>CANNZV010000097.1:0-490756 GCA_947561585.1 Caprella mutica | reverse complement strand
GTACCTATTTTACGCACAATATACCTATTTACCGCACAATGTACCTATTTACCGTACAATGCACCTATTAACCGTACAATGTACCTATTTACCGTACAATGTACCTATTTACCGTACAATGTACCTATTTACCACAATGTACCTATTTACCGTACAATGTACCTATTTACCACAATGTACCTATTTGCCGTACAATGTACCTATTTGCCTTACAATGTACCTATTTACCACAATGTACCTATTTGCCGTACAATGTACCTATTTACCACAATGTTAAACCTATTTACCGCACAATGTACCTATTTACCGTACAATGCACTTATTAACCGTACAATGTACCTATTTA
Organism: Caprella mutica; assembly: GCA_947561585.1. Classification (NCBI taxonomy): domain Eukaryota; kingdom Metazoa; phylum Arthropoda; class Malacostraca; order Amphipoda; family Caprellidae; genus Caprella; species Caprella mutica. The sequence goes on along the minus strand of CANNZV010000097.1, from coordinate 490,410 downwards.
CCACAATGTATCTATTTTCCGTGTACCTATTTACCACAATGTACCTATTTGCCGTACATTGTACCTATTTACCGTACATTGTACCTATTTACCACAATGTACCTATTTACCGTACATATTGTACCTATTTACCACAATGTACCTATTTACCACAGTGTACCTATTTACCACAATGTACCTATTTACCGTACATTGTACCTATTTACCGTACAATGTACCTATTTACCACTATGTACCTATTTACCACTATGTACCTATTTACCACGATGTACCTATCTACCACAATGTACCTATTTACCACAATGTACCTATTTACCACAATGTACCTATTTACCACAATGTACCTATTTACCACAATGTACCTATTTACCACAATGTACTTATTTACCACAATGTACCTATTTACCGTACATTGTACCTATTTACCGTACATTGTACCTATTTACCGTACATTGTACCTATTTACCGTACAATGTACCTATTTACCACAATGTACCTATTTACCACAATGTACCTATTTACCACAATGTACCTATTTACCACAATGTACCTATTTACCACAATGTACCTATTTACCACAATGTACCTATTTACCACAATGTACCTATTTACCACAATGTACCTATTTACCACAATGTACCTATTTACCGTACAATGTACCTATTTACCGTACAATGTACCTATTTACCACAATGTACCTATTTACCACAATGTACCTATTTACCACAATGTACCTATTTACCACAATGTACCTATTTACCACAATGTACCTATTTACCGTACAATGTACCTATTTACCACAATGTACCTATTTAGCACAATGTACCTATTTACAACAATGTACCTATTTGTCATACAATGTACCTATTTACCACAATGTACCTATTTACCACAATGTACCTATTTACCACAATGTACCTATTTACCACAATGTACCTATTTACCACAATGTACCTATTTACCACAATGTACCTATTTACCGTACAATGTACCTATTTACCACAATGTACCTATTTACCACAATGTACCTATTTACAACAATGTACCTATTTGTCATACAATGTACCTATTTACCACAATGTACCTATTTACCACAATGTACCTATTTGTCGTACAGATCTGACGAGGCTGTTCCAAAAATGGTGCTTAGTAACTAACATCAGACATCCAATGGTTTGAAAAGTGTGAGTCATCCTTAAAGTCGGACTACCAGTCTCACGGCAAAGGGGTGTGTTAGACTCAGTCAGAGGATACACAGTGTTATGGTATGAAAAGTGCTATGATAAGACTAAATGGAATTAATGTATACTTGGCTCTTATGGAATCTTCAGATCGAATTGTTTTTGGAGTTAAATGATATTTGTAACTCTAAAATAAGGACCGTGTAAGTTGTTATTTTTGTTTTTTGTTGGTGGATTTCATTGTCATGTCAGGGGTGTAAATCTTCCCAGTAATACCCGATACAGGATGCAGAGCAATTATATTTACGATTCCCCGTGGTTCAGTTGTAGGCCATAATATGTACCTTTGTGGTGAGATTTGCAGCTCTCATATAATTACTGAGAAGTTTAAAAGAAGTCATTTGGAATTAGAGAGTTTCTCTTGGTTTGAGGGTAAAATTGGGGATGGCCCATTGGAAGAATTTCGGAGAAATGAGAGGAGCATCTTACAGGAGGAGTGTGGGATAGTTAACATAATCGATGCTTGGATCTATGAGTCTCTAGCTGGCTGTCTGACTGTCTCTCTCTTCACTAGAGTAAGTAAATTAAGTTTACTAGCCCTCTAGGCACCATCGCTAGACACAGTCGATGCAAATCATCCACTCTAGTGATAGAGCTAGAACATTGGACGAGAGACCTCCTATGTTTGACCACCACACTTGTAAGTTAACCACCTGTGTCACCAACTCCTGTTTAGGTGGAGCATTGATTCATTCAATTATAGACGAATGTCAATTTAGGATTTATTAATTGAACCTTTATCTGATCGAGTACTATTTCGAATTTAAGTTGGATGTGAGTTACATTGCCCTTATAATGTATTTTGATGCAATACTTGATTGCAAATTTGATTATTAATTTGACAAGTAAGGTAAAGAGTCCCAAAACAGATAAACCCACTCATTTAAATGGCCACTCATTATTAATTTGTCACCACGCTACCAAGTAAATTAAAGAAATTGACTGCTGAAATATATTTGGAAGAAATTCCTAAAGAAAAAAGAAATATAACAGTTAATAATGAAAGGAAAACAATTTAAAATATAGAACCCATAATACACAATTAATATCACTTTTTATTTTCACACTGGGTGGTTTTATCGTTAGTTAATGTGATGGTGTAGTACTATCATTTCATAGTTAGTACTATCATCTGGTAGATAGGTAGTACTATCATCTGGTAGATAGGTAGTACTATCATCTGGTAGATAGATAGTACTATCATCTGGTAGATAGATAGTACTATCATCTGGTAGATAGATAGTACTATCATCTGGTAGATAGGTAGCACTATCATCTGGTAGATAGGTAGTACTATCATCTGGTAGATAGGTAGCACTATCATCTGGTAGATAGGTAGCACTATCATCTGGTAGATAGGTAGCACTATCATCTGGTAGATAGGTAGCACTATCATCTGGTAGATAGGTAGCACTATCATCTGGTAGATAGGTAGTACTATCATCATCTGGTAGATAGGTAGTACTATCATCATCTGGTAGATAGGTAGTACTATCATCTGGTAGATAGGTAGTACTATCATCTGGTAGATAGATAGTATTATCATCTGGTAGATAGATAGTACTATCATCTGGTAGATAGGTAGTACTATCATCTGGTAGATAGATAGTACTATCATCTGGTAGATAGATAGTACTATCATCTGGTAGATAGATAGTACTATCATCTGGTAGAAAGGTAGTACTATCATCTGGTAGATAGGTAGAACTATCATCTGGTAGATAGGTAGTACTATCATCTGATAGGTAGATAGTACTATCATTTGGTAGATAGATAGTACTATCATCTGGTAGATAGATAGTACTATCATTTGGTAGATAGATAGTACTATCATCTGGTAGATAGATAGTACTATCATCTGGTAGATAGATAGTACTATCATTTGGTAGATAGATAGTACTATCATCTGGTAGATAGATGATAGTACTATCTATGGAATGATAGTACTATCATCTGCTAGATAGATGATAGTACTATCTAGTATCTATGGAATGATAGTACTATCATCTGATAGATAGATAGTACTATCATCTGGTAGATAGTTAGTACTATCATCTGGTAGATAAATGATAGTACTATCTAGTATCTATGGAATGATAGTACTATCATCTGATAGATAGATAGTACTATCATATGGTAGATAGTTAGTACTATCATCTGGTAGATAGATGATAGTACTATCATCTGATAGATAGATAGTACTATCATCTGGTACATAGTTAGTACTATCATCTGGTAGATAGATGATAGTACTATCATCTGATAGATAGATAGTACTATCATCTGGTACATAGTTAGTACTATCATCTGGTAGATAGATGATAGTACTATCTAGTATCTATGGAATGATAGTACTATCATCTGATAGATAGATAGTACTATCATCTGGTACATAGTTAGTATTATCATCTGGTAGATAGATGATAGTACTATCTAGTATCTATGGAATGATAGTACTATCTAGTATCTATGGAATGATAGTACTATCTAGTATCTATGGAATGATAGTACTATCTAGTATCTATGGAATGATAGTACTATCTAGTATCTATGGAATGATAGTACTATCATCTGGTAGATAGATGATAGTACTATCTATGGAATGATAGTACTATCATCTGGTAGATAGATGATAGTACTATCTATGGAATGATAGTACTATCATCTGATAGATGTGCATCATTTCAAAGCATATTAGCGAAGTTCTCATCACTTTAATCACATTGGTGCGTATCCAAACTATTTACGCGGCGTACGTGCGTCTGTCGCGCAATGCACTTACGCACCTACATGCGTGTGCGTGTGAACACCTACACACGCACACACGCTATGAGTCACACTTATTGATTGGATACATTGAAAAGTTGTTTGTGGTTAGAGCTGTGAGAAAAGAGTTAGGCTAAGTTACGAATTATCGGACAGTTACACATCTTCGATTATGAGAAAAAAATCTAGTTCGAGATAGTAACTGGTTATTTTTTAATTGGTATCCATGATACCTGCAGGTATCGTGGATACCAATTAAATAACCAGTTAAAATGTCAAAATCACATCGTTTTTTTACATGATCAAAGATGTGTAACTGTGCGATAATTCGTAAATTTCCCCACTGGTATGATATTTTGCCAAGCTAGTCTAATTCGTTCATTTTTTTCAATTTGCAGTTTAGAAATGTTCTCCGTTAGAACGTATTTAGCGATGCGTTCTGTCGCGGTTTGAGAGCTTAGTTAACGCACAATTAATTTGAAGTTTGGCCGTGACGTGACAATTAAATGTTACGTCACGTTAGTAGCTGTCACGAGAAGGGCTTTGATTTGAGTGATTATTGGTAGTGATTACTAAGTGATAATTACAACCTCTGAATTACAATGTAATAAATAGCAACCAAGTAAGCAATCAGTGCTATGATACACACTATTAAACATTCGAGACTGTTAGAGTTAATAGATAGTTAAATAGTAGTACTAACTAATAGTTTATCAGATAATAATCAATAGTAGTGTCATAATAGTAGTAGTATAATGTTACTATTTAATATACCAACATCTCACTACCCACACACTCTACCAATTAACAAATATATAACTAGTTATTATCACTTCCTTTATATATTTTATATCACTGTATAAGGGATATTAAACACCTTTAAATGATAATAAAGGAGATAAATATTACGATACTAATATATGTTAATCACATTCGATAACGAACATGTGCTAAAATGACTGTATGTGTTACATTAACATACAAATAATATTACTCATTGTATATGAAGATAAGTGCTGACATACCAACGTGCAAGAATGATTTCAAATAATTAAACTACTGTAAAGGTTTGAACAGAACTTTAGGTCTTACTTTTAAAAGTATACAATTACGCGGAGTGAACTGAAAATGTACTCGAAATAATCATTTGGAATAGCTACTAGGTATAATTCTTTGATATTTCACTATACCTGCCACTAGGTATATGGTGGGTGTGACGTCACACAATAACAGACAATAACACTTTCACTCGAGAAAAAAGTAACCACGAAGATGCTGATAGGAATGCAGCTACGCTAGCTAGCGGTGATAAGCAGCAACGCTACCTAGCGGTGATAAGCAGCAAAGCTACCTAGCGGTGATAAGCAGCAAAGCTACCTAGCGGTGATAAGCAGCAACGCTACCTAGCGGTGATAAGCAGCAACGCTACCTAGCGGTGATAAGCAGCTACGCTAGCTAGCGGTGATAAGCAGCTACGCTAGCTAGCGGTGATAAGCAGCAAAGCTACCTAGCGGTGATAAGCAGCAAAGCTACCTAGCGGTGATAAGCAGCAAAGCTACCTAGCGGTGATAAGCAGCAAAGCTACCTAGCGGTGATAAGCAGCAAAGCTACCTAGCGGTGATAAGCAGCAAAGCTACCTAGCGGTGATAAGCAGCAAAGCTACCTAGCGGTGATAAGCAGCAAAGCTACCTAGCGGTGATAAGCAGCAAAGCTACCTAGCGGTGATAAGCAGCAAAGCTACCTAGCGGTGATAAGCAGCAACGCTACCTAGCGGTGATAAGCAACTACGCTACCTAGCGGTGATAAGCAGCAAAGCTACCTAGCGGTGATAACCAGCAAAGCTACCTAGCGGTGATAAGCAGCAACGCTACCTAGCGGTGATAAGCAGCAACGCTACCTAGCGGTGATAAGCAGCAACGCTACCTAGCGGTGATAAGCAGCAACGCTACCTAGCGGTGATAAGCAGCAACGCTACCTAGCTGTGATAAGCAGCTACGCTAACTAACAATGATAAGCAGCTACGCTACCTAGCGGTCATAAGCAGCTACGCTACCTAGCAGTGATAAGCAGCTACGCTAACTAACAGTGATAAGCAGCTACAGCTACGCTACCTAGCGGTCATAAGCAGCTACGCTACCTAGAAGCAGCAACGCTACCTAGCTGTGATAAGCAGCTACGCTAACTAACAGTGATGAGCAGCTACGCTACCTAGCGGTGATAAGCAGCAACGATACCTAGCTGTGATGAGCAGCTACGCTAACTAACAGTGATAAGCAGTTACGCTACCTAGCGGTCATAGGCAGCTACGCTACCTAGAAGCAGCTACGCTAACTAGCGGTTTTAATTACCTGACACAGGCAGGTATATTTCAGGTAGAATTCCTAGAATTTCTTTGCAAGTCAAGAAAGCTGATCTCAATGAGTTTAAATTGTTTGATATTTGCATTTTACTCAAGTAACTCAACTCATACAGATGTTATCTTAATGAGTAATAGAAATGAAAATACATGAATTAGTTAATGATAAATCGTGCCAATACTATTAAAATGATTGAAGTATTGATGAACAGTAAAGTTTAAAGAAATAAGACAACATAATCAATAGTAATCACATTTTGAGTGATAGTGAAATGACTAATAGGGTCATCACTATACTAGTCCTATAAATGGTCATCACTATACTAGTCCTATAAATGGTCATCACTATACTAGTCCTATAAATGGTCATCACTATACTAGTCCTATAAATGGTCATCACTATACTAGTCGTATAAATGGTCATCACTATACTAGTCCTATAAATGGTCATCACTATACTAGTCCTATAAATGGTCATCACTATACTAGTCCTATAAATGGTCATCACTATACTAGTCCTATAAATGGTCATCACTATACTAGTCGTATAAATGGTCATCACTATACTAGTCCTATAAATGGTCATCACTATACTAGTCCTATAAATGGTCATCACTATACTAGTCCTATAAATGGTCATCACTATATACTAGTCCTATAAATGGTCATCACTATACTAGTCCTATAAATGGTCATCACTATACTAGTCCCAGTACAAATGGTCATCACTATACTAGTCCTATAAATGGTCATCACTATACTAGTCCTATAAATGGTCATCACTATACTAGTCCTATAAATGGTCATCACTATACTAGTCCTATAAATGGTCATCACTATACTAGTCCTATAAATGGTCATCACTATACTAGTCCTATAAATGGTCATCATTATACTAGTCCTATAAAAGGTCATCACTATACTAGTCCTAGTACAAATGGTCATCACTATACTAGTCCTATAAAAGGCTGCATTGTGAATGCAGAAGTACTATATGATGTCACTGCACCAGAAAAGTATGACATCATTTCCACACAGTAAAGCAAATACAGCAAAGGGAAAAGATTTAGGGATGATTGCGCTAATATTTCTATTAGACAAACAATTAGTGAAGAAATGGCCTCTTTAATTCATATTAATTGTACTTATATGCACCATCCTTACATTTTAGTGCAATATTATAGGAAGTACCTAGCATGCTGGTAAGGGTCAGCACACTATAACACGTGGCAAGGATATAGTCACAGGGTACACCTAGCAGTGTGTACCTTCTTATGGGTATATAGTGTATAGATACTCATAGCATAGGTGCATAGTGTATACACATGGTGTGTAGGAGGTACAGGAAACACACTAATCTTCTGTGTGTACATTTGTCAATTGCTTGATTGCCGTTTATTCACTTTAACGCAATAGTTTATGATGCTAAATAATATGCAGGTACAACATTAACAAAAAATAACTAACACGTTGCAGTTATTCGAATAAAGTCACTAATTATTTTCTTTACAAAATTATTAATGTGTAATTAATATTATTATGTGTAATCTGTACCGCTTCTTTAGTTCTGTAGTGTGTACTGGTCTGTTAGGTGGTGGTCTAGTGTGTACTGGTCTGTTATAGGTGGTGGTCTAGTGTGTACTGGTCTGTTATAGGTGGTGGTCTAGTGTGTACTGGTCTGTTATAGGTGGTGGTCTAGTGTGTACTGGTCTGTTATAGGTGGTGGTCTAGTGTGTACTAGTCTGTTATAGGTGGTGGTCTAGTGTGTACTAGTCTGTTATAGGTGGTGGTCTAGTGTGTACTGGTCTGTTATAGGTGGTGCATGGTCTAGTGTGTACTGGTCTGTTAGGTGGTGCATGGTCTAGTGTGTACTGGTCTGTTAGGTGGTGCATGGTCCAGTGTGTACTGGTCTGTTAGGTGGTGGTCTAGTGTGTACTGGTCTGTTATAGGTGGTGGTCTAGTGTGTACTGGTCTGTTATAGGTGGTGGTCTAGTGTGTACTGGTCTGTTAGGTGGTGGTCTAGTGTGTACTGGTCTGTTAGGTGGTGGTCTAGTGTGTACTGGTCTGTTAGGTGGTGGTCTAGTGTGTACTGGTCTGGCAGGTGGTGGTCTAGTGTGTACTGGTCTGGCAGGTGGTGGTCTAGTGTGTACTGGTCTGTTAGGTGGTGGTCTAGTGTGTACTGGTCTGTTAGGTGGTGGTCTAGTGTGTACTGGTCTGTTAGGTGGTTGTCTAGTGTGTACTGGTCTGTTAGGTGGTGGTCTAGTGTGTACTGGTCTGTTAGGTGGTGGTCTAGTGTGTACTGGTCTGTTAGGTGGTGGTCTAGTGTGTACTGGTCTGTCAGGTGGTGGTCTAGTGTGTACTGGTCTGTCAGGTGGTGGTCTAGTGTGTACTGGTCTGTCAGGTGGTGGTCTAGTGTGTACTGGTCTGTTAATTGGTGGTCTAGTGTGGGAGTACCTCAGGGTCGTATACATTTCCTTAAAGTTCTCTGCTCCAGTTCAATTATAAATTTATAATCATTTTATTCAAGTAAAGCTTGGTACAAAGTTTATCTCTTAACGAATAATAGTTTGACTGAAGAGTATAACAAATATTTAAATTATAATTTGTATACCATTGTAAGATAAAAGACACAATTGAAAGTAAAATGTAAAATAATTTTATTATATATCTTTTAATTGCATACTAGTGTACTTTCCCGTTAAAAATAACGGGTTCTCAATCTAATTGATATTAGTGTAACTTATCTATTTACACATGGTCTGTTTTTTCAGTTATTTACTGTTTAAAATTGACTATTATATTTATACTACCTGCAGTGTTTAAAAGCCTCTTCGAATTATTTCATTTTTTTTCTGCATAGACTGACATACATACAGTGTGTTCACCAGAAATGTTCCCAATGCCATAGAATTAAGTATAACGTACAATAAATTAATTAGTCCAAGTATCTATTGTAGCAATGTATTATCCAAATTATTGTAGAAAAATGACTATGTAGATTCGTAGATTCAAGACCGTGGATACATTTTTGGTGTATATACTGTATTCAATAGATGAAATACTTATAAAAAAGGAGAAAAATATGAGAATTGAAGTATCACATCAATAAAATCCCATGCGTATCTAATTACTGAAATAATAGAGACACAAAATATATTTATTCACATCGGTCTTAATTATATAGACTTTATATAGAGATGAAGCGAGTACTGTTTAAACATACAGGGAAATGATTTAAACAACATAAGGGATAATGTTGTTACAACATAAGGGATAATGTTGTTACAACATAAGAGATAATGTTGTTACAACATAAGGGAAGGATGAAGATGTTGCGATAACATTCAAAGGACAAACATTCATCCCACACAGAAGTAAAACAGAGAGGAAACACCCACACCAACAAAACAGCAGTCACTGTATCATGCGTATGTGCATTGAATTGACGTGCATGGTGTGCATTGAATTGACGTGCATGGTGTGCATTGAATTACCGTGCATGGTGTGCATTGAATTACCGTGCATGGTGTGCATTGAATTAACGTGTATGGTGTGCATTATAACCACAGGTAATTATAACCACAGGTAAGTATAACCACAGGTAAGTATAACCACAGGTAAGTATAACCACAGGTAAGTATAACCACAGGTAAGTATAACCACAGGTAAGTATAACCACAGGTAAGTATAACCACAGGTAAGTATAACCACAGGTAAGTATAACCACAGGTAAGTATAACCACAGGTAAGTATAACCACAGGTAAGTATAACCACAGGTAAGTATAACCACAGGTAAGTATAACCACAGGTAAGTATAACCACAGGTAATTATAACCACATCCATTAATATGCTAATTAAATCATGCATAGAATTAAGAAGCATTCAATAAGTTAATAGTTAATTACAGTTTAATTAATACCATCACCAATGCATCAGACCCAATAAATGATCATTTCCCTCAATGTCATTGCTAACAGAGGCCTAATAGTGCGGTAATAGTAATAATACATAATTAATGACGCACTTTATAATGACTTGGACTCTTATAATTGTATATCATTTACTTTAATAATATTATTATTTGTACCCTCAGGTTCACTAATGAAAAACAAGTAGCAAATTAAATTAATATACGTATGTGATTCATATTATAACATATTATAGGAATAACTAACTGCTATACCAATAACATAGCATTGACTTGTAATTGACAGAGAGTTCGACTCACAATGTTATCTATAAGTCAATGCGACTACCGAAAGTACGGAGAGTGAGTCTGTCATTATCAGAGATGGTTTATAACTTTATAGCCAAAGTGTTGTTATAGGTTATAAGTTATAGTTCAAGTTTATTTACCACTGCACTCCTTTTATATATAAAGTGAGTAACCACGTGCTAAGTCACAGACACGCCCACTCAATCACCTTTTATAACTTTGACGTCAAAATTTGTTTTCATTTTCAATTCAGTAGAAAGGATTACTGTGAAAATATTTACACTATTTTATCTCAATTGTTTAATGTAAAAAAATATATTTGTAAAAATTCTTCTGTATTTTTAAACTAAAAACTATTTTATTCATAAAAAGTTTTGGACTACGTAAATAAATTCCTCATGAGTAATATTTTTGTATTAATTATACTGCTGTATAATATTGCACGATAATAATTAATTAAGGTGTGCATTCGCTTATCTGGTGTGAATGGTAGCTCTACCACCTCCTCCTGATTGTTGTTATTTCAACACTAAAAACTTACATTGCTATCATATTGAATAGCATACTAGAGGTGAATAACATGGAGTGACTTAAATAGAGACTAAGTAGGAGCAGCCTGAGAGATGACTAACAGAGGGAAACTTGCTGCACTGGATCAATAGGGTGTCTGCTGCACTGTCTGAGTACGGGCACTGTCTGAGAGAGGCACTGTCTGAGACAGGCACTGTCTGAGAGAGACACTGTCTGAGAGAGGCACTGTCTGAGACAGGCACTGTCTGAGACAGGCACTGTCTGAGAGGCACTGACTCAGACAGGCACTGGCTCAGTAGTCACTGTACAGGCTTTTTTCACCTTTAAAATTAGCTCAAAGTAATAGAAAGAATAATGATATGAGGAAATTATTTTACAAACCTAATTTACTGATTCGAAGTATATCATAATTTAAAAAAATAAAGTTTGTTTCATTTGTATTTGCTATTTAAATGTTAAAATAAAAACTAACCTTTACAAAGGTATTCACTGGAGTTTTCATTGATATAAAATAACTTAGTAATGGTCAGTGCTTTACAGTAGGTGCTAAGATGTAGCTATTTCTTAGATGCTACTATAAAGAGTACTTGGCAACTCTCCATGTCACATCTACCTATCTATTGTATGTATGTGCGGTAGGTATGTTTTATATACATGTGCTACGCTAGGAATACTTTTACATACATAATTGTACATTAGAGGGTTATAAATAATTCATTGGTATATTTGCAGTAAATATTTAGTAAGTAGTTTCATCAATTTACGCCCCGTGGTTTGTATAGGAAACTATTCGTCTCAACGGATGATTTTGAAAAGGAAAAAAATAAAGTAATGGTATCGGTAAATACAGAAAATAATACAATATATTATTTGAATATTTTTAAATGTTTGGAATAGGAATAATAATTTTCATGCTTATTTTGATTAGATTATTCCCACATGTACAAAGTAGACTTTTTTTTTTGTATATATTTCCTGAGTTGTCGAAGTTCTCTTACCATTTTGCTAATATTGGTTGTACCCCCCCCCCTTGAGACACTCTCCGTATTGGAAAAGTTACCATCCCTTGCATATGAAGGGACAGACCCCTGTTTTCAATTAACATTTCCAATAATGAGTTGTTATCGATATTACCACAAAATAGAAGAATATAAGGGAGTGAGCATAAGCAGTGAAATGAATATAAGGGAGTGAGCATAAGCAGTGAAATGAATATAAGGGAGTGAGCATAAGCAGAGAAATGAATATAAGGGAGTGAGCATAAGCAGTGAAATGAATATAAGGGAGTGAGCATAAGCAGAGAAATGAATATTAGGGAATAAGCATAAGCAGTGAAATGAATATAAGGGAGTGAGCATAAGCAGAGAAATGAATATTAGGGAATAAGCATAAGCAGTGAAATGAATATAAGGGAGTGAGCATAAGCAGTGAAATGAATATTAGGGAATAAGCATAAGCAGTGAAATGAATATAAGGGAGTGAGCATAAGCAGTGAAATGAATATTAGGGAATAAGCATAAGCAGTGAAATGAATATAAGGGAGTGAGCATAAGCAGAGAAATGAATATTAGGGAATAAGCATAAGCAGTGAAATGAATATAAGGGAGTGAGCATAAGCAGTGAAATGAATATTAGGGAATAAGCATAAGCAGTGAAATGAATATTAGGGAATAAGCATAAGCAGTGAAATGAATATAAGGGAATAAGCATAAGCAATGAAATGAATATAAGGGAGTGAGCATAAGCAGTGAAATGAATATTAGGGAATAAGCATAAGCAGTGAAATGAATATTAGGGAATAAGCATAAGCAGTGAAATGAATATAAGGGAATAAGCATAAGCAGTGAAATGAATATAAGGGAGTGAGCATAAGCAGTGAAATGAATATTGGGGAATAAGCATAAGCAGAGAAATGAATATAAGAGAATAAGCATAAGCAGTGAAATGAATATAAGGGAGTGAGCATAAGCAGTGAAATGAATATTAGGGAATAAGCATAAGCAGTGAAATGAATATAAGGGAGTGAGCATAAGCAGTGAAATGAATATTAGGGAATAAGCATAAGCAGTGAAATGAATATTAGGGAATAAGCATAAGCAGTGAAATGAATATAAGGGAATAAGCATAAGCAGTGAAATGAATATAAGGGAGTGAGCATAAGCAGTGAAATGAATATTGGGGAATAAGCATAAGCAGAGAAATGAATATAAGAGAATAAGCATAAGCAGTGAAATGAATATAAGGGAGTGAGCATAAGCAGTGAAATGAATATTAGGGAATAAGCATAAGCAGTGAAATGAATATAAGGGAGTGAGCATAAGCAGTGGTATGTCACTACAAAATATATTGTTTTTAATTAATGAGAATGTTGAAAAAACGGATCATACAAAAATATTCATTTCAAGAGCAAATCTAATATTATTTTGGTTGTTAAATGCAGTACAAATAACACGAAAATGCAGACTAAAAAACACACAGTAATTTTTTGATGAGTTTACATTTTCCAAAGAATTACCACCCTCGTAACAAACAGAAATGAACAAACTCTCAAAAATGTCTCGCCATTTCTCTCGAAAATGTCTCGCCATTTCTCTCGAAGATGTCTCGCCATTTCTCTCGAAAATGTCTCGCCATTTCTCTCGAAAATGTCTCGCCATTTCTCTCGAAAATGTCTCGCCATTTCTCTCGAAAATGTCTCGCCATTTCTCTCGAAAATGTCTCGCCATTTCTCTCGAAAATGTCTCGCCATTTCTCTCGAAAATGTCTCGCCATTTCTCTAGAAAATGTCTCGCAATTTCTCCCGAAAATGTCTCGCCATTTCTCCCGAAAATGTCTCGCCATTTCTCTCGAAAATGTCTCGCCATTTCTCTCGAAAATGTCTCGCCATTTCTCTCGAAAATGTCTCGCCATTTCTCTCGAAAATGTCTCGCCATTTCTCTCGAAAATGTCTCGCCATTTCTCTCGAAAATGTCTCGCCATTTCTCTCGAAAATGTCTCGCCATTTCTCTCGAAAATGTCTCCCATTTCTCTCGAAAATGTCTCCCATTTCTCTCGAAAATGTCTCCCATTTCTCTCGAAAATGTCTCCCATTTCTCTCGAAAATGTCTCCCATTTCTCTCGAAAATGTCTCCCATTTCTCTCGAAAATGTCTCGCCATATTTCTCTCGAAAATGTCTCCCATTTCTCTCGAAAATGTCTCCCATTTCTCTCGAAAATGTCTCCCATTTCTCTCGAAAATGTCTCGCCATATTTCTCTCGAAAATGTCTCGCCATATTTCTCTCGAAAATGTCTCGCCATATTTCTCTCGAAAATGTCTCGCCATATTTCTCTCGAAAATGTCTCGCCACATTTCTCTCGAAAATGTCTCGCCACATTTCTCTCGAAAATGTCTCGCCATTTCTCTCGAAAATGTCTCGCCATTTTCTCGTGTATTTTAGCGAGATGACGCAGTTTTTTCTAATAACAACAAGTTGCGTGCATCACGTCTACGCACTTAGCAAGAGTTTTTCTTTTATATTATTTTGCTAAGTAATTCGGTGAAAAAGTTGCGCAATTGTTTATATCCTGCATGCCGTTATTTTACCTTGAAAAGGTAAGGGTTAAAGGGATAGCGAAGGTAAACAACTTCACCTGTCACCTCTGGGGTGAATTAGCAGGAGAAGTAACAATGGACGTTACTTCGTGATGAGAATAACATTCAGCAGCTCGTGACTGTGAACAGTGAATGATGAACATATTGATTGAGAAGATATACCTGGCACAGTGATCTGTGAATTTGTGCTTTAGGTCCGCCTCTGATTTAAGATATTTTGACATTTTATACAGGTAAAATGAGTCATTTTAAGACATTTTTCAGTAGCATTGTTTGTTGTGGAAAGCTTCGTTTTAGAGATATAATGAAATTAATTTTCCGGTAGGTTAGGTCAAGTTTGCCCATTTGCAGTTTATTTCTTGTGCCGCCAACCGAACCCCCCCTCCCCTCCCCTGTCATGTCATTAAACAGTCATGAAGTGTGCAGTATGACAAACTAGCGGATACAACAAACTACAGTAACGGTTTCATGTCTATAAAAAATGTCAAAAAATCTAAAAGGCGGAAAATTTGAGATATAGAGTAAATAATTTCCAGCCTAATGTTATTCCTACCGGAAACTTAATTAAAAGCGCTATATCTCGAAAATGGAGCGTTGTACAAAAATAGTATTCTTGGAAACGTCATAAAATAAAATGGCTCCTTTTACCTATACTATAAAGTATTCAAAAATCGAAGGCGGACCTAAAGCGCAAAATACCCAGTAATCTAATTCTAAATGATAGGCACAGTGATCTAAATGATAGGCACAGTGATGTAAATGATAGGCACAGTGATGTAAATGATAGGCACAGTGATCTAAATGATAGGCACAGTGATCTAAATAATAGGCACAGTGATCTAATTAATAGGCACAGTGATCTAAATAATTTAATAAGAGACATTAAACAAAATAAAAGATAATATTAATTTATAATTTTAATAAAATAGCCAGAGTGAATAATAAATTATATTAATAACGTAAATAATTTTATTGAATATTAACAGAATCTAATAAAAATACAGATATATGAAAGTTATATTATTTATTTTATAACGTGAGTTCATAGCCAGAATAGTTAAGTTTAATAGTGAGATGGTAGGTACCTATAGGATGCTGCAATAAAAAAATGCGCTAAAATGTTCTCTAACTAACTATTATAAAGTCACGATTATTTTAATTCTAGTTACTTACCGGTATCTTGTCTTTGATTTCCACCCTTTAATAATGAGTGAATTATCCACTTTGGATATTTGATCCATGAGTATGTCTCGAACATCGAATTTGAACTCCATGTTGTTAGGTTATTCAGGGTGTGTTAGCGGCAAGGCACGAGACAATCAGCTGAGACTATTTGGACAATCCTTCCTCTGGCACTCTATGAGAAATACTGGCCTTTGCAGTGCCAAATGTGAGCAGTGACACTGACGCCTAATCGATTAGCATCACACTGGGTGAACAGCGCCATCTATGTTCCACGCGGTAGTTTGTATCCGAAGAATGTTAACAAAATGTAACCACAATTCACAACCTATATCATAATCATATTAATTTAACATCTTATTATATGATATTAACATGATTTGTAACTATTATTCACTCAAGAGCATTAGAAGTGTTATTGTCTTAGTACGTGGGGTTTATTTACAGTTACGAGATTGCCATGCTGCCTGATCAATGAAATCATAGAAAACGAGGTCATGTTCCTCCAACAGAAAACTACGATATGTTGGAATGCGAACAGTGCAGCTCTCATAGTGTCTTTAATATCGTATTTGGTGTACTAAAAACATGCAATTTGTACGATGGTAATAAATAAAATGTTATTGTACTTTTTCGAAATAGAGCTGTTGTTATATATAAGTTATAATTAGAATCTTTATCTCCCGGCTTGAAAATTCTCGTTTTTACTTCGCCATGTATTATTATCAACAAATAACAAGAGGGTTTAACGTTTGCTTCATTAACTCAGGTTAAAGCTGACGTAAAAATTATCACAACGGACATCAAAAAATCAGTAGGCAATTAAATGGCTAAATGATTCATGAAAAAAGTCTCCTATAACCGGTCACCATTTCCACACATCAGTCATTAATTAATCTGATTTAATCTAATTTAGTCATTAATCTAATTTTCATATGAAATATCTTGGTATGATACGATAGACTCAGATAGAGAAACATTATTTAGTTTTTGATGAAATATTTCGGGAGAAATCAATGTTTTTTCTGAGAAAATAGGTTTTTATAATAGTTAACGTAAGTTGGAGGAAATGAAGAACTAAAGATCAGTGGCCCTCGTAGAGAGCATACCTTCGCCGCCGCTTATAAATGACCTTAACCAATAACCCTCGAATATGGAATGACCTGGACTTTTGACCGGACCGCTCCCAAGATCTAATAAACTTAACTGGTAACTGGATAGTGACCAATCGTCCCACCAAATTTCAGGCAATTTGGTTGAATGCTTTTTGAGTTATAAGTGACCTTTTACCCGATCGCTCCCAAAATCTAATGAGATGGTTCCTGAAAAATGTTATGCGAATAACAAGCATAACCTTTGGAAATTTAGCTAATGTAATAATATTAATTCAACCAATTGGATTGAGGTCTTCTGGTGTACGGACAACTGCCATGCGGACAACTGCCATGCGGACAGGGGCGTATCTAGGATTCGGTCAAGGGGGTCCTCAGACTGATCAGTTATTGGATTATTTTAATTGCTTTGAACATGCTTACACTGTGTTTCGTCAGAAAACTCATTTTTTAAATTGCGGAATGGGAGGACGTCATTATGTTCATAAAGTATAAAGAATGGATTTTATCCTATTAGTACCTATTGGCATTTTTCTTAAACCTTAAAAATGTTTTTGAATTTGAGAAGAAATGCATCGTCCTGTACTCTGTAGTTTGCCAAAACACCTTCTTCTTCAACAGTATGTCGAAAATTCATGCTTCACTCCATGACAAGTGGAAGGGCGGCTAAATCTTACCACCTGAAAAAGTTTACAAGAGTTCGTGGTCTATTCAATGAAACTGGTTCTAATCACAAGAAAAGCAAATGATAACAAAACCAAAAAGAACAGAAACAGTGATTCAGGAGGTGGAGAGTTTCTATGAAGAACCCCCCAGAACTCCCAGTTTCTCAGCAGATTTCGCGAAACATTACTCCGTTGTGGAGGATCGTCAGGTACACTAATGAAAATCCCTGTAATATCAACGGAATCAATGATAGGTATGATGCTAATGTTATATCTTTGCTATCATTATTAATTGAATGAATATAATCTTTCATGCATTCCTTGATGATGATGGCAACTTGTCTTCGGTTAATGGTGTTTCATATCTCAGATTGCTACATGACATTATTTGGTGCTAATTTGCTATGCGATCTGATCATCATTTACTGGTTTGGCATGCGATCTATTCAGAATTTATAAGCAAATATAAAAGATACAAACAGGTATACGAGATACCAAATATATTCCTTAAATCATTATATACCATTTACCTATGCAAAGCCTTATTATGGAAATACTTCAAGAAAATATCATTATATAAACTACATCCTACTAAACTTGTATGAATATAAAGTAAAATAGGTGATTAATATATGTTTTTTTTACTTTTAATGCATTGTGACAATATCATCTCGTCTATATTGTTTGTTTTGTATCACAGTTACTTGAAAAGAAAAAATTATCATAATTATTAAAATAAAAATACTAATGCATTATAAGATCACATTAACCTCACAGATCGCATACCAAACTAGCATCCCTTATTTGGCCCATACTGCAACTCGTTCCTCACTTTGGTGGATGCAAGACGGCGCTCCACCACATTGAACAAATGCAGTTCTAGAATTTCTCATTGAAAAGGTTAGAGGTAGATTCGTAAGCAGAAGAACGAAAAATTCCTAGCCAGCACACAATCAATATCACAACCCTTAGGATTTTCACTTCTTGGCTGCTGCACACGCTCGAGTTTATATATGAAAAAGATTATTCCATTGTGTCTCTTATACAAAGTGTTTAAAGTTTCGCTGAAAGGTATAACTCATTGACCCCTAAGAAATTTGAAAGAATGGTTCTAAGTTTGCTTCGTTCTGTCTTCAGGCTGGAGGAGGTCATTTTCAAGAACTTCTGTAGGGACACAGGAGATGTGGGTCATATGATATAGCCATATATATATAGGACAATAAATGTTTAATAATAATGCTTTCTTTTCATCAACGTGGTGTATCTATGATGACAATTGATGCATTAGATCGAAGTGCTTCTAATTCGTAATTTAAAACTATCGTTTCTGATGGAACACAGTGTGTCAGTGGATGAATTATACAGTCCATAAGTTGTATATCAACTCCAATAGACTGATAGTCTTTAACTTAATCACAATATTCAATCATTGGCTGCAGCAAAAATTATCAAAATTATACTGCATGCTACACTGTGTTTCATCAGATAACGTAATTTTTTAATTGCGAATTAGAAACACTTAAAAATAAGTCAAATACCATTATAGATGCATCACTTTGAAGGATAAGAAAGAGTTTTTATTATTTTTAACATTTATTGTCTTATATTATCATATGAGGCACATCACCTGAGGTCATACTAAAGTTGTTGAAAATGACCCCCTCCGAAGTGAAGACAGAACGACGCACGCTTCAGAACATTCTTGCATACTTTCTAAAGAGTCTTATTGTTTTTTTTTTTAACGGAGATTTGAGCACATTGTATAAGAGACTCATTGGGATCTTTTGTTTTATGTATAAACTTATAAACTCGAGTTTGTGCAGCAGCCCATATGCGAAAGTCTAAAGAGTTGAGATCTGGACTGTGTGCTGACCAGGAATTTTATTTCCGTACTTCTGCTAATCACTCGACTTCGAAACTTTTCCTTAAAGTCTACAGCTGCATTTGGTCTTGCATCCACCAAAGTGAAGAAATTGCAGGCTGGGATCAGAGTTTTGAAAAACATTAACATGGTAACATGTTGCCTTGTTCGTTAAGGAATACTTGAACAATTGGAATCATTCCATTAATAATTGCAACCTTAGCATCATACGTCATATCTATCATTTTCTTTCCAGATATTTCGAAGATTTCCATTCGTATTTTTTCGATGTGTTTTTGATGGAGGTAAATTAACTTCTCGTCTGTCCAAACGATTCAATTGGCAATGTTGGATGGTTGCTGCATAATCCACTTTCAAAACCGCTATTTATGTGGTTTTCGTTAATGGTCGAACTGAAGTTCATTGATAAAAACGGAAACTAAATGAATGTATGACGATCCTCCACCACGTGGTTTTGGTGGGGATGAAATCTGCTGAAAAACTTTTCTGAGAGAAAAACTAGTGGTTTCTTCAAAGAAACTCTTCACCTCCTGAATGCAGTTTTTTTTTTCATTAGTTTTTTCTTGTGAATCGAACCAGTTTCGTTGAATAGACCACGATCTCTTGTGAACTTTTTCAAGTGGTAAGATTTAGCCACCTTTCCATTTATCTTGGGGAAAGCATGAATTTTCAGCGTATTGTTGAAGAAGGTGTTTTGGCAAACTACAGTGTACAGGACGATGCATTTCTTCTCAAATTCAAAAACATTTTTAAATTGAATAACAATGCTTATATTAATAGGGTGATAGAAATCCACTTTCTATGGAGAAAATGGTTTATACATAATACGACTTGAAGCAATTTAATTTCTCGCATTTTGCAATTTAAAAATGACAATTTTGATAGAATACAGTGTTCAAGCATGTCAAAAGCAATTAAAACTATTCAAATAATTGACATTTTTCAATTTGGAGGACTAATCCATATATTTTTTATTAATCCGTAGATTTATTTTTAAAAAGTTCAGACCTCAAGGGGGGGGCATCTGCCCCAAATGCCCCCCCCCTTCAATACGCGCCTGCATGCGGACAACTGCCATGCGAACAACAGCCATGCGGACAACTGCCATGCGGACAACTGCCATGCGAACAACAGCCATGCGGACAACTGCCATGCGGACAACTGCCATGCGGACAACTGCCATGCGGACAACTGCCATGCGAACAACTGCCATGCAAACAACAGCCATGCGGACAACTGCCATGCGGACAACTACAATGCGGACAACTGCCATGCGAACAACTGCCATGCGAACAACTGCCATGCAAACAACAGCCATGCAGACAACTGCCATGCGAACAACTGCCATGCAAACAACAGCCATGCGAACAACTGCCATGCAAACAACTGCCATGCAAACAACAGCCATGCGGACAACTGCCATGCGAACAACTGCCATGCGAACAACAGCCATGCGGACAACTGCCATGCGGACAACTGCCATGCGAACAACTGCCATGCGAACAACTGCCATGCGAACAACTGCCATGCGAACAACTGCCATGCGAACAACTGCCATGCAAACAACATGAATGATCGGTGGTCTAATAATTTTACTTATTCATTTAAATACGTCAATTATCTTTATTTGATTCTTTCAATTTTATCTTTTCCATTTACGGTAGCTAATTAATTGTTATCTCATCAGAGTAGCCGAACTCCATTCTAACATGGGTTTCGTCTTATTCGAAAATAAGTATTAATTCTCATGATTGCAAGGGATTCCTGAATGTAACAACACATTCTAATTACCAAAATCCACTATTGATAAAATTCATGCATGACATTACACAGAAAGGTTACTCAAAATACTCAAGAAGTACATTATACAATTGAACATTCGGACTGGACATACCTAATACTAATCCACACAATAATTAATGAGAGGCTAGAACCCAAGATACTTATACATATTGAGGAAATGGTCAAAGGCTTCGGTCAGGTCACATGGCAGGACATATCTTCAGACTTAGTTAATCACATCACCAAAAACTATGATGACGCTACGGTCAAGGAATGAGGGAGGCTTTCTCGCTGATCTCTAGTCAGGAACTAACTCGTTCTCTAACTTCCATTCCCCTCACTCCTCCTATATCTCCACCTCCTTTCTTAAACTAACCAACCCTTTTCTCAAATCTCCAATTTCATTGGACTTCGTTAAAACCGGGGGTGTGCTCTTTTCCCAATCTATCCAATCCTAATTCAGCCTAACTATAAACAATATTTCGTGTCTCCGCCCAGAAACCGTTATGAAGTTCTTTGCTAAACTATTTCATGATCTATCAACCTAAACATTAACTGTTTCCCAAGTTATGTTAGCTGTCACCCTATGTAATAAATCTAGCTGCCTTAATCTAAGGAACTATTCCGTACCTAAACAGTATTCGTGAAATATATAAGGTTCCCTTGTTTCGTCACCCAAGCTAACATGTAAATCCTTTTCATAAACCAAATAACCAAAATGTTACAAAAGTCCTATGTAAATTGTTCCTCATATTTCTGAATATATTCCTTATTCCTAAACATATAAATGTACAAATATATATAGGGGTCGCATATAGAATCTATACAAACAGCCATGCGGACAACTGCCATACGGACAACAGCCATGCGGACAACTGCCATGCAAACAACTGCCATGCGGACAACAGCCATGCGGACAACTGCCATGCGGACAACTGCCATGGGGACAACTGCCATGCGACAAACTGCCATGCGACAAACTGCCATATAAATTTTACTATATTAAATTTTTATTTTGAGTGATTTGTAACTTAACTTTCATGAAATTAATTTGACGTGAAGTATATTATAATTTTAACCTAACAATTAAGTATAATAATATTAATCTTATAGTCCGAAATTGTGCATGAAAAAGTATAAAAATTAATATTGACTGTAGACTTAGAATTTAAAGTTGAAGAAAACTAAATTTATTTCTTTGTTAAATCATATTATTTCAAATTGCACCCATTAGTCCCGTAAATCGAAATGGTTGATGAAAAGTAAAAATCTATTAATGCAAAACTTTCTTTTCTAACTTTTCACAATACAAAGAATAGTACAAACACAAGCTTTACAGGTTAAAATTTCCAGTGAGTTTGATTTTGCATTTTATTATTTCATAATTTTTCATTGGGTTAATTAATATTTTTTATTAGTAAAAACTAACTTTTCTGATAGATTCAGGATTAGAAACTGAAGTTGTAATTATCTTATTTCGTTGAAAAAAGTTTCTTACAAAGAACACTTTACTCAGTAACTTTGAAATTTGAATTTTTTTTCTATAGTTTCTTTGTTTCTTGCTCCCACTAATCAAAAATCCACGCATCACATGTCTTATAAATATTTGAAAAGTGTCAAAATACCTGAATGATTATTACTGAAATAGGTTTTATTGAATTTATTATTATACTAATAACAAATCAAAATTTTAATTAACACATTCATATATGCCTAGTGTTGTGAGAAAGTAACTCTTAAATAATAAGATGCAAAACCACACTCACTGATAATTTTAACCTGTAAAGCTTATGTTTGTACTATTCTTTGTATTCTGAAATGTTTGAAAAGAAAGTTTTGCATCTATAGATTTTACCCTTTTTGTCAACCATTTTATTATTTAAGGGGTTAAATGAGAAATAAAATGTTTGTGACCAAGAAATGATTTAGTATTACTTCAATATTAATTTCTATGCTTCTTCATTCACAGTTTCGGACTATACAATTAACATTTTTATACTAAAATTTTAGGTTAAGATGCTTCACATCAAATTAATTACAAGAAAGGTTAAGTTTACAAGCGCATTACAATTCACCAAAAATAAAATTATTATATATGGCATCATGCATGGCAGTTGTCCGCTATGGCAGTTGTCCGCTATGGCAGTTGTCTTAGAGCCATTGAGTCAAAACGTAATGCTATAGTGGAGCTTCACCAAGCAGGTAACTGTGCTTCAAAGATGATTAAAGCCCTGACTATGCCATGAAGTACTGTTTATAATGTTTTAAAGTTCTATGAGGAGACAGGAAGTGCATCAGACAGACCAAGATCAGGTCGTCCAAGAACAGTGAGGGCGCCACAGCTGTCAGTGAGAAGATCAGGAGGAACCCAGAGAGAAACATCAGTTAACTGGCAAAAGAAACACATGAGGGTCAAGCTAACATGCACCAAATTGTAATCAAGGATTTAGGGGAGTATTCATACAAAAAGGTTCGACGACAACTCCTCTCCGAAGCCACAAGACTGAAGCGTCTTCACAGAGGAAAACAACTTTTTTCGTATGTAACATGTGAATTGGAATCATGTGGTGAATCAGTACTATTCATGTTTTTTTATCATAAAACCCGAAAAATTTGTAGATTTATTAAAACTCTGCCATAACTTTGAGTTATTTCACCTATTGAGGTGCCACATACAGATAGGCTAGTAATAAATTACTCTACAAATTTTTTCGGGTTTTATGATAAAAAAAACATGAATAGTACTGATTCACTACATGATTGCAATTCACATGTTACATACGAGATGACACAAACGGTCTAAAAAAGTTTATGCAGAATGAGTAATAATAAAAAACATTTATAGAATGATTAATGATCAATTACTAGAAACAAACAAACATTGTTAGGTGCAGCTCCACTTCATGAATAACTGACTTTTATAAAATCGAAAACTGTGCAATTTTATAATTCGAGCAATTTTGTTCATTCGAGCAATTGTTTATTCGAGCATTTGTTCGTTCGAGCAATTGTCTTTTGAGCAATTGTTCTTTCGAGCAATTGTTTTCGAGTAATTGTCTTTCGAGAAATTGTTTTTCGAGCAATTATCTTTCGAGCAATTGTTTTTCGAGCAATTGTCTTTCGAGCAATTGTTTCGAGCAATTTACCGGCTACCGACTTGCAATGGACAGAAGACCCCTCTAGTTTTCATTGAAGAGAGCGTAAAAGTAAATTCCAGGGTTTATCTGGATCTTTCGCAGATTCTGGTAGTCCCTTGGATCACAAAGGCATTTGGAAACAACGAATACGTTTTCCAGCAAGACGAGGCTCCCACCCATACCTCCAATATCGTGAAAAACTGGGAAAAAGAGAATTTCAAGGGTTTCTGGGCTAAAGAGATTTGGCCGCCGTCATCACCAGATCTCAACCCAATGGACTATTCCATTCGGTCTACCTTGGAGACAAGGGCCTGCCGTACCAGCTACACATTAATCCCGAACTCAAAACTTCTTTCGTCAAGGCATGGGAGTGACGACCAAATGGCCCTTGAAACCGTGCGAGCAGCTTGTGGTCAGTTCCAGGATAGGCTACGCCGTGCTGTGGCTGCAAAAGTCAGCCATTTCTAATAAGATTTTGTATTTTCGTTCTTTAATACCTTACCATACATTGGATAATATAATATTCAAAAATAATATATTTTTCAATTTATTATGAATTTTCTTGTTTGAAAATTGAATTGAATAGTGTACAACCCACATCCAAATGATTTCACTCCTGTACAACCCACACCCAAATGATTTCACTACTGCACGTTCCACACCCAAATGATTTCACTACTGCACGTTCCACACCCAAATGATTTCACTACTGCACGTTCCACACCCAAATGATTTCACTACTGCACGTTCCACACCCAAATAATTTCCTTCCTGTATAATCCGCACCCAAAGTGAACTGGGGTGTGGATCCGCACCCAAAGGAGCCTTCTTCGACCATATCATTGACGTCAATAGGATATTAAGTACAAGGGACTGGTATAAACAGTCAGAAAGGAAAATGACTCCATGAACCTACCACCAGTCAGAACTCAAGCATCGGTGCCCGGTGGCAGCATTTACGGTTGGAAAAGGAAAATGAAGAGGTGATAGTAAGTAAATGAAGCCTACGAGTCTACCCAATACAAAATCTAAGACGTTGTAGTTGAAGATCATAATCGCAACGCTATCCTCTAAAACTGCAAATACCGTTAAGAAATTATAAACATGGTAAAAATGAAAAAGACAATTCGTAATCCAAATTAGAACAGTTCGGAGCACAACTCAGAAACTCCTTCTTATGGATAATCAATATTACATTTTTTTCACCTTTCATATGGCACTCATGAACTTCTGACTCATTGACATAAGTTTCTAATTTATGGTTATTTTATGTACTGCAGACGAAATAAATTAATTAAATTCATTAAATACTTAAATGCACAAAAATGTGGTTGATCAAAACATTTCTGTAAAACTCAAATTTCTCATCCCAAATCATTTAAATGCAAAACTGACTACATTGCTTGAAAAAAGCGAAAGGGTGGATTCAAATAATAATAGAAAAGCAAAGTGAATATAATAGTGAATTTGTGCCGTCAAGTTACGGCACTAGAAGATGAATAATTGCTGCGACCCGCTAGGAGCGCAGCCTAAGAATCGTTACTTTTCCTTCGATAGTCAACCGATTTGATTGAAACAAACTTTAAATGATAGCCTGACTTATTCGCTACAGTTTCCATGGAATAGAATTTCAAAATAATAATTTTAAATATCAAAATTTGATAAAAATATTATCATTTGGACTTGTAATTTCGACAGATTTTGTCACTAAAATTGTTTCTTCTTCTTCAATAATGAATCCATTTGGTTGAAACAGGCTTTAATTGGTAGCCTGGTGTATTTATACAATTACTAGAGAGTAGAATATTGAAAATTTAATTATTACTACTTTAAATATTAAATTTTATATATACTTGTTCATTTTTCTTCCTGGATTAGATAGTGATTTTTCTCTCGGGATTGGGAAGAGATTAAGGATTGATTAGGGACAAGTGAATGGATTGTGTGCCATTCTCCTGATTGGGTGTTGCTCTCAGGATTGAGTGCTATTTTCTCCGGATGGGGTGCAAGTGTTGTGATACCTCGGATTTGATAATTTACTGTTGTAAGTTTGCCGCCAAACCTGAGTTGCCAAATATTCAATTGTTTGTTTTATTTTTAAAGACTAAAAAACACCCCCTGATTGTTGGTGATTTTGGGAAAATCGTTACTACTCCTACTTCAATATTTAACCTATTTGATTGAAACAAACTGTAAATGACAGTCTGGCTTATTCGCTACACTCTCTGAGAAATGGAATTTACAAAAATTAATTCTGAATGTCAAAATTTGATAAAAAATATTTATGTATAGATATGTAATTTCATTCGATATGGACACTAAATTTACTTCTGCTCTTTCTACAAATCTATTTGCTCGAAAATAGCTGTAATAGGTAGCCCGGTGCATTCACTAATCTTTTTAGTAAGCAGAATTTTGCTGGTATAATCGTCAGTGATTAAAATTCTGTGTGGACTTGTTTCTGGCACATATTAAAGTTAGTTTTTCATCTTCTATAATGAACTGATTTGATTGAAACAAATTTCTAATGGTAGCTTTATATGATCACTTCAGAGGGTAGGAAAGTGAATTAAGAAATTTTCATTGACTGCGTGATTTTTCTGTGCCCCTGAAAAGTTTACCATAGTCGCAGCTCTCCCCGGGGTGCTATGTCTTGTTATTTATAAAATATATCAGTTAAAATGAAACAACTCGTTAGATTTCTTTTTTAATATCATTATGACATCACAATCATCTACATTGGAGATGCATCAGAGAAAACGGTAAAATTCTAGCAGCTAATTAGAAAAAAAAACATATTTAGTGATTACTTAGGTACCATGCAGAAATTTTCGATAATTATAACAGTAAATATTTTCATACTGTGATTATATCTATGTATTAATCCTAATAGTTAGGTAAAATAGCTATGGAAACATTGATAACATTTTCTGCCATAAGTGAGGGTAGTAACTATTAAGTGAGTAAAAATACACAACGAATAATTAGATATGAATGAAGTATAAACTTTAAGGCATATAAACCTATAGCCTAAATTACGAATTTTCGGTCGATTTTATATCTTCGGTCATGACAAAACGACATAATAATAATTATTCAACTGGTATCCGTGATACCTGCACAAGATTGTTCAGGTATCACGGATACCAAATAAATAATTATTATTATATCGTTTTTTCTTTATATGACCGAAGATTTGAAAGTGACCGATAATTCGTAACTTGGCTCTAGTGGAGCAGTCTTTACCACGTGGGGGCACCGAATCTGCTAATTATTTTATCCTGATCAGTGAGTTCGATCTTAACCTTCTTCCTCATGTAGAAAATGGGACAGTCACGACTGAAAAAAAAACGAAATTCTCTAAATGATGAATATAAAAAAGTAAAACAAATGGGTACAACATAAATAAATAAAAGTTATCACAAAGATATAACTAGACTTCTGCTCTCAAGTGACCTCACCTGCTGCAGATGACCTCTTCATGCAGTGACCCTTGACATCTCTGACACTGAGTCCACAGTCTGCTGAACTTTTCCTCCAGTTTGTTAAGATTAGTCATTTGTGTCATGTAAATCTGAAAATAGGAATACAAACATAGTTACAAATGCACAGTATACTTTGCATACCTAGATAAAAATGAACAAATTGATTATTTCTAGGGATTGAAATTAAAGTTTAACCAATAGATAGTTTGAAGTCTCACCTCCCCTTCCTTGCTCTTGCAGTGCTTGCATAGCGCTTCACTCTGAGAGGCTACAGGCACCTTGCACCCTATGCAGGAGTACTTCTTCGTGATGAACTTAGCCATGGCCCCCACCTTGCTGTGGGAGATGGTGCGGGAGCGAGTGTGGTCACCTTTCAGCAGCTGTGACTCTGCCTTGTCTCCGAGAATGGGTTCGAAGATGCGGAGAAGAGGTTTACTCAGCTGGTTAGTTAGGTAATACTCGTGGTCAATAGGAAGACTGTTATCCAGCACATAAATGGGATCCTGTGGAGAAAATAGAGATTTAATAATTAACTGAATTACTCTTCACAAGACTTGTACTTTAGATGTTTTGTTATGACAATTTGTACGAATAATATTAAAAGATGATCTAGATTTTTTACCTCCGCTTTGTCGTACGCTGGTGTATTTTTAGCAGCAGATACAATGACGTAGGGAACTCTGTCTCCTGTTGGGGAAAAAGAAAAAGTGTTGATTTTTGAACAGGAGGAACTTTGGACAGATTTACATGAGTCAGTTACTAGAAGTTTAAAATGAACAACAACCAATGTTAATCTAATCTCATCTGTAGTAAAGAACATTCAACTCCTTTCACTATTTTCGATTCAGAGGAAAATGTTATTACAATAAGAGATCAATCAAATCATTCAAAATATGAAGCTACACATGGGATTATTACAAGTTTTTACAGTAGATAAAAGTATTCAAACCTAGGTTCAAAACTATTTCTACCTCTGTGACATCCATACCTAGTTTAGGAGCGTTTCCAGCATCTCTCTTCTTCATTTTGTTAGCCAGTACAACGTGTGCTTGCTTGGCGGTGTACTCTGTCTTGGAGAGCTCTTTGGTGATTACTAGTTGAGAGATGTCCACTCTGTTACACAGCAAATCTGCTATGATTTGCTTCGCGTACTCGACTGCTCCTTTGGGGTCTCTGAAACAAGAAGGAGGTGTGAAACAGACCACAAGAGATTCATGAAACTGAATAGTTACACGATATTAACATCTTATAGTATAGGAGATAACAAATTGAAGGTTTCTGTTGATTGGTGATAGAGATCAATATAAGTTTGATGTGAATAGGAAATTTCACCTTGTTAGTTCTAACTTCCTAAATTTTATCAAAAGCGAGGTATCCACTACATAAATCACTGATATACAAATCTTATTCAAATACTTACTGTTGAATATAGATATTAGATAATCTAAGAAAATTCAAGATAAACTTGACTAAAATTTCGAACAAATAGCCTTGACTTAGCTCAATTCTTTTCAGAATAACTAATGCTAAATTCCTAATCTACCTTATAATGACAATTCACTCCCACCTCTGAATTAGTATTTTCTGTAGGCAGTTGTTGATGAGGTTAGCCACGAGGGGCGCATTGTCCCTCCTCACAGTCTCTATTCCCTTGCAGTCCATCTTGTCGTGAACATCAGGCTTAGTGAAGTAGAGGCCAGCATAACGCTTCTTGTTGATGAGGAGGTAAGGGAAGTAAACCTGAGAGAGAGGGTAACTGATGAGAAATGTATCCAAGAGAGAGGGGAAGTGATAAGAAATGTATCCAAGGGAGAGGGGAAGTGATGGGAAATGTATCCAAGGGAGAGGGGAAGTGATGGGAAATGTATCCAAGGGAGAGGGGAAGTGATAAGAAATGTATCCAAGGGAGAGGGGAAGTGATAAGAAATGTATCCAAGGGAGAGGGGAACTGATGAGAAATGTATCCAAGGGAGAGGGGAAGTGATGAAAAATGTATCCAAGGGAGAGGGGAAGTGATGAAAAATGTATCCAAGGGAGAGGGTAAGTGATAAGAAATGTATCCAAGGGAGAGGGGAAGTGATGACCTTGGAACCTTGATGTAAGCTGGTATTCTTGATGCTTCAGGGCTTCCTATTTCGCATCGCACTCTTCATTTATTCAGGTTTCATTCACACTATTTCATCAAGTATTCCAATCTGTCTAATGTATTGAAGCAGTCTGTGGAGGTCATATGGTTGGTCTTTGTTTTCGGTTAGTATTAGCTTCATTGTTTCGTTTGGTTCCTGTGTTGCTTCTGGGTATATTCTTCATCTAGTGTCCAATTCCCCCATTCTTCTCTCCACACGCCTCTCACTTTCTTTTTGATAATAGAGTACCAGTCTTTGTATGGTATTTTCAGATTCATTATCGGGGTGCTCTGGGTTGCGGCTTCTGCCGCCATCCTATCTGTTTTCTCATTGCCGGGGATATCCACATGGGATGGACACCAGCAGAATTGAATCTTTTTGTTCATCATTTGTAATCTAATGACAGTTCTTACTATTCTGGAGATCAATGGGTGAGTGGAGTCGTAGTGTAGGAGTACACTCAGCGCGCTACGTGAATCACATAGCAAGATGAATTCTTCCTGGTTTACTGATTCTATTATCTTCAGGGCACATAGTAGTCCGCAGAGCTCAGCCGTAAAGATTGAGCTCTCAGCCATCAGCTTCATCTTGATACATCCTCTCAGGCTGGCAACAGAGCATTCGACTCCCATCTCACTCTTAGATCCATCAGTGTAGATGGGGAATTGATGTTGATGGTGCTGGCTGAAGTGATCATTGAAGTAGCTTCTCATAGTGTAGCTATCGCAAGAGTCTTTTTTTGGATAGTCATGTTTTGTACAGAGGATTCTAGGGTTTATCTGCCATGTTGGTTGGTTGGAAAATTTGAAAGGTAATGTCGAGATATTCAAATGGAGATTGTTTAAGTTTTGTCTGATAAGGTTTGCAGTGCTTGTTACTGAGTGGTTTAGGTCATGGTCATCTTGTGCTTGGTGAACATATGGGTAGGTTGCAGAGGTTTGTAGTTGGAGGGTTCTTGCATAATACTGCATTATCAATTGAGATCTTCTGGCAATCAAAGGGCTCTCACCACTCTCTGCATATAGGCTTATCATTGGTGATGACCTATATGCTCCAGTGCATAGTCTGATTGCTGAATTGTGGATTGGATCTAGTAATTTTAGGATGTTGTCTTTAGCAGAGGAGTATATGGTGCTTCCATAGTCTAGCTTGGATCTGATGATCGCCCTGTACAGTCGTAGCATGATCACTGTCAGATCCCCAAGATGTGTGGGAGAGGCATTTTAGGATATCGAGTCTCTTCATACAGTCATTTTTAATCCTTTTTATGTGCTCTCTCCAAGTCATCTTGTGATCGAAGATTAGGCCCAAGTATCGAATAGATTCTCTATGAGGGATTATGGATCCGTTGAGCGTCAGATGTGCAAGGGGTTGCCATTTTCGTTTTTGGTGGAAGTAAATACAGTTAGTTTTAGGAGCGGAGAAGGTGAAACCATGTGTTGTGGCCCAGTGGTTGATGGAGTTTATTGCAGCTTGGAGTCTTCTTTCCATGGATGGTCTATAGTTGCCTTGGCAGTATATCAGGAGATCGTCAACGTAGAGAATGGCATTGATGTTATTAGGAGTAGCATCAAGGATACCACTGATTGCAATTAAGAACAGGGTACAGCTCAGGACGCTGCCCTGAGGAACTCCCTGCTCCAGGCTGTGGTCTTGGGAGAATGAGGTTCCTATTTTTGTATTGAATAGTCTATTCTGTAGAAATTGTTGGAGATATACTGGAAGTTTTCCTCGTAGGCCAAATTCATAAATGGTTTTAAGAATTCCGTGTCTTCAGGTGGTGTCATAAGCCTTGCGGAGGTCAAAAGAGACACATAGAATCTGTTCCTTTTGGTTGAGAGAGTTATGGATGTCTGAGGAGAATTTGCTTAGTGCATCTATTGTACTGTGCATTTTTCTGAAGCCGAATTGATGAGGTGGGATGAGGTTTGAGGATTCAAGTATGATGGTGAGTCTTGCATTTATTATTTTCTCCATGAGTTTACCTACACAGCTTGTGAGGGATATCGGTCTGTAATTTTCTTCTATTGTAGGTGTTTTTCCAGGTTTAGGAAATGATAGGACAATGCTTGTTCGCCAGTTGGTTGGGAAGATGCCGGAGTCAAATATTTGGTTCATTATTGATAATAAGAAGTGTTGGCTACTTTCATCTGAGTTTTTAATCATGTTATAGCTTATTTTGTCCTCTCCTGTAGCAGAATTACCACATAGAGAGAGCATTCGTTTGAATTCTATGATTGTAAGTGGGCTATTGTACTTTAGATCTTGTTGCGTCTTGAAGTTTATAGTATGCTCTTTTGATCGTTGCAATCTTCTGAACTGTTGATTGTAGTTTCTATTGCTGCTTATAGTTTCATAGTGAGTTGCCATCATTTCAGCAACAGTCTCGCTGTCAGTAATTATCTGGTTATCCTTGATGAGGTATGGGGGTTTGGTGCTATGGTATGTTCCTCTGATTTTTCGTATTTTCTTCCAAATTTTGGACATTGGAGTGTTTATATTGATTTTAGATAGATACATATTTTTGCCATGAGAGAATTTTGGATTCATTTTGAATTTTCTTGGCTACTGCACGAGCCCTGCAGTAGGCTATCTTATCTGCAATGAGTTTGCTGCGTTGGTATCTGCGTAGGGCTATTTTTCGTTCTCTGATTGCATTGGTACATTCGGGGGTCCACCATGGTACGGTTTTAGGGTAGATTTTGCCTGATGATTTAGGAATAGAGATGTTCGCTGCAGCGATGATGTGATTATTGTATATATCTATGAGTTCATCAATTGTATTGTTATTGGTTAGGGATTCGTAGTCTTCTATTGTAGTACTTTGTTGAAATGTTTGCCAGTCTGCTCTGTGCTCTAAGAACCTAGGTTCAGCAGGTTGAGCCTCAGTTGCTATCTCTACTATCACAATCGGGTAGTGGTCACTACCATGAAGGTCATCCAAAGTTGACCATGATAATTCCGTGGATAGGATTGCAGAGCATAAAGTGATGTCGATGGCAGATGTTGTTCCAGTCTGAGTGTGGAGATGGGTGGCATTACCTGTATTTAGTATTGATAAGGATGAGGAGAGCAGCAGATTTTCAATTGTGCGTGATCTTGCATCAGGTTGGTTACAGCCATTATCCCACAAGGGATGTCTTGAGTTGAACTCCCCCCCAACGATAACTGGTGGAGGAAGTTGATCTATAATTGTGTTAATTTCATCAAGTTGTATAAATTGCCTTGGAGGTAGGTATATATTAAGTATCGTGTACTGTCTGGAAAGCTGTATTCTGAATGCTGAGGCTTGGAGATTAGTCTGGACGTTAAGTATGGAGTGGGGTATATCTCTTCTTATTAGGGTTGCAAGTCCATGTCCTGGGATTGGAGCATGGAAGTCACTATATACACTATAGCTATTTGGTGGGCGAAGTGGTTGATGGTTTAACATGGTTTCTTGTAGAATAACTATTGCGGGGTTTTCTTGATTCAGTAATTTACATAGATCTTCATATTTTGCTTTATAGCCTTGACAATTCCAATGTATTATCTTGTGTTGGGGATTCATATGGATCTGGTGGGCTATTTCTTGTTGTGCTGTGCATTTTTCTCTTTCTTCCTGTCTTTGAATGCTTTACGAGCACTGTTCAGTATGTCGTTTTCTATTTGGGTTATTTCATGTAAATCTGGGGCTGGGTTTTGTTTCTCAATTTTGTCAGGTGGTATGGTTGTTTCCATTGGTTAGCTATCATTTCGGATAGGGGAATGATAGTTTCCGTCATGTTTGGGAATTTTAGATGGTTTATTATGCTTTTTCTTGGTTATATTTCGTTCTGGTGAAGATGAGTCAGTTCTGCATAATGTTCTTTTGGTGGATGTTCTCTGTTCCATGTTGTAGTTTGGTGTATAATCATTGTTGTTATTATCGTTATTGCAAATAGATTCCTCAATTCTTTGTTTTGGCATGTTGTTATTATTACTATTATCTTTAGTTTTGTCTGTTGGTTTGGTAGCGGTTGCCGCTGCATATGATTTTGCAGTTGGGTTGAAGGTGGAGTTTACCTTAGCTCTGGCTTCAGCAAAAGAAAGGTGTTCCTTCGTTTTGAGGGCCAGTATTTCTTTTTCTATTAGATATTTAGGGCAGGTTCTAGAGGATACACTATGAGGTTCTTTGCAGTTTGCACAATTTAAGGGAGTGTACATGTTTGCTGGTTATGGTCTCCTATTATATCGTTGCTGCATCGACCACAGACTGGCACCAGTTTCCTGCATTTGGCTGCAGAGTGTCCATATCGGTGGCAGTTGAAGCATCGTCTGGGAAGGGGAATATAAAGTCTTACTC
This sequence comes from Caprella mutica, assembly GCA_947561585.1. Taxonomy (NCBI): domain Eukaryota; kingdom Metazoa; phylum Arthropoda; class Malacostraca; order Amphipoda; family Caprellidae; genus Caprella; species Caprella mutica. Next base: position 456,010 of record CANNZV010000097.1, on the reverse strand, counting down.
TTTCTATTAATCCTGTTCTGATGGTGATACGGTCTGGTGGGTTAGGTGTATTGAAGGTCAGTATTAGTGTTGTAGTAGGTTCCGGGTTGGGTGACTTTGCATTTCTCACAATTCTTCGGCAGCTGAGGACTCCCTGTTCAGCAAGTCCCTCTGCGATTTCTTCATCTTTATATCCCTTGAGGAGTGCACAAGTGATCACTCCCTGGGATTTATTATGATGCTCATGGGGTGTTACAATGATTTGTTCAGAGAGTAGTTCGGTCATTTGTTGCATTTTTAGTCCTTGTGCTGCTGATCTAACTTCTATGGTCCATGTCATATTATTGTAGTCTTCAGATATTCTTTCAAATGGTCCAATTAGGATTCTGATGGCTCTATCGACTTTGAACATATTTAGTTTAGTTAGGTTTGCATCACTTTAAGATTTAATTGAGTAGTATTTTATAAAGTTCTTGGTGGAGTACATTTCGTCAAAGGTGTTTTTCTCTCTACGTTCTCTTGGTCTGGTAGACGATCTACCTGTAGGTTTGTCCACTACCTGGACATGTGCATTGGATTTTAATGCACAGGGCATATTGGAAGATTGGGGCTCTCCCGAGCCACTTGGTTTTTGAGTTATTCCAGGTACAGAGTCAGATGGAGATGCGTTCGTTGCCGACGTGTCGCTCAATTGGACCGGGAGATTCTTAGCACCCCCTTGCCCCCCACTCAGCGACGACTGGAGGGGCTGCCCGGGACTGGGGGCCGTGGCCATATTTGTACTTTTCATATTTGATAATACCTATATCGGAGGGGATTTTTGGTAAGGTTGCCCTCCTTTTTGGGTTTTCCGCGTCAGTTACCAGAGGTCTATCGTCGTGAGCTATTGGTCTGGCTCCTCCGTGAGGACCTCTCCAGCATGATTGCATCTTCCGGGGTGACTAGGTCACCCCACTGGCACAGCTCCTTGCTTCATCGAAGCGCTCAAGCCCCCCCACAACGTCAATGTTGCCCACTCGGAGGGGGGGGGGGGGGGAAGTGATGAGAAATGTATCCAAGAGAGAGGGTAACTGATGAGAAATGTATCCAAGAGAGAGGGGAAGTGATGAGAAATGTATCCAAGAGAGAGGGGAAGTGATGAGAAATGTATCCAAGAGAGAGGGGAAGTGATGAGAAATGTATCCAAGAGAGAGGGGAAGTGATGAGAAATGTATCCAAAGCACATTCTCACACACCACAATAGTGCATCCCTCACACCACAATAGTGCATCCCTCACATCACAATAGTGCATCCCTCACATCACAATAGTGCATCCCTCACACCACACTAGCGTATCCCTCACACCACACTAGCGTATCCCTCACACCACACTAGCGTATCCCTCACACCACACTAGCGTATCCCTCACACCACACTAGCGTATCCCTCACACCACACTAGCGTATCCCTCACACCACACTAGCGTATCCCTCACACCACACTAGCGTATCCCTCACACCACACTAGCGTATCCCTCACACCACACTAGTGCATCCCTCACACCACACTAGTATATCCCTCACACCACACTAGCGTATCCCTCACCTTTTCAAACTCCAGTTTAATGGGACTGACAAACTTAGCAGACACATAATCAGCTGCCTCTCTGCCTAACTCCATTGCCTCTGCTACTGTAGGTACACCGAACTTTATCATCACTGAGTCAGTGTCTCCGTAAACAACCTGTGAAATGTTTGTATAAGCTATATTAAGCCATTTCTTTAGTCTGATATTTCATGGTACTCAATATAAAATATTAAGGGGAGCTTTACATTCATATCAGCTAGCTCTAGAATTTATGAAATTGCTGCCTTAGTGATCCATTTCATAAAAGATTCTGTATTTTTTCATGAATATTTTAAACATAATAAATATGTAATTTATGAAAAGGACGTACTTCTGCCGTGTGCTTGTATCCGTTTTCCACAGTGTACTTCTTCTCAACTTCATCTTTGGTGAATGCTATCATAGTTCTACCGAATGAAGTCACACTCTGAGAAATCTCCAAACAGGGTAACTTGCCCACCTATAGACAGAAAGGAGATATATTGTTATAATAAAATGAATAAAGGTGTGACGAAACACAAAGCCTGACAACTATTTCACATTAATTATCTCCATTCTGTAAAAGATTAAAATACAATAGTTATGTCTATGACTCAATACAATTGATGGTGCCAATGTCATTTGATTAAGTTTTTTTTATATTAAAAGTTACCAACAGCCGTAATAACCAATCTAAGGGTTGTAAAGCCATTTACTTCACTTGGTAAGGACACACCTGTGCTAACTAACATACCTGTGCCCCTGTGAATCCATACACAGAGTTGGCAGATATTTTCAGGGCTAACTGTCTTCCGTCAAGCACCTGATTGAAAAAAGAACATTATTTATTATTAAAATGAAGAAATTAAATACCTATTAGTCACAAACCAGTAAACGGTGCAACATTAGAATTAAATATATTAACTCCATTATGAAATAGCTACTATCATAGAAACACTTTCCATAAATTAAATCATTAGACAACCTAGAACATGAAAGCAGTTAATCTTATCTACAACTGAAACAAAACACTAGTTTGAATGGTCAGTAGCTCTCTACTACCAGATTAAAACAACAAACCAGTCTAAGTAAAGGGTACATAACCAGGGTGTACTAACTAGTGTTAACTAGGGTGCACCAAATAGTGTTAACTAGGGTGAACCAAATAGTGTTAACTAGGGTGCACCAAATAGTGTTAACTAGGGTGCACCAAATAGTGTTAACTAGGGTGCACCAAATAGTGTTAACCAGGGTGCACCAAATAGTGTTAACCAGAGTGCACCAAATAGTGTTAACCAGAGTGCACCAAATAGTGTTAACTAGGGTGCACCAAATAGTGTTAACTAGGGTGCACCAAATAGTGTTAACTAGGGTGCACCAAATAGTGTTAACTAAGGTGCACCAAATAGTGTTAACTAGGGTGTACCAAATAGTGTTAACTAGGGTGTATGAATCACTTACTTTTTTTCTGAGTGGGTCCGTTTCTTTCTTGAGGTCTGCTTTTGCTTTCTTCCTCGCAGACAGTAAATTGTTCAGAATTTCGGGCAGAATTCCTTTCCTTTTATGTGACTTGACGAAGTAATTCCCAGACGGAGTTTTGATGTAATCTTCACTCGTCAAACTATAATGAAACAGTAACTCATGTATAGAGAACGCAACTAGCTATTTAAAAGCATTCAAATTGTATTGAAATTGCTAAAAAGATACAAAAAAGTTCATTTTATAGCTATTTCAGATCAGAAAATTGAATTTTTCAGATGATAGGCACTGTAGGCAGTAGGGTAAGTTACGAATTTTTGGTTGGTTTCTCATCTTCGGTTATATAAGAAAAACGATATAGCTAATAGCTAAAAATTATTTTATGTTAATTGTTATACAGTTATTTCTTATATGAATTAAGATCTGGAACTGACCAATAATTCATACCCTACCCTAGATGGCTCTTTCCTCACCCTAGCACCTCTGCATGTTTAGGTGATGATATGAGGGAGGTGTAACAGAGGTTGTGAGCCATCATGATGGAGGGGTACAGGGAGGAGAAGTCGAGGGTGGTGATGGGGGTGTCGTAGTACCCCCTCCTTGGCTCTATTACTGTAGCGCCTTCAAACTCATCGTCACCTGCCCCTCTGTGAACTGGAATTACTAGGTCCTGTTCTGCAGCCTGAAACAGTTGCAATGATGTGACTAAATAAATAAAATATCTATAAACTTATTTAAAAAAATTATGAATGATTTTGAACGTCAGGTTCAAAACAGTTCCATTTCTAGTATGTAAACATCCACATATCAAACAATTCTAACTGAAATTAGAAAATGTAGCTAGCTACCCTTTACAAATCTTCAACAAGTTTACTTAAGTTGATGGGAACAAATAACTAGCCTGTTAAATTCATAATAGTAACAATCAGAGTAATTTTTGCATGAAGCTGTGTATGCCATTCGAAGTATTCTGCTAACTATGACCACATTTATGCAGTAAGGATCACAACTAATTATTATTGAAAACATCGTAATATATCTTGGTGTATTCTTTAGTGCTCAGTCAATTTAGAGTTCACCATCTTGTTTAGGTAGCTAATATATCAATAATTCTTGCATATTAACAGCCATAACAGGTAGGTGCACCTGATTTTCAAATGAATTAAAAAGATGTAATATAAAAGCTAAGCATTATTGCTAACATGATCACTATATTCTAAGAGAAACACTACTATCTCTTATTAGAGAGATAGCAATAGTTAGATCAAATATAAGAGATGGTGGAGTAGCTTCTTAAAAGTTTGAAAATGTCAGTTTATCTACATAAATAAGCAATATTTAATCAAATTTGAGAAATAGCAATAAACACCACAATAACTAATGAACTATTTCTAGAATGGAAACTATGAATATTACATGACTAGCTACATATTCTATGATTCTTTGCATTACATTTATGTGACTGAGAGAATTTATAGTTAAAGGGGACACAGGAAGTAGCTACAGTAAAGAACAGTTACCAGATGCACATTAAATACAGATGATAATTTAAATAGATTATTATTAAAATTAAAAGATAACCTATTAATATTTTCATGTGGCATATATTTCGCCTCTGGTAGCAAAGTGTTACTTCACTCAAGTTGAAATGGTATTAATATGGACAGAATGCACTGTATCTTCACAGAGTAATTCATAAGTATGTCTGTACTCACTTTCCTGAGTAGCTGACTCATGACCTTAATCTGCTGCCCCCTGGTGAGTAAGTACGACAACGGCACACCAGTCACACGTGCCATCTCTATGTAGTTGATGACACACATCAACTTGTCTACCAGACGCAGGGGCAAGTAAGAGTCCTTGAGGCAGTACACCGCCAACCTGACAATTGGAATGTGCTTCAGAATTGATATATTGTAATTTTTTCTAAGTTCAGTTTTCAAAAACACTTTCCTTGATATTAAAATTTAATTGTATTAAATTTAAAGAAAAAATTCCAATGATTATAACTACTATAATCATTCCAAAGCCATAAGCAAAATGAGAAAGAAATTAAATGAATCTATTTTGAATAACAGTGAAAATTCATTATTCATAATTATATTCTGATTTAAGTCTCTTGGAAGAGTTTTTGACAAAAAATCCACAAGCATAAAATTTCTACCTAGAAATACTTTAGAATATAAATTTACTTCCTACATTTCGTCATTTCCCTATTAGGTTTCACCTCTCTAATTATTATAAGAAAGCCATTAATTAATGTCATAGTTTCTCTCAGAGACTAGATCTGTGTAACTGGCGGACAATCCAGCCAATTAGAAGCTAAAAATTTGCTCAGCCAGTCAGCCGTCCGCCAACCAGCCATCTCAGCAAGCCAGTCAGCCACTCAGCTCTACATAAGTAGCTGCACTAGCTATTCTCATCAGATCTTTGTCCGCCTCCGGCGGATAAACACCTCTCACCTTCCTCTCCTAAAAGATGCATTAGCACACAAAAAGATGCCTAAGCACAAAAAAGATGCCTTGCACACAAAAGATGCTTTAGCACATTAACAAAAGATGCAATAGCACATAGTCATTGAATGACTCGGCACAAAAAAAAAAAAAAAAAAAAAAAAAAAAAAAACCTGGTACGGTTTAAAGAGGCTCTCTAGCACAATGAAAAGATACCTATAACCTGGCACGGTTTTAAGATTGCTATATAGCACATCATAAAGATGCCCAAACCCTAGCACGGTTACAAGATGCTTGAAACCCAGTATGGTTATGAGATGCTGCCTGGCTAAGCCTCAGCAAAAAAAAAAAAAAAAAAAAAAAAAAAAAAAAAAAAAAAAAAAAAAAAAAAAACCTGGCACAAGTTAAAAGATGCTTTCTAGCACAGTCAAAATATGCCTTAAAACCTGACACAGATATAAGATGCAATACAGCACATTGAAAAGATGTCTCCCTTGAAAAGATAACTCTGTTCCAAAAGAGTAAAAAAAAAAAAAAAAAAAAAAAAAAAAAAAAAAAAAAAATGGAGAGTAATAACTAGAGAAATTGTCATTTCCCATATACCAATAATGCGATGTATTTCGTTTCTTAATCACCTTTATATGTTACAGATCACTTATATATAAATCAATATTTACAATGAGTGATAAATGTTCAAAGTGTACGGAGTATCACTCCTGTTTACAACACTCTAACTGCATCAATCATGAAAAACGCCTGTTGGTAAGAGACTGCACTCAATGCAAAGAGCTCTTCACTAAAGCTGAACAGGGAGACAGAACTGATGTCAAGAACCTGATTTCGTGGCTCAGATCTATCAAAACTATTCGACAACAACGAGGTAAATCCTCTAGCGAGGCTTGGGAGTTCTGGCAAGATCAGGATGAAGCTAACCTCTACACTCCTCTTCTAGAACGCTTGGGGCTGAAGAAGCCCCAGAGCCGTGACAGTAGCGCCGATGGCGTCAATCCTGTCTTTCATGATGATAATAACAACCAGGGGTCTATTCTACATCTGCTTCATACGATGAATTCTCGGTTCCAAAAATTTGAATCGAAATTAGATTCTCTTGAAAAGAAACACGATCGGTTGGAAATGAATGTCACCAATAAGAATCATCACGCGGTTCCAAATACCGCATTCATCACAGAGGATGAGGCACATGCTGGACGACCAGATTCTGAGGATTTGTTCCTAGATTCTGAGGATGATTATATACCTGATGCTCAGGGATCACCCAGTCTGCATTCTCGAGAAACCTCGCCCCCAGCTCCTTCTGAGGCTTCCATTGGTATGGCTAGCACTCCTAATACACTTCGAGAGACTTACTTAATGCCAGAAGATGCAATAGTAATCGGCGTCTCAACTATTGAATGGAAGGATCATATTTTCACTGAAGAGGACATAGTTATTGTCCAGAAACCTGGCCCTAACGAACCCTTGTCCTTCAAAGTTCAAAAATCAGCTCGTATGTCGGAGCATCTGATTGAACTAATCACGGCAGCTAATAATATGCCGTCAAGTCCCCCCTCCCATGCTCAGACCTTTTCGAATGCATTTAAACTTCTGGACAGCAAACTGTCTAACGTAACCGGTTGGCATGGTCCAAATGCCAAAGAGTCATCCGTAAGGGTTGACAAGTTCGCAATGTCGGAAGACATAGAGCTTCTGTCTAGAGACGTTCTAAGTCTAAAGAGACAACAGAACAAACCAAGGGGAGGCAAACTGGAACTCTTAAATGAGTCTGATTATGCGAAGTATTTCCAAGGTCCTAAGCTTAAAAATGACCACAATTCAGAGGGTCTCCATTTGGGAAATAGACTAGGATACTTGCGCACGGCAGATATCGAGAAGGAATTCTCACTCCGCCACACGGCCTGGTCAGCCTGCAAATTAGTTGAGACACTAGAAGTTGCTCAAGCTGCCTTGAGTTTGATTCCTCAAATGTCTATTGTACATTCCGTACAGGACAGAGATGAAAAAATATCTAATGTCAACAACTTCATTGGCTATTCCAAACAAATAGCACATCAGTTAGCACTGTCCCTGTCAAGAGAGGCTTTGACACATAAAGCCTCTATGAGATACGATACTGTTGCCAAAGTACAGCCTCCAATAATCAAGGAGAAGCTCCTAAAATCCTCACTACTCCAGGATTCTCTTTTTGGGAGGGAAGAGTTTTCTTCTGCGGACTCGATGGCTTCACAAGCTGTACACTTCCATGGACAGCACCCAAGTTACAGGTCTCATAATAAGAGACCAATAGTAAAGCCCTATGACCCTTCCGAGAGGAAGAGGTCAAGACCTCAGTTGCCATTAGCTCAAGGGAGGCGACCCTCCTCTCGTAGTGAAGCTGGCCATGGTCAACAAAATAACTCGAATCAGTCAGAAAGAGTTAAGAGTTCAAAGAACCCTTATGTGGTTTCTTACATTAACACTAAACCATCAGAAGCATCAACTTCTGATACACAGAAATTTCGCATCCCTAAGAGAGGCACAGTATCAGGACAACTCAACAAAAACCCTTACAAAAAGTCAAATATCTGACTCACCGGGAGCCCGCCTTCAATCCTTTCAAAAAGGATGGCGGGGAGCTCCAAAGTACATACGAAATGTTATTCTCAGGGGATATCATTGGAAATGGCTAGAGACTCCACCTCTGTCATTCCCAACTTCTCAAAAGGCGTCCACTACTCTAGTAAAAGAGGTGAACGATCTTCTTTCAAAAAGCGCTATTTATTCTGTCCCAACTCAGCTTTGTTTCCAAAGCAGAGTATTCTTAGTCCCGAAGAAGCACGGCAATTATCGAGTTGTCATAGACCTATCCCACTTGAACCAGTTTATCGAAAACTCAAGATTCAAGATGACAAATCAAGTCGTTGCAGCAAACTTACTGCAAAGAGGGGCATGGGCAACAACTTTGGACATACAGGACGCATACCTGCACGTACCAATACGACCATCCCTTCACAAATACCTGGCCTTCATGCTAAACGATCAGCTTTACTTTTTCAAGGCTCTGCCTTTCGGACTGTCGACAGCTCCAAGGATATTCACCATGATCATGAAATGGCCCTTACAGTTGCTGCATCTGAAAAACATACAGTTGCTAGCATATCTAGACGACCTGTTAATTTGGGCTCCTACGGAAACGCAAACACTCTGTGCGACCAATTCCGTAATGAAGACATTACAGGAATTAGGATTCCTGTTAAACTTAACAAAATCAATGATAATTCCCTCTCAACACTTTGTGTGGTTGGGAATATCATTCTCCACTCCAGAGATGATGTGGGCCATCCCTATGGAAAAACAGCTATCCATGCAAAAAGAGGCCATCAATCTCATCACCTCAAGGGAAGCGAGCAGGAGAATTTGGGAGAGTCTGATCGGCCAAGCATCATTCTTCTCCCAAGTGGTGAAACCACTCAGACTAATCTTCTACCCCTTGGCAAAACCACAGGAGTTGGGGCCAACAGTTTGCAGGGACAAAATGAGGGAAATTCCCCCTCATCTATTGCAAGCACTTATCCCATGGACAAACTTGGAGGTACTGTCTCAAACTTATCCATTGAAAATGCCGGAGCCAACACTCACCCTTTGGACAGACGCGTCCCTAGAGGGATGGGGCTGCTTAACTTCGGACAACCAAGTAGCCCAGGGTCACTGGTCAATAGAAGAGAAAGAATGGAGCATCAATCGCCTAGAATTGCTGGCAATTCTGGAAGCAATAAAGGTGTTGCAATTAAGCAACGAGCATCTACTCGTATACACGGACAACGAAACTGCTCGATTCTCCATAAACAAGATGGGAAGCCGCAACAGTCGGATACACCTTCTTATTACTCTGTTAATGGAGTTGGCGGAACGCCACAAGTTAACATTGGTAGCAGCCAGAATAAATTCCAAAGAGAATATAGTAGCGGATCACCTCAGTCGATCCACAGTGCAACCAACAGAATGGGAATTATCCATAAACACATTCAACATGATTCAAGAATGGCACGGGAAGCTCATGATAGACATGATGGCAACCCCGTTGAACTCCAAGCTTCCAAACTTCATTTGTCCTTTCGAGCACCCCCTGGCAATAGGGACGGATGCTCTATCAATAGACTGGAGCCACTTCCAGGAAATTTACATATTCCCTCCCGTCAATCTGATTCCGAAACTGATCCCATTTCTAACGAAGTACAAAGGGAGGGGCGTGATCATAGTCCCGTGGCGCCCCACGGCACCATGGTTTCCTACAATATGGTCAAAAGCAGTAGATCATTTACACTTGCACAAAAGCGTCTCTCAAATGGTCTCAGGGAAAGAAATATCAGGAGACTACAGATTTTACGGAAGGTGGACCGCCTTCAGTTTTTGAAACGAATATGGTCTATTAAATACGATAAAGTTACTTCTGAGCAGCTTTCTCTTTCCTTCCGTAAATCGTCTTCAAACCAATATCAGTCTGTTTGGCGATGCTTCCAAAATTGGCTGCCCCCTGTGGTTAAGGTCCTGACTAAAGCTCACATCCTTAGATTCTTAATATGGCTACACAAGAAAAAGAAGCTCTCTTCCAAAACTGTGCTAAGTTACAGAGGAGCCTTATCCCTACCTCTGAAAATGGGGTTCGGGATAAACACAAAGGATAAGGACTTCAACTTACTGGCAAGGGCTCAGTTCTTAAATCGACCAGCTCCTAAAAAGAAAATACCAAGTTGGTCCTTGAACCATGCTCTCGAATTTTTCAAACTACCTCGCTTCAATAACAACAGAGCATCTGCTAAAGACCTCTTTCTGAAATGTCTTTTTCTTACGGCAATTGCGTCGGGTAACAGAGCTTCTGAATTGTCTGCTTGTGTGAGGGGAGGCATAGTTCAGTCTGGTAATACTCTAACTATTCCAGTTAAGGACAAGTTCTTGTATAAGAACCAGAGAGCAAACTCCTCACCCAATATCATCTCCTTTCCGAGCCTTCCTCGACAAGAGTTATGTCCAGTGGCATGCTTACTGAAGTACACCAAGATGACTGAGAAATTGCCTCATAATAATTACCTGTTTATCCATCCTGCGTCAAATAAACCACTAAAATCTGGGAGAATTTCATATTGGCTACTACAAGCTCTTAAATTAGCTACTCCTAATTTCAAAGGAACAGCGCATGAAGTCAGGGGTCAGGCATACAGTGCTGCTTGGTCAAGAGGCGTCCCTATGGAACGGATACTCAAAGAAGGGTTCTGGCTGACCCCAAACGTGTTCATTGACAATTATCTGAACTCTATTGATTCTCTTATCACGCCTTTCATTGGCGGTAGACACTTAATTAAACCCTAAATCTGTTTAGTAGATATGTGTTGGGTCATTACTAGATTATTAGTAACGAATCATTATTATTTCTTGTATTTGTGCCACTAGCAACTAAACATTAGTTACTGATCCACAGTTATCTTTTTATTGTTCTGAATTATGTGATTCACTGTTATTCTATGTTGGTTTCTCTGAATATATGAGAGCCTTGATCTGTGTGTCCATATCCCTTTCCTCCACCGTAGCTATACCTGCGGCGTAATTGGTACTTCGAAACCTAATAGGGAAATGACGAAATGTAGGAAGTAAATATATTAGATTGACGCAGGAAAGCGTCATATTTGCTTCCTTAAATGAGTCATTTCCCTATTGGTACCTCCTCCTCCCCAAAAGGATATATATTTCTTATCAGTAGGTGTTCCAAAGATCTGATGAGAATAGCTAGTGCAGCTACTTATGTAGAGCTGAGTGGCTGACTGGCTTGCTGAGATGGCTGGTTGGCGGACGGCTGACTGGCTGAGCAAATTTTTAGCTTCTAATTGGCTGGATTGTCCGCCAGTTACACAGATCTAGTCTCTGAGAGAAACTATGACATTAATTAATGGCTTTCTTATAATAATTAGAGAGGTGAAACCTAATAGGGAAATGACTCATTTAAGGAAGCAAATATGACGCTTTCCTGCGTCAATCTAATATCTAACTGCTCTCATCATACAATAACCATAAGCAGAAATAAAGGATTTTTTTTTTTCGAATAAAGTCAAAAATTAATGCCAATAATAACAATACACAACATTCATAGAATTCAACTTCACAAGTGTTAATAAAAATGAATTCAACATTTTAACACAATAGCTAGAAGAAAATTATTTTCATTCTTGAAATATGGAATTTTATGTAAATCATTTCAGAAAATTAAAATTTATCCAGTTAATTTTTACTTTCAATGGCATTGGAAAGTATTTTACTATTAGATCAACACACCTTCTCCTAGTTTGATCATTGCCATTCTGCAGGTCTGTGATGATGGAGTGGTGCACATCTTCCTTCTGCTCCTCTAGGAAGTGATAGGACACTGCATTAAGGGTGTAGGACCTCAGTTTGTAGTCCCTCAGCAGCACCAGCAGCAGGTCGAAGGGTGTCCTACCCTCCAAGTTAATGGACTTGTTCTCCCTCGCACCCATTTGTTTGCTCTGTAACATTGTGGACTTCACTTCGGATCTGATGAAGAGTGTACAATATTATGACTATTATCTCACTCAATATGGGGACATTAAAAACGAAACAATTAAACAAGCATGCTAAGCAGACGTAGGGTAAGTTACGAATTAACGGTCAGTTTCACATCTTCAGTCATACAAGAAAAACTATATAAGAATTATTATTTCATTTTAATTGGTACCCATGATATCTGCAGGTATCATGGATACCAATTACATAAAAATTGAACAATAATTAGTATATATATAGCTTTTTCATATATAACCGAAGATGTGAAAACAACAAATAAATCGTAACTCACCTTATATTTAATTTTATGTTATTCTTAACTAAATTGTTCAAGAATTTACCTGCTGGAGAGAACACGAGCCAATTTAGGGAAAGTCTCAGACTTGAGGTGTCTGGCTCTGTCAATGACGTAAGGGAAGTCAAAGTTGTTAATGTTGTAGCCAGTGATGATGTCAGGATCAACAATTCGCACAAACTCAGCCCAGGCCTGTGATTAAGGGGAAAAGTTATTGAATTCAAATGATATGAAGTCAGCTTCAAACACTTAAAAGATATGTCCGTAATGAAGGTGAAACAAAGCATAGGAGACTTTAAAAGAAATCAGGCAAAAAAGTGTAACAATGACAATGTCAAAGATAATGTAGAAAAATTACTTCACGGACTGTAATATGAAGTTTAATACTAGCAATATTCTCCAAAACTGCAAACAATAGGTAGCTACTGAATTGTAGCTACATGAAATGGTAATATGGTAGAGGTAAATAAAAGTTAGCCTATAAGTAAAAATCAACATAAACCATCTACCACCGACACCTTTGGTATTTCTGAGGCAATATGTCTGTTAACACACCTCTAACATTTTCCTCTCATCATTAAAGGAGAGTACCTGTGCCCCTACAATTGGAGCACAGACTCCTAGAGTGAAGATTGTCCTGATGAAAGGTTCCGCCTGCCCCTCCACCTTCACACAGTTGCCTATCTGAATCACAGGGTCAATGTGGTACTCGGGGAAAATGCCTGGAGTGAGATAATAAAGTGTTATGGCAGCTATCTGTGAATAAAATGCTGATCAAGAATATCCTATAAAGGAGGTTGAAGAAGAAGTAGATACCTTCCATATTTTTTCTAGAATTTGTATTTTGTCAGTTTCTATTGAATTACATAATTTGTTTTTTTAATTTTAATATAGAAAGTCAAATTAAAAGTCAAAACACTAAATTTCCTGATTAATATATTCTCATTGTTTGACCACCGATGTCAGAGTGGTGATATCATGTATTAAATTAAAGAAGCCAATTATTTTCTAACTTTCCCCACCTTTTCTGCCAGCACATTCTATGTCGAAACTGAGAGTTCTGAAAGGAGACATGACACTCCATTCATCTTCTGGCTGATGGGAAATGAATTTATCCCAGGCAATATCAACCTCAAGCTGACACCTGGTGAGTATGTCCTTCTTACGAATAGTGTACTGACTGGCAGGCAACTCAACCCAGCAGCAACCAACCAGAGATTTGTCTACCATGAATCTGGGTGGAAAATAGTGAAATGATGCGAACATATGGAGACTATTTAAAATGTAAGAAATGCTAAGAGTACATTTATTTTATAAATTAGTTATAAACTCAAAACATTTCAGAAATAGAGAAATTAATATCCCAAAAATCTGTAGCTAACTAATTGTAGCTTGTTTTATTGAAGTAGGTGAGCTATAACTTTTCTATCAAGTTACCTGACTTCAAAGTCTACATTAGACTCGTAAGCTTCATAAGGAGGTGTTCCAATGTCCCTAACATTGACCTTGCCATCCCCTAAGAGTCTCTTGCCAGCAGCAATGAGTCTCGGTATGGCTAGAGTGATCTTCAGGAAAGGACTGGACTCATTGTTGTGAAACTGGAACACTGACTCTTTGTAGACCATGTCCACCGCCAGGACAGCATCTACTATACCTTCTTTGTTGCTTCTCATGTCATCTAGCATCACTTTGTTCAGAGTATCCTGGGTAAAAGTTAATGATAAGAATGAATGAGAAAACCATTTAGGAATGGAGATTTAGGAATATATTTCTTTGAATGATATTTGATGCAGTCAATATTTTTAATATTTTTTTATTTATACTTATTTTCTTATTATAATGATAATTTTTTAATTTTGTGAATAATAGAGTACCAAGATAGGCTTCAGAAAATAAATATCTATTCTTCAAGGTTCTACATTTTTCTGAATAAGATATAACATGTAATAGAAAGAATACTTTTAATTCTCATTGAATTTTTAAGAGTTCATTGTTATTAAATACCTTAAAATCAGGCAGATGCTCCTTCTTGAACACGGGAGGACATTTGACATAAAAATAAGGACTGAAGCCATGCACGTGACAACATACAGAGTTTCCATCTTTGTTGACACCAAACATGCGCATAATTGGAACTCTCCCTGCCTGCTGACCGGGCATTCCAACTTTTGCCGGACCTGCATGTAACATTATTATCAATTATTTATAAATCAGAGTTGATGATGAAATTCAATTTCAAACAATGAGTTACTAAAGTTTGGTTTATTAAAGATAACATAAATAAGAATAAAACAATCATACCAAGAAACCCATAAGAAAACTAATGATGGAGAAGGGGATATATAAACAATATCCCTAAACTACAACTTTATCAATGATTCAATGGCAGCGCATTAGTTTGTTCTCCAATAGCTACAGCATATAGCTATATAATAACTATATTTTGATTATGAATAAAAAAAATCATATTTCGCTTTTCTAACTATGAAAGGTTCAAATTCGATGAAAACCTTTATGAACTTTTAGGATTATGTACCTAGAATAAGGTTAATAACTACTAGTCTACATTAACTTGTAACTACTCAAAGTTGATAAAAAGTAATTCTAAAACTGTTATTGGTGATTATAAAATAGATGGGGATAGTAAGGAGAAATAAGACAAGCTATTTATAATAAATATCAATGAATAACACCTAAGAGACAAAGATGCTAACACTTTCCTCTCCTTTCAATAACATACAGTTATTTGTGGTATAGAAAGTTAGTTAATAAAATAGGTAGCAACATTGTACAATAAATGTATCTCTCTTTACCAATGTAATGATCAATCTCCATTTGTTGGAATATCAGAGAGTCAGTTTTGGGGTTGATTGGATTTAGGGGTGGCCTGTGCCAACCGTCTGTCTCTGACTTCTCACACACCTGTGGAAAAGGAAAAAATTATAAAGCCTTGGTGACAGAAATGCTGAATGACTTAAAAATAGGCAAGAAAAAAGAATGCCAAAGGAACTAGAATATTAGTACAACACTAATAAACATAAGTTTCTACTTAAATACCATCATCTCTATATTTAACTGAAAATGAAAGCAACGGAAGAATTAAATGATTAACTTTACCATTGCCACATCAAGATTAGATGATGTTTGAGACTCCATTTTGTCCATTTCTTCTTCAAACATTTCTTCCTCATCAGCATCCATGAATTCAAGTTCAGCTCTAGACATTTCCTCATCATCCTCTTCAGTGTTCCTGATAGAATAATAAGTATTAGATGAAATAAGCAGATCAAGTAAGTGGAATTACTAACTAAAGTGAGCAAAAAGTGAAAAAACTGAGCCAGAGTCCGGGGATTAGGGATAACTGTATAATTAAATTTAACACAGTCAAAACTCAAACACATGTCCCATGTCAATAAACAATACCAAATAAGTGAAATAACCAATTATGATGAATTACCTAGCTTTACCTTGATTAAAAACAAGGTAATAAAGCATGACAGTTTTTTTGAGCCCTTCAAATCTTCAATTGCAAATGGTGAGAAATATTTAATTATCTCTATGCTACAATATTATCTTGGGAGAGAATTTATGATAATTTGATCATTTTTTGGAGAGAAATTTGGTGTGATTTTTTGGAGAGAGCTCAGAGTTGGAGAGACAAATGGAGAGTTTATGAAACATACTATTTTCCTTGGAAATAATGAACACAAAATAGGACAAAAAAGCTTAGGCTAACAGATGAACTCTATATGCTAAATGCTGCAGATTATGCAATTTTTAGCAATTTACTAGAGTCCATGTTACAGAGTATGTCAGTTAAAGCCAATTAATTGGCTAAGATTTCAAAAAGGTCAAAACTCAGATAAGTCTAATTGGCTAAATTTTTTAAATTAATTCCTATGTTCCTATGTTAATTTTGGCTTGAAACCTTCATAAAATGAGCCAAATTGGTTTGGCTCAGAATCTTAGTGAAATTTTGGCTCAAAAATTGGCTTACAATTTTCCAGCCTCTGAAACATGGTATACAGTCTTAGATGATTAGATTCAAGACTGTAGGGGCACGCAGGTAAATTGCGGCCCACTCACTAACTGCGGGCTAGGGCTGCGGCCTCTAACAACTGAAACATCATTGATCATAGCTACAAAACACACGTCAAAACTTTAATTAATAAGTTGAAGTTATAGCATGCACTGTGCTTCTTTTGATAGCTATGCAACATTTTAATGTAATTTTGATTCAGAATGTTTTAGAGATTCTCTTGAGAGGGCCGCAATTAAAAATTAAAGGACCGCAATTTACCTGGGTGACCTGACCCTATTTCAAATTCATGGTAGGCTAGGTAATAAAGCATGTCCCAGTCTGCAAAAGATGCATGAAGTTGTGAAGTTTATCTGGCGACTATTGAGGCCTTGAAATTAGTCTTCTGAAATTTGAATTATCCGGCGACAATTTTCTAATTAATTCCTATGTTTATAATGTTTACAACTTCACATGTAATTAGTGAAGAGAATTTTGAGATTTTTGGCCATTTTGGAGAGAAATGGAAAAATCTTTGGAGAGAAATTGCCCCAAAAATTAAATATCTGGACACTGATTGTGCATGCTTATTGCTTTGCAGACTGAAGCATGTCCAAACTCACTGTGGTCTGTGTCCAAAACTCACAGTTTTAATGGCGAGTTTGTGACAGTGATTTTGAGCCCTTCAATTACAAATGGGGAAAATCTGAGAAATATCTAATTTTCTCCTATGGTATAATGTTATTTTGGAGAGACTTTATGGTACCTAATTTGATCATTTTGGAGAGAAATTTAGTTATTTTTGGAGAGACAAAAGGTCAGTCTGAAAAGTAAGTCTCCTCAGACAGTCAGACCCAGGAATTTTTACTGAAATTGGGATTTGGGCGCAGCAAATAGCATGGGAGCATAGGAATTAAATAGGACTTGGGCGCAGGATCAATCCACAAAT
Source organism: Caprella mutica (assembly GCA_947561585.1). Taxonomy (NCBI): domain Eukaryota; kingdom Metazoa; phylum Arthropoda; class Malacostraca; order Amphipoda; family Caprellidae; genus Caprella; species Caprella mutica. The sequence goes on along the minus strand of CANNZV010000097.1, from coordinate 438,685 downwards.
CCTGCTGTACTTTTCAGACTGGACAAAAGGGAGAGTTAATGACCAGACTGCAGGAACTGGTAAAGTGTTCTCCAAGAAATCTTCCATTTTGGCCAGTCTGGAAAAATAGGTGCTTTCTAGTTTCTGATGAACTAATTACTCAGTTGCCATGTAAAATAGTATATCTCATAAACTCGCCATTTGTCACTCCAGCTCTCTCCAAAATTCAACAAATTCTCTCTAAAATGATTGAAATTATCATTAATCCTCTCCAAAATAACATTGTAGCATAGGAAAATTATGGAGAAAAATATATAAAACTCGCCATTTGCAATTGAAGGGCTCAGAATAACTGTCGCAAACTCGCCGTTAAAATGGCGAGTTTGGACATGCTTTATTACTTGGCTCAGTTGGAGACTTGGAGTTTTACAGACTTCAAAAATTAATGGTAAATTGCTAAAAATTGTATAATCCGCAGCATTTAGCATATAGAGTTCATCTGTTAGCCTAAGCAGTTTTCCAGACTGGCATTTTGGCTTTTGTCCTCAGTAAAATAGATGTAAACATAGGATGATATCATGATAGGAGGAAATAAAAGATTGTTCACACAGAATATGCTAAAAATTTCCCATATTCTGAATTTATGCAGAGTCGCAGACTGGGTTTATGAGACATACTATTTTAGTTTTTGTTTTACTAGATCCTTTTTTCCCCTATGAAAATAATATTGAATATTATACCAAAGTTGGTGGATTTTTTTTATTATTTTTAGTTTAGCTATTTATTCTTAACTTCTTATGTTCCCATTAATTTTTGGTGGATAAATTGGGAAATTGTTGGTCGATTTTCTTTAGATTTTTTTAAAAGAAATCAGTGACAGACCCCAGTCTGCAGAAACTGGTAAAGTGTTCGTAGAGATCTCTTATTTTGTTCGTAGCAAAATTAATGTAAATATAGGGATTAATTCAAAAGTGTTCGTAGCAAAATTAATGTAAATATAGGAATTAATTCAAAATTGTTCGGAGAGAATATCCCAAATATCTCACATATTCTGCAGACTGGGACAGACCAAGTAAAATAGTATGTCTCAATCTCATAAACTCGCCATTTGTCTCTCCAGCTCTCTCCAAAATTCAACAAATTCTCTCCAAAATGATCAAATTTTCATAAATTCTCTTCAAAATAACCCAAGTAAAATAGTATGTCTCATAAACTCACCATTTGTCTCTACAGCTCTCTCCAAAATTCAACAAATTCTCTCCAAAATGATCAAATTATCCTTAATTCTCTCCAAAATAACATTGTAGCATAGGAGAAAAATACCTAGATAAAACTCGCCATTTGCAATTGAAGGGTTCAAAATAACTGTCACAAACTCGCCAATAAAATGGCGAGTTTGGACATGCTTTATTACTTGGGTGACAGACTGACAGTGATAGCCAGACTGCAAAGCATCCAGCATCATAGCATGTACAATCAGTCTCCAGATAATTAATTTTTGGGGCAATTTCTCTCCAGAGATTCTGATTTTCCAATTTCTCTCCAAAATGAAATGGCCAAAAATCTCAATATTCTCTCCACTAATTACATGTATGATGTAAACATAGGGATTAATTAGAAAATTATCGCCGGATAATTCAGGAGACTAATTTCAGCCCGGCAGACTCCAGTCCTGAGTCTGCCAAAGATGCATGAAGTTGTGAAGTTTATCCAGTGACTAATGAGGCCTCATTAGTCACCGGATAAACTTCACAACTTCATGCATCTTTATTCTTTGGCAGACTGGAGTGACAGTGGGATTTTCTGCACTAAATACTGAAATACATACAGTCTACAGACACACCAGCAGCCAGCATCAGCATGTAAAGCACATCAGCAAAACAACCAACTTGGGCTTAGACCCTAGTTGTTTTTATTCAACCAATCATAGGTAGTGAAATAATTATCATTAACTAGATATATATTTTTTTCTTATATGACCAAAGATGTGGAAGTTGGAACTGAATGATATTTTGGAACTTAGCCTACCTACCATAGTTCTCTGAACTGTTCTTAGTAGCAAGACATACCTGGATTTTTTGCTAGGACGAGTAGAGGCAGGATCACTAGAAGTCGATCCTTTTCTTTTATCCATGATGATGTTTTTTCCCTTCCTTAGGCAGCTACGCTATTTGTAAAAGACTAACAGGCCAGCGAGAGCACAGAAAATTGCTTTACCAAGAGCTACGGTAACTACTATCTATTAGGTAGGTAGATACTTGATAACAATTTATTCAAACAAACATACACAGATGTTTTAGTTATACATGTACTGGAGATATTTCAATATAAAAATTATAACCTTAGTTATCAATTAAAGAGTAAATTATTATCTTTGAACTCCTAAATTTGTGCCATAACGCATATTTTAACATTGCGCGCCATATACGAAAATTATGCTACAAATAAAAAGAAAAACAGCTACCATGGAATGAGTCAACGTGATTACAGAAGAATAAAATTGTCATTACGTATTGCAATTACATAATTTTATAGAAATATAAAAATGACATGATACTCTATTCATAACCAAGCTATAAAAATCTCACAGTAGGGAAAAGAAACAATTACAAGATGTTTAATTTTCATTATATAACTAATACCTACTGCATGGAAAAATTCATATGAGATATTAAAAACAACGTTGGTAATTATGGCAGAAGAAACTTGTATTAAAGATATTATACTGCAATAAGATACAATTAATCACTATCGACAATTTCTATTTTAACTGCCTTTGAAAGCGGAAAATAGAATATAAATATAATAAAGACAATCGAGATATTTTGTTTTCGTGACGTCATAACATCAGCACGTATCTAAAATCATATTTAAGACAATTGAAGAACGTAACATTAAGAAAACTGTTTTATTTATTTCCATTATACTAAACGTACAGAGATGAATACATTCATGTTATTCAGTCGTAATATGTGTCTTTGCGTGCTCTGTATGCCATAACGTAATTGTACACCTATATTATTAAAATAGCACTAACCGTTCATGTATGACCCCAACAAACATATGAATGTCGATTCGATGCCGTCTGCTGTCGAATTCGTAGCGCTAACGGTGGGTATCAACTTAACAACCATTTCGACTCATAGTAGATATCGGCATGTCTGTTTCCAAACAATATCTGAATTTATACTTCGACCAGAAGTGCGAAAACAGATACGTAGTTTTGAAAAAATCGTTTCAAATTTGGAAATTCATTTTCTTATCTTCCTGTTTTATAATACGTATAGAAATTGAGGAATTATTTCTATTCAATTGGATTGTAGCTTTCTATATAACATACGTACACAGAGAAAAAAGTTTACTCATATTTAATGGGTCAACAATTTATGCTTTGAATCAATTTATTACGTGAGTTGGTTTGACTATATATTCATGTTTTCATGTGTGTCAAAACAACTATGACGTGTGTGTCACCAAACATAGTTAATTCAAATCATTTTATGGATTGAATCAACTTACTATGAGAGTTGGAGTTACATTTTGGGAGTTTGAACATATGTTAAAACAACTATGACATAGTGTGTTGAAGTAACTCACAAAGATTGTCAATTCAATGTATCTGGTGTATGAATTAACTTACTATGAGAGTTGACGCTACTTTTTTAAGTTTAGGTGCGAGTTAAATCAACTATGACATAGTGTGTTATAGTAACCCACAAAGACTGTTAATCCAGTGTATTCTGCAGTGTATGAATTAACTTACTATGAGAGTTGGCGCTACTTTTTGGTAAGTTTAGGTAAGAGTTAAAACAACTATGTGATAATGTAACCCACAAAGACTGTTAATCTTATTTATCTGGTGTATAAATTAGTTAGTGCTACTTTTTTTTAAGTTTAGGTGTGAGTTCGATCAAATGAGTATGTGGCAACTTATGCTTTCCTCAAAGCCAATTAATCGGCTGACACTTTTCAGTTCAAATCTTGTTTCAAGTGTGTTACGTGTTGAATGTGAACGCTCCTCAATACCATTTTAGTTTTAGTGATTATTTATTTATTATTAATTATTAATTAATTCCATTGATAAATTGATAAATGTCTGCCTAAATATTCTAAAATATTGGTGATTGATAGTTTGGTGGCTTTATATATGTAGTTATTTGAAGAGCTGATTATCAGTATATAACTTTTATAATAATAAATTTTGATTACTGCCTTCCAGTTTGTAAACTGATATCCAAACTAATTTTCCTATATTATTATTATATGTTATTATAGGCAGTTACTGCGCTGTCCTCAGAATAGGGTAAGTTCCAAATTATCAGGCGATTTCAAATTTTCGGTCACGTATGAAATATAGTATATAGCTACCTAATAGCTAATTAAAATAAAAGTTAATTTAATATAGTTTTTCTTACGCGACCGAAAATGTGGAGCCGTCCGATATTTCGGAACTTATATCCTAGTATCTTAAGTAAAGTGGTCTGATAATCTATATATTTTAAAACTAGTTGGTGTACCTATAGGTAGGGTTACACAGCCAAATTCGGTTCTTTAATTTCTAATTGTGACCCTATTAAGAGAGTCTCAAAATCATTCTGAAATTAGTTTAGCTATATACTGAATTGTTGAACATCATAATTGAAGCTCAATTTATGATAGGTTCTATTTATTTCACGAGTGCCTTGAAGTCATGATGGTTATTAATGTTTCTGAGATAAGAGACCGCAGTTAGTTAAAGTGCCGCAATTTACCTACTTGACCCTAGTTTTCTATGACTGGGAGAACTCCATCCAGGGAGATAGTCGGAGGAGAACACCGTCCAGGGAGTGAGTACACTCCAACCAGAGGTGAGCCTTTTGATATGTTATACTTTCTTGGTATTTAAATAAAGTCTACATTATGAGTGTATAATGAACAAAATTATGAGGATTAGCTAGAAAAATCCATTGCATTTATTAGAGCTAAATTTATACTGCATCCGAAGATTTATAATTAGTTTAACATTTTATATAAATAATTTACCTATATGAAAGAATTCTCAGTTAATAATTCTTTTCATTTCTTTATTAATATATGGTTTTCTATATATTCTGAATCTACTTTCAGATCTTGATGAAGAATTGATGAAGTAGATCAACGTCATCAACTATCGGAGTCCTCTTCAATTCCTTTGAATGGTTCAGGAACAATTATGCTAGGTCAAAGTAAGTATTTGAAAATATTAGATGATTTTTAAATATGTATTTGCAATATGATTAGCTCTTACTTTTTCAAATGCTTTTAGGGATTCCAGACATGAAAAGAATATCGAAGCTGTCGCTATCTCATCACAAAAGGAAAAAGAGTAGGTGATGTTATTGATAATGTATATGAACGATACTGTGAATTTCTATTCAATATATATTAATATACGAATCTCCTATTTCAGGAATTGGTAACCTACAGTCGTGGAAGAAAGTGACGAGAATTCAAATTGTACTTCTAAATAATAAATCTAAAACTTAAATGTTTATATTTCGTTCTCAATTTGACCTTGGTAATTCTATTAGCATATTTCAATATCAGTGCCTATGAGTAAGCTGAATTGCACTAAAATATGGTTTAGAAGATAAAGGCTTTATCATTAATTTATTATTCATTAAGTTATAGTATTTACAATTGCAGCATATCAAAGATTTATCATATTTTGTAATCTAGCCTGGTTAATTAATTACTTAAAGTTATTTATATCATCTAACTACTTATTTATAAACTGACCTGATGAGATTACTTATTCAATCTAATCTACTAATTTACAACTGATAACCATATATCAATTCATCGGATCGAAAACATTTCAAAAAGCAAGGATAGGTCTAGGTGATCAATTATTTTTTAAAATTAAAATAGTATGCATATCACAGAAGCAAAAGTAGAAAATAAATGTGAACATGTTAGATTTGGTCCTAGAAAATAAATAGTCTAATCTAATTGATACCGGGACCTAACTCGAGATTATAATTTGATAGAGTAAATAAAGTGACCGAAAAAGTCTTGTAAAAAGTCTGGCTACTGCTAACCAGACCGATATTTCAACCTACACTATAATAGTTGATATACATTTACTTAGTTTACAAGTAGTTGATATAACCTATACGAGAAGATGATATAACCTACACGAGTAGTTGATATAACCTAACCGAGTAGTTGATATAAACAACACGACCCAGCTAACCAAAAGCTGTTTGTCCCACGTCTTAAGACGTCTGATACCCCTCGCTATAGAGGGATTTAAGACGTGGGGCGGGGGACGTCAGACGTCTAACCCTCTTCATTTGCACAGGGGTCCCCCTCTGCAAGACATCTGATCCCACGTCTTGTCCCCCTCTGACAGAGGGGGACATCCACCTGTCCCACGTCTTACCCCACTCCGTTTTCAAGACGTGGGACCCACGTGGGACAGAGTGTGGATGTCCCTCGCTATAGAGGGATTCAAGACGTGGGACCCACGTGGGACAGAGTGCGGATGTCCCTCGCTATAGAGGGAAGAGGGAAATAAGACGTGGGACCCACGTGGGACAGAGTGAGTATTCAAGACGTGAGACAGAGTGGGAATATCCCCCTCTGCAAGACGTGGGACAGAGTGTGGATGTCCCCCTCTGCAAGACGTGGGACAGAGTGCGGATGTCCCCCTCTGCAAGACGTGGGACAGAGTGCGGATGTCCCCCTCTGCAAGACGTGGGACAGAGTGCGGATGTCCCCCTCTGCAAGACGTGGGACAGAGTGCGGATGTCCCCCTCTGCAAGACGTGGGACAGAGTGTGGATGTCCCCCTCTGCAAGGGGGACATATCTCTCTTTTGGCTCAAACTACTTCGGTTAATTGGGGTATATATATATATATAAGAAATAAAAAAAGATCATACTAATTATTATTGCAATTTCTAACCATATTGCATATAGTGTATATGTACATTTGGCTGTATATCATATATTTTAATATTACATATTGTTATATACAAATTAAATGGGAAGAAATGGAGAAAGAATTGTAGTGGTCATCTCGGGAATCGAACTCAGGACTCTAGTGTGATGTACTATTGAAGCCTGCGTCTCTACCACTCAGCCATCCTGGACATGGTAGAAGTAGTATTGAAATGATCTTTATGCAACTTGATAACTTGCGTGCTTCTTAAAATTATTTTAAATAAATATAATTTAATATTCTACATTTTGGTATCTTTTATTTTTTAATGTAAATGATAAGAATGTGTATAAAGTTATTTATTAATATTTGTAATGATAATGTTAATTAATGTTATAAACTACCTAAATTCTAATTACCTTTAACTGTTAATTAATATTACCTATAGTTACCTTCTGGTGATATCACTACCTTATACCTATCTAGTTACTTACTAGAGTTTATTTATAACTACCTAGTAACCTACAAGTGATAACCACCAATCTGTACCTACTGGTGGTTATCACTACTTGCCTATTACGTAGTATTTATCAGTACCTACTTAGTTACCTACATTACTGTTTGTCAATACCTACCTAATTACCTACTGGTGTTTATCAATGCCTACCTAGTTGCCTACATCTGCTTATCAATACCTAATTAGTTACCTTCTTGTGTTTAACATTGCCTACCTAGTGGCCTACAACTGTATATAAAAACCAATATAGGTCCTAGTTAAATACTAGTATTCATCAATACCTACCTAGTTACCTACAACTGTTTGTCAATGCCTACCTAATTATCTACTAGTGTTTATCAATGCTTATCTAGTTACCTATAACTGTTTGACAATACCTACCTAGATACCTACCAGTACCAATACCTACCTAGTATACCTACTAGGTAGTGTTCATCAATCCGTACCTACTTACCTACTACCTAGTATTATTCATCAATGCCTACCTAGATAGTAGATACCTACATCTGTTTATGAATACCTACCTAGTTATGATACGTAAATAAAGCTTGAGATAGATATACCTTTTTGGTATAACTTTTTCCCGCGTAAAACAGACGAGTGACAGAGAGGGACATCCCGCGTGGGACAGACGTGGGACAGAGAGGGATATCCCGCGTGGGACAGAGAGGGACATCCCACGTGGGACAGACATGGGACAGAGAGGGACATCCCGCGTGGGACAGAGAGGGACATCCCGCGTGGGACAGACGTGGGACAGAGAGGGACATCCCGCGTACTTTTTCCCGCGTAAAACAGACGAGGGACAGAGAGGGACATCCCGCGTGGGACAGACGAGGGACAGAGAGGGACATCCCGCGTGGGACAGAGAGGGACATCCCACGTGGGACAGACGTGGGACAGAGAGGGATATCCCGCGTGGGACAGAGAGGGACATCCCACGTGGGACAGACGTGGGACAGAGAGGGACATCCCGCGTGGGACAGAGAGGGATATCCCACGTGGGACTGACGTGGGACAGAGAGGGACATCCCGCGTGGGACAGAGAGGGACATCCTGCGTGGGACAGAGAGGGACATCCCACGTGGGACAGACGTGGGACAGAGAGGGACATCCCGCGTGGGACAGAGAGGGATATCCCACGTGGGACTGACGTGGGACAGAGAGGGACATCCTGCGTGGGACAGAGAGGGACATCCCACGTGGGACAGACGTGGGACAGAGAGGGACATCCCGCGTGGGACAGAGAGGGACATCCCGCGTGGGAAAGACGTGGGATGTGAGTGGGATTTAAGACGTGGGACAGACGAGGGACATCCCGCTTGTGTAAGACGTGGGACGTGAGTGGGATTTCAGACGTTGGAAAGACGTGAGATTTCAGACGTCTGCAGACGTCTGAAATCCCCTGTCCCTCTCTGTCCTTCGCTGGCGAGGGATGTCCCCCTCTGTCCCACGCGGGACAGAGAGGATATGGTTAGCTGGGGAGTAGTTGATATCACCTATACGAGTAGTTGGTATAACCTACACGAGTAGTTAGTATAACCTACACGAGTAGTTGGTATCACCTATACGAGTAGTTAATGTAACCTACACGAGTAGTTGGTATAACCTACACAAGCAGTTGGTATAACCTACACGAGTAGTTGGTATAACCTACACGAGTAGTTGGTATGACCTACACGAGTAGTTGGTATAACACATAGGAGTGATTGGAGAAACATACGCAAGTAGTTGATGTAACCTTGTTCTGTAGTTGTTTTAACCATTACATATAATTGGTTCAACCATCACGAGCAGTTTTGACTATCACAGGTAGTTGTTGTGACCATCGGGAATTAAAAATAATCAACTCACATATGTGTTGTTTTAAACAACGTCAATTTAACTCATATTAAATAGTACCTGCAACTCACCTCGTAGGTAGGCGCACAGATAAACCATAAAATTTAGTCAAAACAAATCAAATATGATTTGATTCAACTAATCCTTTCTCTGTGTGTAGTGCTCCCTTTAAACTATTCCCAATAATTAATACACTTATAGGCAGAGATGGGCGGGAAAGTACTTCCCAAGTACCAAGTAAAAGTACTAAGTAACAAGTAAGTACTTCAAGTACTACTTCAAGTACTTTCTAAAAAGTACTTTGAATAATTACTTAGAAGTACTTTTTACAAGTACTTGTTACTTTCCAAGTAAAAAGTAGTTTGCAAAGTACATTTTTTTCCTTTCAGTCAAGAGATTTTAAAAGATTAAATTTAAAATCTCTACAAAATTAATTCTTTTTCTCATCAAACTGTATTTACAGCAACTGGATAAAAACTAGAGTTTGAAGATGTCCAACATGTTGGAAAATTGTTAGTCAAGCAGTAAAATTGAAAACTAAGACTGTACGACATATTGTACACTTTTATGTGACGGTGAATATTTATATATTCTGACATACAATCATGTTTAGAGGCTATGAGTTATATTGACCAATTTAAATACATTGAATATAATTATTTTATGATACCTAGATATCACAACCAATATTCACCAAACACATTGACGAATTATAAGCGTGTGGACGTGTACAGTGAGTCACTGTGATGATGTACTATCAGAGAAAAGTCACTGTGGTGATGTACCATCAGAAAAAAAAGTCACTGTGATGATGTACTATCAGAGAAAAGAGTCACTGTGATTATGTACTATCAGAGAAAAGAGTCACTGTGATGATGTACTATCAGAGAAAAGAGTCACTGTGATGATGTACTATAAGTGAAAAGAGTCACTGTGATGATGTACTATCAGTGAAAAGAATCACTGTGATGATGTACTATCAGTGAAAAGAGTCACTATGATGATGTACTATCAGAGAAAAGAATCACTGTGATGATGTACTGTCAGAGAAAAGAGTCACTGTGATGATGTACTATCAGAGAAAAGAATCACTGTGATGATGTACTGTCAGAGAAAAGAGTCACTGTGATATTTACTATCGGAGAAGAGTCACTGTGATGATGTACTATCAGAGAATAAAGTCACTGAGAAGATGTACTATCAGAGTTAACAGTATAAATTATTAGTTTGTAAATTGTATAGTAAATGTACTTGGTACTTTAAAGTACTCTTAAAAGTACTTGGTACTTGTACTTTGAAAGTACTTTTTTATTTGAGTACTTGGGCAACTACTTCAAGTACATTGATTTACGAGTACTTGTACTTGGTACTTAAGTACTTTCGATGTACTTTTCGCCCATCTCTGCTTATAGGGGACTATGGCAGTTGTAAAGGTACGATCGAGCATTGACACGCTAGTGCGATTGTGAACTGGATCAACGAAAAGTAAGCGATACTGGAACATCGGTTGTTGAACAGTTTTCCTCCAGTACCGTGAAAACGATATGAATAACCAATCAAGTGATTTTTCGATGGCCAGTGCCTTTATTGTGATGAATCTATTCTAAACTGCTTATTGTAAATAAGCCCTGAGGCCTGAGGGGTTCCTGAAGCTATCTCTGGTGAATAGAAGAGAAGTGGGTGGCGTCCCTTGGGTCCCAAACTGTTGTAATTTGGATTATGTATTGTCGATTTTATGTTTACCATGTTTATAGTGTTTTTAACTCTTCATGCAGATTTAGAGGATAGCGCTAGGGTTATGCTCTACAATTACGAGGTCTTAGATTTTGTGTTAGATAAGCTCGTAGATTTCATTTACTATCACCTCTTCATTTCCCTCTTCCATCCTTGAGTGCAGTCACCGGTGCTTGTGACCATTTTTGTCACATTCCTCGGTAAGTGACAGCATTCACGGAGTAGCTTTTCAGCATCCATGAGCGTCGTGACTTTGTCCATGGAGCCACTTTCTTTTCTGACCGCTTCTTCCAGTCCCATGTATTTTATTTCCTTTTGTTCCTTTTGACGTCAGCGATATGGCCATTGATTCCGAAGCAGACCTCTAGCTAATAAACGTAAATAATTAAAATTTGATGGGCTATTTAACATGTTCCATTTAAAGGGCCGTACACACGCAGGGATTTTTCAGTCTTTCCACCGGACTTTTTGCTAAGCTCCTCCCACTTTTTCCACGAGACTTAAATTTGGCACCGAAAGTCCGAGACTTTTCAACATCCTACATGTTCTATTATTTTCCCCCAATCAAGAGTTGCAATTTTAGAAATCCTCGTATAGCTACTGTCAACTCATAAAATAATTGTGTAATGACAGGATTGGTGGTCATTTTTAGCCAATCTTTGCTCCATTCATTTCTTTACCTGGTAAAGAATTCACATCTTTTTCTTTTTATAAAAGGCTGCCAGAAAATTGATAGTAGTAATGTTTCTTTAAACTTTTTTTAGTACAATATATTTAAGTAAAATAACATATTACTATCTTTATTTTATTTATTTCAACATATTACCTATTAGCTAATACCTTTTTTCTTCATTATAACGCAATATATATTATATATGGTACCTACATATTTAATATCTTTACCTAAACTTTATATATAATAGCTAAATTACATTTGTTGAGTGGATTAGGTTCAATCATTAAATCAAATGAAGTGAAAATAATCTCGGTTAGTTTATTACTAAATATTAATTAGTAACTACTAACTAAATAATCTTAGTAATCTATGTAGGTAGTTCTCTAGTAATTAATCAATCTAGGTAATAGTAACTAACTTATAAAATAACTTAATAAGTAAATAAATAACAGCAGGTAATTAGTAATTTTAACTATCCTAGGTAGTTAATAGTTACAAACTACCTATAACCTAGGTTAGCTTGTAGTTACCTAGTTAAAAAAAAGGGGGAGGGCTTAATTAAGTCGCCGATAGGAGTAATAAATTGCACGACATGTAAATCAATGATCAGATTCAAAAGTCAATCCACGTGTGGACGGTATTGACTTTTGAATCAGAAGTCTGGTGGAAAAGAGGAGAAAAAAGTCTGGTGGAAAAACTTAAAAAACCCTGCGTGTGTACGGCCCTTTAGAGTAAATTCTGTGTTATCGGACGGTTCCACATTTTCGAATATGTAAGAAATAAATATAATAATTATCGTTATTAAATTATTACTTAAATTGGTATCCATGATACCAGTACGTAAAATACAAGTTTAGAAATAAAAATCAATACATAAATAATTTTTCTACGTAAAATGCGGAACCCAATTTGCTGCAAATGAGACGATTAAAACTCAGTGATTCACATTATAGATAATTAAACTTGAATTGGTAATCGGACTCAATAAATCTATGTATAATAACCATTATTTAACTTTTATTTCAATTGGTATCATACCTTCAGCTATTATGTTACTAATTAAATAGTACAGCAAAACCTCGTAGTTGACCAGAGTTACGTTCCAAGTTTGTTAGGTCTAGAAAGAAACTCACTTTATTAGTTTAATTCCTACTAGACCAACATCGTTTTCTCAAAAAGTAAAGCGGTGACTTTAATATTTCGATAGTTCTATTTGTTTATGGTAACTTTAATGCCAAATTAATGGTGACTAACATACCAATTTTGAAGGGAATCTAATTTAGAAACAGTATGAAGTTTTTTGCTTCAATTAGAATGCATATAAATTTTTTTTTTCAATTAAATTATCATATAATAGTCTTTTCACATCAATTTATTTTAGCACAGACTTTACCATCAAATCTGAAACCAATTCTGCCTTATGTTTTATCCTAAAAACAGCATAAATGAATATAATACATTATTCAAATTAGAGATTTATCTTTAAAACAGTAATGTAATTATATTATTCCTTGTAATATTTACACTAGAATAACTGTCAGGTAACAAAAAACTGTGATTTGTCTGGTACGAGGTTTTTTCCAGTACAGTTTCAACAATATCTTGGTCTAATAGGAGGTTTGTCTACTAGGAGGCTGGTCTACAACGAGGTTTTGATGTAGTTAAATAATAATTATTATATTTTCCTTTATCACGTGTTCGAAAATATAGACCCTATAAATAACTTGGAACATATACCCTATTGCTAAAAATATTTCACAGAGCACTAAATTCCTGATTGTTCAATGAAACACAATTATTTAAGTCAAAATATCAGACTAATTACTCAACCATTATGACCTATATTTATGAGTGAGAGTTAATCTATGGTCAAATTTTAATTAATGCATTCATTACTTTGAACTTTCATCACAGAACTTTCATATTTATTCTAAGTCGTGGCCTCAAAACATTTTCTTTGATTTGAACTCATAGAGAACGAAATATTTAAGGAGTTACAATTCTATAAAAATTTTACCAACTCATTACTATTTGTAATAAATAATAAGAATAATATGTGATTTTGGTTATAAAAGCGGTGCTTGCCTGTATTGTTCTATTCACTTTAAAATATCTTTAAGTATCTCCGGGTCGTTTAATATCAAAAATTTTTTTTGGTCTAATACATCCACGGTGGTAACATGACAGAGGTACAGGCACGAGGACGAATGGACCAGCGATCGGTTCCCGGACACAGCACATAATTTCTTCCCATTCAATTTACACATAACATTATGTAACAATAATCAAATTGATATGCAACTAAACGTACAGTACGTTATATCAATGAAGTAAGAGTTTTCAATTTTAATTTATTTATATATTGGATGCAAGTAGATAGATCGTTTCGAAGCATATTAGATATACAGGGTGGGGCGTAAGTTTGGAAGCAAATGAAAGTGCATATTATAATCCAACGAAAAATATATTTAATAATTTACAGTTATGTATTATTACATAAGGGGTTTAAGAATTCAAAAATCATAAATTTATTCAAAATGTCCCCCCTTATTCTTAATAACAGCCTCAAATCTCCTCCGAACTCCTCCTACTGCGGCACGCAACTGTTCTTGTGAAATTTCCTTCAAAAATCTCTGGAGCGAACGCTCTAAATCATCCACACTGCGATGGAATTTACCACAGGCCTTTGATTCAAGAATGGACCATACCGAAAAGTCCATAGGATTAACATCTGGGGAGCAGGGAGGCCACATTTCTTTGGACCAAAACCGTGGAAGATGGTCATGGCACCAGTTTTGAGTGACATTTGCAGTATGTGAAGTCGCGCCGTCTTGCTGAAATGTCCATAGAGTGTCAATACCGAAGTGATCCTTAGTTGACTCCAACATTGACGTCAAAATATTCTCAATATAACATTTAGCATTGATTTTGGCGCCTTGTTCCACAAAAATTAAAGGAGATCTCCAAGTTTCTGAAACGGCGGCCCAGACCATTACTGAAGCAGGTTTCATGGTTCTGTGGACAGTTTTTTGGTTGTATGGGATGTCTTTTGCACTTTTACCAATTATTCTGTCATTCCTCCGGTTGTGAGCCATTTCCACTGTGAAATTTTTTTCGTCAGACCAAACAATTTCACCAGCCGTGCCAGACTTCAATTCTCTCAGAAGTGCTTTGCTTCTCTCCAATCTCTTTTTCTTTACAGCTTCTGACAGAGTCTGTCTCTTTTGGAGGGTGATAGAGGACATCTTTAGGTCTTCTTTGACAACTCTTCTCATTGTTCTGGGACTCACATTAGCTGTTTTGGCTAACAATCGTATTGACCTTTTCGGGTTCCTCCTGATCTTCTCTCGGGCACATTTTATCAGTTGTTTGGTGCGTTGTGAGCGAGGTCTACCACTTCTTGGACGATCAGTCAAGTCTCCTCTCTCATTAAAACGCTTCACACACTTCCAAACAGTCGATCTCGCTATTGAGAGAGTCTTTGAAATGACGGAATCTGACTTCCCGGCACGGTGTAGAGTAATAATGGCTTCTCTTTTGTCTGACATTTTTGAATTGACTAAATTTTTGTAAAAAATAACACTGCCACGTCATAATGTAGTGTCTCTACTATAGTTCAAACCCTATCACCTACTTAGGAACTTATTTTTAAGAATTATATTAATGTTTGAAAAATTGCTTCCAAACTTACGCCCCACCCTGTATAATTAGGTGTCTGTTCGATGCAGAATCCTGAATCCCTATGCATGTTATATGTCGTAGTTTATCTTTCTATTCAACGCTGTTATAACGGTATCGCTTCGATGCCAAATATACTTAATATGATGCGGTTTAGCGGTGCAAACGGATATCGAATTGATGTCTACTTGATGTCACCATGTCTAATTTGTTACTGGTATTCGATGTCGGAAGAGAGGTTATACAGAGTCGTTTAGACATTGAATAGATACATTCATGTTTTCTGGGAGTGATAGCAATGGACCTCATGTCTGATACTGTGGGCTTTCTTATTTTAGGCACCATCACCGTTCTTGTGGTTTTCCAACACTCCGGAATGTTCATCTTATTTGATTGCTATTTCTTGTTAGATGAATGTATTATAAATACTACTTTCCCAGCAAACGTGAATGTATCTATTCGATGTCTAAACGACTCTGTATAACCTCTTTTCCGACATCGAATACCAGTAACAAATTAGACATGGTGACATCAAGTAGACATCAATCCGATATCCGTTTGCACCGCTGAACCGCATCATATCAGGTATATTTGGCATCGAAGAGATACCGTTATAACAGCGTTGAATAGAAAGATAAATTACGACATCCAACATACATAGGGATTCTGCATCGAACAGACGCCTAATTATATCTCTAATATGTTTCGAAACGATATCCACTTGCATCCAATAAATAAATAATTAAAATTGAAAACTCTTACTTTATTGATATAACGTACTGTACGTTTAGATGCATATCAATTTGATTAATGTTATATATAAATTAAACGGGAAGAAATGAAGTGATGTGTCCTGGTATCGATCGTGGGTCCATCCGTCCTCGTGCCTGTACCCCTGTCACTTTGCCACCGTGGATGCATTTGACTAAAAACAAATTTTGATATTAAGCGACCCGGAGATACTTAAAGATATTTAAAAGTTAATAGAACAATACAGGCAAGCACCGCTTTTTTAACCAAAATCACATATTATTCTTATTACAAATAGTAATGAGTTGGTCAAATTTTTATAGAATTGTAACTCCTTAAATATTTCGTTCTCTATGAGTTCAAATTAAAGAAAATGTTATGGGGCCACGACTTAGAATACAGATGAAAGCTCTGTGATGAAAGTTCAAAGTAATGAATGCATTAATTGAAATTTGACCATAGATTACCTCTTACTCATTAAATATAGGTCATAATAGTTGAGTAATTAGTTTGAATTTTGATTTGTATAATTGTGTTTCATTGAACAAACAGGAGCTTCCCAGCAAACAGTGGTACATCTAGCCAATGTCTAAATGATGCAGGCATCCGACCTTAGCCAGCATCGGCCGACATTGGTTCACCATCGTGCATGCACTAAAAGACGTCGGCAAGACGCTGGGTTAACGTACCCGTGCAACCAGGCCAATGTCGGCAAAGAGCGGCAAAGCGTCGGAGATTAATCATCACTTAGATGATGGCTAGTATCGGTACAACGATGTTTGCCAGGATCTTTTAGATGGCGGCTAGTACTTGCATCAAGATTTCGAAAATGAAATTGCCTAAATTTGGAATATTACAAATTATAACTACCTATTGGATAATGTTCCATTATGTATCATAACTTCTGAAATTTATAAAGGAAAGACAAATGAAATAATACAGCAGATGTCTTTTAAATTTATTCCACACATTAATCACTTATGTTTCGTGTCAATGCCATTCTTTCAACGAAACAAATGCTTGGGCATCAGAGTATAGACATGCCTGTCACTTTCAGTCACATGACCTTAGCTTGCTCTGCCATGAGGGCCTTCTCCACCAAAGCCTTCAACTTGGCCCTTCACTAAGGATGAACAATGGCAGCTTCGTAAGTATTTGGGTGCTAGGGAAGCAGATCTAACCCTTGAAACAGTCTGACGGCCCTGACCTGTATGCTGCTTCTTTGCATGGACCTCAAAGGTTCATTTTCGAATTTCGTCCTACGGGAAAGAATAAAATTATATAGGATTAAAATTTGGTACCGAAGTCATTTTTGCAGATATGTAAAAATTTCTAAAGAACAATGACAATTTTCAATCGTCCGTTAAGCACATTCAATTTAAGGAAAGAATCGAAACAGCAATAGTAGCGCCATCTATCACTCTTGTATTTACTTACCTCTTGTCAGTAGTGATTCTCTCGTGCCTCTTAGGTCTGCTTTCCCTCTGAATAGTTCTCCTCATGCTCTTGTCAGTTATTGCATTCACACAGTTGGTGATCTTCAGAGTCAACTCCCTGAAGTCAGAGTCTGATATGATAAGGAAGAGAAATGAGATGGAGAATTTTAAACAAATTCATGAATAAGATATAAGCAAATCCCTTATAAATAATTAATTAATTGCATCTAAAAAATCATGGTTCTCTTATAAATAAGATCTGCCAATTGCATTACTGTAAAGACCAGAAGCTCAACTATCACTGTTCTCACCTGTTCTGTCTCGGTCCATTCATGAATATCATAGAAGCAACATTGTTCCTGTCTTTCTCATCATAGATCAAGACTTTGAATTTTTCTTCAGCGTCTTCAGTGATATGAAATCAGGAAAGTTTGCCTGATGGATGAAACAATAATGATGGATAAATAATTGCACAAGTAGTGTAATATACCTCGCATAGCTATACAAAAAAATTAATAAAAGCTATTGATGTAACTAGCATATTATAGACTATAAGTATAATATTTATTCAAATATAGCGTTAGAGGTTACAAGTGATAAATAATTTATAAGAAATTGAAAATTGGTAGGGATTTAACGTCTGCTCCGACCATTTCTGGTCATATCACTGACGTCAAAAGGAAATAAGTACAAGGGACTGAAAAAAGCAGTCAGAAAGGACTGGCTACACGAGCAAAATCATGTACCACCGTCAATAACATGCTCATGGATGCAGAAACGCTACTCTGTGAATACAGTCACTTACCAAGTAATATGACGCTCACAAGCACCAGAGACTGCACTCACGGATCCAAGAGGAAAATGAAGAGGTGATAGTAAATGAAGCCTATGTAATCCAAAATCAGAGACCTTCTAGTTAAAGAGCATAAACTTAGAGGCTAGAGCTATCATCTTTTCTTCCATTCACCACAACTAGCTTTAGGATAGATCTCCTAGGGGTATAAAGGTTATCGAAAGCACGTTAATATAGGCAATGCACCACTTTATTTACCTGTTAAGAAACTCTCAATCTTCTTTCCTCAGAGCTTCTGATTGCAGGCAGAGTTCTAGAGTTGCATCTCTCCCTCCTTATTGAGTGGAGATTTCAAAGACTTTCTCTCAGTTGCGCTCAATCTCTGCAATGTGAGCGTACATTTCGATCTGCTCTTCCTTCAGGTGATCCAGATTGATGACGTCACACATTTAGCATACGACGTACTTAAGCTGAAAAGACATAGAAATTATTGACCAAAAAAATATCCATGGAAAAAAGGGTATCTTGTCAAATAACCAAAATTCATATTAGGAGTTGATAACATCATTCAAAATTTTAATTAAATATAGAAGATATTTTCAAGATCAACCTTACATATCACTCACAAGAACATGTGATACATTCAAAGTGAACCTTGCATGTAATACAGTAAAATTTCTCTGTAGTGAATGTAGATTCCTGAGTAAGAGAACCACCGTGAATAGTGAACAAATTTTCTTTATTCTACCATGAATGGCCATCAGTTTTAAAAAATAATGGCCCTTCATCGCAGACTACGATTTTAAATGTATGCACTACGCAAATTCTTGAGTTAATACATTTATTAAAGGTTCTTACATTAAAAATTATTGCTTTATATGCAAGTTATCCAATAACAGTTATTCATTATCTAGAGTTAAGTGAATGATGAAGACACACCTGCATTGGGATATCCACAGAGTAGAAGGCAGCATAGACAGGGTCTGCCTCTCCTCCTCCTAGAAGACAGAGACTGAAGTACATCTTGCCAATCTTCACAGACACCATGCAGTCCATGGCTATTCCTTTGAGGGATTTGTGGCGAAAGAATGCCTGCATACCTCATCAGCTTGATGTAATCAGCAGCTAACTATAAAGGAAATAGTTGGTGTCATTATTATGGAACAGTCATCAAAACTTAACAACAATCATCTTATAGCTATTTGTCAAAAAGAAGATAATCACAACTTTGCAAGCTTGAGAAAGAAGTCATGCAGCTAGTTATATGAAATATATATTCACAATCGTTCTTAAATTTACATGAAAAATTAATTTCAAAACAATTTCTATAAATTATGAGTTTAAATATGTATAGAATTTTTCCAAATAAAATAATCTCCATTTCACCCAATTAATTGCACACTTTCAATGCTGTCCATTGTTATTGGCATGTAAATGTATTATCAACTTCATTCAGTTTTCAAAATAGGTTCAATCCTTTTTAGTCATTTGGTGGATACTATATTTGTTTATCTATAGTTAGCAAGCTAGCTATATCTCCAAAACGCATGCAATAACTGCATGTAAATATAGGAATTAATTACAAAATAGTTCAAGATCTTGCAAAGATATATTTCCCCTCAAAAAACGTTTCCATATATGTTTGGTGACATTGACACACTTTGCAAGCTGGTATATTACTAAAATTAGCAGTACAATCTTTGCTAACAATAGCCTTAATTATTAGCAAAGATTTCAGAGTTGTGCTTAAAGAAATACTTACTATAGGCAAAAATAATGCATGCATTCCAATGCACCCAGTAGGCCATCAATCTTTTTGGACTATTTTTTTATAAATTGAAATATATATGGTGAAGAATTTAATCATACAGTCACATATACTAATTAGTAACCTTGGTGACTAACTAGTACAATCAGACATTGAAACTCTGGTTGATTGATAATAGGCTATATTAACTATTAATAATTAAGTTAAGCCTTAAATGTAGGCATTATTACTATTGTTGCTGTAGGCTGGTGTCCCAGTCTGTTTTGGTGCACAAAAAACCAATGACTTTACAAAAAGATAAAACAATCTACATATATAATTTCAATAATTATAATATGGCTGATTCACCAATATTCTCCAAGTTAACCAGTAAAAATTAATTGTAACACAGAAATAAATAGCTGAATATCCACAGACTTTGCTAGAATTATAGAATATTATATTCAAAGGGGAAAAATTTCACTGATAAGCTGATGGAACTGTGAAATTTACACAGTTGTGGCTGTGGATGGTGTCCATGACATGATGACGCCCACTGTATTGGGTGCACTGAACTCCTAAGTTACTCCTTTGACTTTTGGCCATGTTTCAGGATAAGTTAGTTGAATCCAAATACTTGGCTTACATTTCCCAGTCAGTCTCCAGATATTTAATTTTTCAGACAATTTCTCTCCAAAAAATTTCAAATTTCTCGCCAAAATGACCCAAAATTGCAAAATACTCTCCAATAATTACATGTAAAAATAGAAATTAATTGGAAAATTGTCGCCAGATATTGCAGAAGGTCAATTCAAGGCCTCATTATTTTCCAGATAAATTTCACAACTTCACCAATCACCCATCTTATGCAGTCAGTCATTTCATGATTTCAAAGGATCATAAACTCAGGTACTAATGTCAAATTAGTTTCAAATTTAGAATTAATTCCTATGTTCCCATCAATGATCATATCCCATATAAATTTTCAGAAATCCTTTGAGATTTAGGTTAAGCATAAGTTCAAAATTGGCAATTGGCCTACAGTTTGGAACTTTGGCGTTTGCCAGCCTCTATTATTCTATAAGATGGGGGGGATTAAATACAAAAATCAGCAAAGAAGCTACCAACATTTTCCCTTAATTTGGCTAATCTTGGCCCCAGTCTGCAGAACATGGGACATTTTTAACATATTCTGTGCAAACAATCCTTAATTTCCTCCTATATTCACATGTATTTTACTGAGAACAGAAGCCAAAATAGAGGATTTCTTGGAGAACACGCTACCAGTTCCTACAGTCTGAGTCTGGTAATCTTCCAACACTTGCAACTTTCAACATTTTTTCTCCTAAAATAAGTAGTTAGTAAATTTAATGCAATATACTATTATTAATAAGGTAGTAATTACTACATGGGAATATATAGTAAACTGTAAAAGGTACTCTTGGGCTCTTGGCACATATATTGCATAATTTTTTCTCCAAAATAAAGTTTCTTGTCATGTCAGAGAACTTTATGCTATATATAAATAATAATCCTATATTACCAAAAATTTAAACAGGGGAAATATTGGAGGACTAGTCATTAGCCAAAATTATGAAAAATTGATGGCATCTTTTCTCCAGATTCTTTAATCTTAGAAAGTCTTAGAATAGTAAAGAGTTCACAGTTCAGTGCACCAAATAGCCTAATAAATACCTACACCTAGCTTAGCTACCGAGCGGCGAGTACAGATTACAGACAAGACTAAGACTTCATCAACACTAGGTTTAGGTTACAGCAACATTAATAATGTCTAGTGTCTACCAGGAACATACCTTAAGCTTAAGGTTCAAACTTCAACCTAGCCTCTAGATAATTAATAATTAGGCCCTAATATTTTATAAATTATATCATATTATCAATCAACAGAGTAAGTTTGGCTGACATGGTGACAGCCAATGACCATGACACTTCATAAAATGCTATTTCGCATAACGGATAGCATATCTAGTACATACCAAGTCAGACCTAACGGTCATAGCCTACATGCTAGGTAGGTACATAGGTACTTACCTTAATGGGAGACTTTAAAATTGAAAAGCCTGGTACCAGGTAGGCTAGGTACTTTACCGTACTTACCTATTTGTGTTAGGTAGAAAATTCTCTTAGGCTCTACTACCACTTTTTTATATTGCGATATCATGGGTACCTAATTATAACTCATACGAAGTAGAATTAGTCTGGTTAACAAATTTATGGTACCTATTTAATATTTAACTGGCGGTATATAACAGATTTAGAGTTTCGTTGGACTGACGCAGTGACGCCACATTGCTCTGCTCGCATTGTTCCAATAATGTCGACGCTCGAATAGTTTACGATAACTAATTCTAGGTACCTATAATAGCATTATAATTTCATCCAGTTACCAAAGTATTTCTCAAAATTTGTACTGGATAATTTTAATCAATGAATAAAATCTGAGGTCCAGTTTCCCAAGAATATTTAAATTATCGGTATCAAGGTCTTTTTAAAAGAACGTTCTGGATAATATATAATCCACTGTGCGGCAAATGGTTTATGATATAGCTACCTACGTCTGGGAGATCTAAAGCGCAAATTAATTTGCAAAATTAATGTATGTTTTATGAAGAAGTTCGTAATATGAACGAAAAGAACTTATATGTCACAGAATATTTATGTAAGGAGTAACTAAAATGAATATACCTACATTTTGTGGTTTTATTGATTCAATGATTTTTATTTTTAATATTACTAGGATAATTTAAAACTCTTTATATGATTTATAAATGATAGTAATAAACAATGGAACGCAACATGTAACTCTATTTTATATTTTTTTACATAGGCCTAGGTACATTTTTGTAGGTAGGTACATAGTTTTTTTTATATAATTTTTTACATACATTTTTGATATAGGCCTACATTTTTTACATAATTTTTTTACCATAATTTTTTCAAATTAATATTTCTTTAGCTACCAAAAAAAATTTACATAAATTTTTTTACATAATTTTTTACAAAAAAAATTACATCAATTTTTTTACATAAATTTTTTACATAGTAAGTGGCTGTTATTTGTTTTGTCAACATCGCAGCGACAAATACTTAATATTAATTTGCATGTATAATTATAGTTGTTTTGTCAACATCGTGCCAACACTTGATATCTATCAAGCGGCCGATTGTTGGGTATTGACATCGTGCCGACAAATAATATTAGTCTGTCGGCCGACTGTTGTGAGAACGACGTCCTGCCGACAAATAATATCCATCTGACGGCCGTATGTTGTGTAGCCGACGTTGTGCCGATGTCGAAATGAATCAATTTGCCGATGCACGACGTTGCCATAAGGTTACCGATGCACGCCAGCATACGGCCGACGTTGCAATGTTTGCTGGGTTGCTCTGTGAAATATATTTAGCTGTAGGGTATATGTTCCAAGTTATTAATAGGGTCTATATTTTCGAACAAAGAAAGGAAAATATAATAATTAATTATTATTTAACTACTATTTAATCAGTAACAAAATAGCTGAAGGTATGATACCAATTGAAATAAAAGTTAGATAATGATTATTATATATAGATTCATTGAGTCCGATTACCACTTTAAGTTTAATAATCTATAATGTGAATCACTGAATTTAATCGTCTCATTTGCAGCTTATGGCACTAAGTGAGAGCTCAATTTATCGGATATGGGGTTCCGCATTTTACGTAGAGAAATTATTTATGTAATGATTTTTAATTCTAAATTTGTATATTAATTACTAGTATCATGGATGCCAATTTAAGTAAGAATTGAATAATGATAATTATTATTTTTATATCTTACATATTCGAAAATGTGGAACCGTCCGATAACACAGAATTTACTCTAAAATGGAACGTGTTTAGGAACCAAAGGCCATGTCGCTGACGTCAAAAGGAAATGAAATACAAGGGACTGGAAGAAGCAGTCAGAAAGAAAAGTGGCTCCATGAACAAAGTCACGATGCTCATAGATACTGAAAAGCTACTCCATAAATGCTGTCACTTACCGAGGAATGTGACAAAAATGGTCACAAGCACTGGTGGCTGCACTCAAGGATGGAAGAGGGAAATGAAGAGGTAATAGTAAATGAAGTCTACGAGCCTACCTAACACAAAATCTAAGACCTAGCACGTAATTGTAGAGCATAACCCTAGCACGATCCTCTAAAACCGCATGGAGAGTTAAAAACACGTAGGGTGTTCAAATCGGAGCAAATAAAGATAACGGACCAGAAACGGACAAAGTGAAGTTAATGGACCAGAAATGAAGCTGGTAAAGATAACGGACCATAAATGAAGCTGGTAAAGATAACAGACCAGAAATGAAGCTGTGCGTGAATTTGTTTTTAGTTCCAGATTGCATCAGTAGATAGCGCTGCATTTGTGAAATAATTTTAAACTGGAATTAAAAAAGTGACTATGTCTTATTCCATTATTAATGTCCCTTTATTGATTTATCAACAGAAGAGAAAAAGTTTGTCCTAAGGTTTACTGCCCCTTTTATATAGCACTCTGTCATAGTGGTTACCTACCTCAAAATTCAAATCTTATCAAAGACTTCTACCAATATCATAGTTATCTAACATTCGCCTGAATTACGCCGCATTTACACGGTTTTGTGTACGAATACTGAAGTTTATTTATAAACATAAGAAGTGATTGATTGTTTCTACGAAGATTATTATGTAATTACTAATATATAACTTTCGTAAATTTGATACTAGTTTCGAAGTAAATTCTATTAAAATTGAATAATGGTTAAAGATCAGTCTGATATGGCAGAAGCTATCATCTCTGATGATGTCCAAGTTTTGCCTGAGGAAGCTACTAAACCTGAAATTGTGAAAACACAACTGGATTATTACAAAGTAAGTTTCCTGTTTGTATTATAAATAAGGACTTTTCACACTTCAAACATTGGCAGAAATAATTTATAAATACTGAAAATCTGAAGATACACATTGAACTGTATTAGGTACCCATTTGAAAAAAGTTCAAAAAACTGAACTCTGCCCACTCTCGGGCACTCTGAAAAAAGTTGTCTTTTCTGATGGATTAATCATAATTACTCTGTTGGAGTAGCAAACCTTAAAATACAGTAATAAATTAATAGGAATAATGGAATTGTACAATCGCAGCAATTAGGTAGCCTCTAAAATTCATCTGTTAGCCTAAGGTAGGTATTTTCCCTGGAATTTCGGATTTTCAGCCATGTTTTAAAGTGTGGCAGGAAAGTCACCAGTTTAGTGAGAAAATGGATCCAAGTCGCCACATTTAAGATACTTTGAAGGAGAAATTTGGCTTCCTAGTGAAGATTTATCACTTGAAAACATCCCTATGCAGTATGCTTCATATGTCTGATGCATCTGTATCTCAATAATCTCATAATCTCTTGAGACTGTTTTAGGAGTGATTTACTTATTATTTAAAGGTTTTCCAACTTATTTAAGTTATTTAACCCCTCAAAAGTCGCCAATATACTCCAGTCTGTATTTGGTGCATAAGATTCCACTGACTTTTTAAAAAAACTGAAAAAATCCACCAACAATTTCTAATAATTTGGCTAATCCACCAACATTTTCCCAATTTATCCACCAAAAATTAATGGCAACATAGAAATAAATAACTGAAAATCCACCGACTTTGATAGAATAATATTTTTAAAGTGAAAAAATTCCGCCGACAAGTCGGTGGAATTTACCATGAAATACAGTCTGGAATATACTGGCGACTTTGTCCATACTTTCCAAGTAAAATAGTATGTCTCATAAACTCACCATTTGTCTCTCCAACTCTCTCCAAAATTCAACAAATTCTCTCCAAAATGATCAAATTATCATTAATTCTCTCCAAAATAACATTGTAGCATAGGAGAAAAATAAATAAAACTTGCCATTTGCAATTGAAGGGCTCAAAATAACTGTCATAAACTCGCCATTAAAATGGCGAGTTTGGACATGCTTTATTACTTGGCATACTTTAAAACATCAAACATGGATTCCCAGTCTGCAGAATATGGAACATTTTTCCAAGACTCTGCGGGAGTTTTTGATTGAATTTTAAAAATTGAAGATCTCTGCGCGTGATCTTGAATCAATTCCTATGTTACACAGTTACCATTATTTTAGCTGCGGGAGATTTTTAATTAATTCCTAAGTTATCATTAACTCTAACCCCCTGGGGACCAGAGTGGAATAATAACTCATTTCAGATTGACTAGTAACTCTGTTAGGAATTTAGAATGAACAAAAATTACTCATTTTAACCCTAAAAAATGAAGAAATCAGTAAATTATATTATAAATTTCAACTCCGCAGTTTAATGGCGAGTTTGAGACAGTTATTTTGAGCACTTCAAATGCAAATGGCAAGTTTTATCCATTTTTTTCCTATGCTACAATGTTATTTTGGAGAGAATTTATGAAAATTTGATCATTTTGGAGAGAATTTGTTGAATTTTGGAGAGAGCTGGAGAGACAAATGGCGAGTTTATGAGACATACTATTTTACTTGGCTCCGCAGTGAAAACTTATGTAAAAAAAGTCATTTAAGCTTCATAATTGGGCTTGTTGTGATGATAAACATCACTGATGGGAATGCATGAAGTTAGGAGTAACTCTGTTAGAATTTATGTTTTCCAGTCTGGCCTGGGGAGAGGAAGAAAGGGAAAAGTGGGCCGGGGGGTAGGCCAGATTGCATTAGTTGTTGTCCAAGAGCCGCCATTTCACCAACAGGTTATTTGAAGAGCCATGGGGATATCATATCTGAGCCGTGGGATAAAAAATGCGAGCCGTGGGATAAAAAATGCGAGCCGTGGGATAAAAAGTGAGAGCCGTGGGATAAAAAGTGAGAGCCGTGGGATAAAAAGTGAGAGCCGAGGGATAAAAAGTGAGAGCCGTGGGATAAAAAGTGAGAGCTGTGGGATAAAAAGTGAGAGTCGTGGGATAAAAAGTGAGAGTCGTGGGATAAAAAGTGAGAGTCGTGGGATAAAAAGTGAGAGCCGTGGGATAAAAAGTGAGAGCCGTGGGATAAAAAGTGAGAGCCGTGGGATAAAAAGTGAGAGCCGTGGGATAAAAAGTGAGAGCCGTGGGATAAAAAGTGAGAGCCGTGGGATATAAAGCGAGCCGTGGTGGAAGGAGCAATTACTATCTAGATTTAGTTACTTATTAACAGACCGGGAATATTTGATCAAGTGAAAATTCACATTTGATGAGCTGCAAAGTTTTGAAACTCTATATAAATGTCTTTTAGAAGACCGCGAGTTTTGAAAAAAATTCACAAAGAATGCAATCTGGGGGGTAGGGAGTCAATATGTACTCTAAAAACCATCTCTCAGCCAAATATAATTCGTAATAATTAATTATATCGCTATATCTGGTATCTAACATACCCGTGTACCACGCACACACCAATGAATGCAAAGAGAGATTAGCCAGTTGCCCCTAAACCTTCGAAGTTGATGGACGCTGCGTATCAGATCATCAAACTTTGAAAGGAAATTCCTACTAATTTTGATAGCTACAAATCTTGTAATTCAAAAGACCCCACCTGTTTTTTGGTTGAAGCTAGAGCATTGCGATTTTTTGCATTCGATAGTCCATAATGATATCTACAAAATGATTCTCTTCGATTTTTGATTTTCGAATTTGTTGTAGAAAATTTTTTCCGACAAAAAATTATTTTCAAAATTTTTGGTTTACTTTTTATGAAAAAGTCGAAATATAGGAAACCCATTCGAAAATCAAAAATCGAAGAAAATCATATTGTAGATATCAGTATGGAGGATCGAATGCAAAAAAACCGCAATGCTCTAGCTTCAACCAAAAAACAGGTGGGTTTTTTTTTAAAATGGTTCGAAATTCGAATAACTCTATTTCTATGGGTCTAATCGAAAAAATGTCAGGAACAAAAACGATAGATAATTCAATTTTATATATACATACAAGGTTTCAGAACCATAACTTCAATAATAAATTTTTTTCAAAATTTTGGGGGCGGTCCCCTTAATTTAGCTGCGGGAGATTCAGAATCTGCTACTGAGAGTCAGAGAGTAACTGTCTCTCAAATTAAAATCTCTGCGGCCTAGTTTCAGAGAATGTTCATCAAGTCGTCAATATATCTTTTTTTTTCAAAAATAAGTCAACTAAAATTAGTAATGCAGTCGCCAGTCGTCATAATTTAATTCCAATTTTGAAAGTCGACAGTCGTCAATACCAGTCTGTATTTGGTGCCAGATTGTATTTGATGGTAAATTCCAATGATATCTCGGGAGATATACAATTTCTCTAATAAAAAAATTCCTGCAATGTCAGAGGATATTTAGCTATTTATTCCTATATTACCATTAATTTTTGGAGGAGAAACTGGAAAAATGTTGGAGGACTAGACAAATTGATGAAAAATGCTGGCAGCTATTTCTCATATTTTTGAAAAAGTCAGAGGAGTTCAGTGCACCAAATACAAACTGGATTTGGTGCGCAAAATTCCACTGACTTTTTGAAAAAGCTGAAAAAATTCACCATAAATTTGTTGAAATTTTAGTTAAATGTATTACACACTCGTTATATATTTAATGTTAACTTCCTGTTAGACTAGCTCAGCTATATTAAATTACCTATTGTTTCAATAACTAAGTATTACTTTTAATGAGAAACGGACATAAGGTCTAAAGTCGATCACACTTCCGTCGAGGGTTAAATACCCTGTCTTGTAGTTTCTGAACGCAGTCTGTCTTGAACATTACTCAGTGAGAGATGAGTTCCACTCATCTCTCCATAGACTTCTAATTGTATAACATATTTACTCTTTAAATAAACTCTATGTCTTAACGTTGTTAACCCACTGTTATTTAACCTAATTCTAACAGGTTATGGGCCCAGTGAACGATAAGAGTTTATAAATCAAATTATGTTTAAACAAATTAGAAGTTTATAATAGTAATAAAAACGAAGTGCTGTGAAAAAAGTGTTAACCTATATGAAACATATCACTCAAAACGCTTGCGTAAGCATATCGTATTCACGCGCTAATGAGGTCAATTATAATGATTGCTCTAGCGAAAAATGCACTTGTGTTATAATATAATGATTTAGTATTTTTGCGGAAGAGGTGTCAAGAGAGGTCACAAATTACCTTTAAATCTGTGACCTTATCCTTTGGTAAACAGTCTTTCAACAAAAGGTTCTTGCGAACTAAGGCTGTGTTACTGTTCCAATTAAATATTAATAATTATATTCAGTGAAGTTATTCTTATGAATTAGAATAATTTTAAAACATCAAACTCAGTTAAACAGTAAATCAAGTTAACTGCTTTGGTTGTTTATGTTTGTTAAAGTATTGAATGATAGTAAATACTTATATTCAGTGCAGTTATTCTTATGAATTAGAATAATGTTAAAACATCAATTCAGTTAAACAGTAAATCAAGTTAACTGCTTTGGTTGTTTATTTTTGTTAAAGTATTGAATGATAGTAAATACTTATATTCAGTGCAGTTATTCTTATGAATTAGAATAATGTTAAAACATCAATTCAGTTAAACAGTAAATCAAGTTAACTGCTTTGGTTGTTTATGTTTGTTAAAGTATTGAATGATAGTAAATACTTATATTCAGTGCAGTTATTCTTATGAATTAGAATAATGTTAAAACATCAATTCAGTTAAACAGTAAATCAAGTTAACTGCTTTGGTTGTTTATTTTTGTTAAAGTATTGAATGATAGTAAATACTTATATTCAGTGCAGTTATTCTTATGAATTAGAATAATGTTAAAACATCAATTCAGTTAAACAGTAAATCAAGTTAACTGCTTTGGTTGTTTATGTTTGTTAAAGTATTGAATGATAGTAAATACTTATATTCAGTGCAGTTATTCTTATGAATTAGAATAATGTTAAAACATCAACTCAGTTAAACAGTAAATCAAGTTAACTGCTTTGGTTGTTTATGTTTGTTAAAGTATTGAATGATAGTAAATACTTATATTCAGTGCAGTTATTCTTATGAATTAGAATAATGTTAAAACATCAACTCAGTTAAACAGTAAATCAAGTTAACTGCTTTGGTTGTTTATGTTTGTTAAAGTATTGAATGATAGTAAATACTTATATTCAGTGCAGTTATTCTTATGAATTAGAATAATGTTAAAACATCAATTCAGTTAAACAGTAAATCAAGTTAACTGCTTTGGTTGTTTATTTTTGTTAAAGTATTGAATGATAGTAAATACTTATATTCAGTGCAGTTATTCTTATGAATTAGAATAATGTTAAAACATCAATTCAGTTAAACAGTAAATCAAGTTAACTGCTTTGGTTGTTTATGTTTGTTAAAGTATTGAATGATAGTAAATACTTATATTCAGTGAAGTTATTCTTATGAATTAGAATAATTTTAAAACATCAATTCAGTCAAACAGTAAATCAATTTAACTGGTTTGGTTGTTTATGTTTGTTAAGTATTGAAAGATAATAAATACTTTGAAAAAACATGACTTCAAATAAGTTACCGGGGATTGTTCCCCTAGACGGAAACAGACATCAACAGGGCGATAACTCCAGCAGCAGTGGTTACGGTTCAGGGGGCTATGGGGATAACAGCTACTCATCCCAGAGCTACCCCAATCTGGATACACCCAGCAAGGAGGAGGATACGGTACCATGGACAGCAGCAGAATTACTATGCACAGCAGCAACAGACACCGCCAACCCAAATCTCTTACGGCAACTGGGGACAACAGGCACCGGGCGGTTGGAGTGCCGCAACCACTGGACAAGCTGCCGGTACTTGGAGTGGCTATGGACAACAAACCGGACAAACGCCCCAGCAAAGCTGGAGCAACTCCACATACTTGTGGTGGCTATGGGAACTACAACTACAAGAAGTAAAATAAGTAAAGACTTGTTTGTTTGTAAATAGCTACACAAGAAAGTGGTAGTGTTAAGTTGCTAAAATGACTTAGTTTAACTGACATTTAACTTACGCCATATTGTAGTTCTATTCACAGTAAATAAATAACCTGATGTTAGTCTAGTGGTAGGTTTAGTTAACTTTCGCCTCTACGGTTCTTGCACCGGTGTACAACTTGCTTCAGCATTTGTGAAGTGAATTCTCAAATTAATTGAAATTAGGCTTTTGGATAGTAGTTAGATAGAATTTTTATTGCTTTTTTAATGATCAGCAGCTTAATCTTTGAATCGTAACAAAAACTACCGACACAGCATTTAATTATTATTTTAATTGATGACTCAGCATGTTTACTTAATAGAAGTACGCGGTCTATTAGGTGAGCATATGAATTGAATACAGATGAATTGATATTCATACTGTGAATATTTGTGAATATTTAGAAGTGAATATTTAGAAATAAATATTTTTTCATTTTGAAATACTAATTAGATTTTGATGATTAGAAAATTTTAAAGTCAAAATAAATTAGGAATTTGCAGGAATGAAATATTTTTAAATTATCCTCTGTCTGCTTAGGTTCGTTAGGGGAAAACTGAGAAGCGTTCGTGCATTCGTGGTGTGTTCAGTGTGTTTTTAGCAATCGTGAAGTGTGGTAACAAAGTGTCAGCTCCTGTTAATATAAACTGTCATAGCTACTACAGCGTGAGTTGACAGAAAATAAATTAAATGGAAAGAAAATTATTCCATTTATGATTCATTTGTATATACAAATGCAAAATAAAATGAATTCTTGGAAATTTCGGGACTAGTCCCTTTTTCCCATAAGAATTGGCTTACTCTAGGGTAATGCTTGTGAATGACTGACCCTAGTCTGGATTAAACTCTATTTTATGAATAGTGTTCAAAGGTTACAAGAATTTTGAAACTTTACAATGAACTGAAAATTAAATACCTATAATCATTATTTGAATTTCGTTTTCGATTATTAGGAAAGAAACTTACCTTACTATAATTTCTCGATGGAAACTCTAACTTTTGTATAGGTAGCTACTATCTCGACAATTATTTGACTTTAATATTCTTGTTAATTGTTTACAGTTCTCTAGTCATGTCTTCTGATATTTTGAGTGAAATTATTGACAGCAATGCTGTACCAGTTAAAGAAACTAAAACTACTGAAAAAGAAAAAATTAAAACTGGTAGCAAGAATGACTCGAAACGTACGGAAGCCGGTGGTAGTAAGCAGTCCTCTAGTAGTGCTAATGGAAGTAAATCTACCGATTCTGGAGGTAAGCAGTCTAAACAAACTACTAGCACGGTTTCAAAAAATGATTTTCTAGAAAAACTAGGAAATATCATGGAAAACGGATTTTTAAATTTACAAACTAGTTTGTCTAAACTAGGAGATGATGTGGCAGATAAAATAGCCACCAGGTTCTCTCCATCGAATGAATATGAGGATGTGATTGATCATGATAATGGAGTCGAAGATGTTAGTGATGAAGATTTTGATGATGAAACTGGTGATAAACTTTTTGATTCTATATCAAAGGAGTTCGCTTCGCCTGAAGTAACTGATCCACCTGCTTCACCAAAAATTGCAAAACTAGTTGACATGATGTTAGGTATGAAGATTAACCCTAAAACGGCAAAGGAACGCAATGAAAAGTATCATCGACCGGAAAACATTCAATTTCTCTCTGCTCCCAAAGTTAACAAGCAGGTGTGGCTAGGTTTGAAACCTAAGACAAGAGCAGTTGATGCCCAGTTGCAGGAGGTACAGAAGGAATTCCTTACTAGTGCCATACCTATTGTGAATGCAATTGGTAAATTGAATGATGTCAGGGAAGGAAATGGAGATCTTGATTTAGGTCACTTAATACGGACTCTCTCTGATGCTGTGGGATTCATTGGTTCAGCTAATCAGAAAATGGTGCAAAACCGTAGAGATTTTATCAAAGAAGATCTCTCTCCTAAACTGAAAGGAATCTGCAGCATGGACGTACCCTTTTCTGGAAATTTTCTATTCGGTGAAAACTTGGTGCAGAACATGAAGGATATGGCTGAAACTTATAAATTCTCTGAGGATTTTAGAAAATCTCCTACTTTTTCTTACCCTCACCGTGGAAAACTGAGACATGGAATGAATCAGCAATATGGATCCCACAGAGGTAGATTCCCTTACGTGGCTAGAGCCCGTGGAGTTAAACGGGAGAGGTTTTTTCCCTATGGCCAAAGAGGAGGCTATCAGTCGACGTCATTCAGAGGAAAAAACAAAGAAAGGATTCAGAGGGAGAAGTAGATTCTGTTCAAGACAGAATGCAGTCGAATGGGGTGAGTCTTAATTTTGGTGGTAGCATTACAAATTCTTTAGAATTCTGGAAATCCTTCACCAACGATAGTATAATTCATGATATTGTGAGTGGCGTTAACTTGGAATTCGATGGTAAATTACCAGCTCAAAAATTTGTGCCAAAACAAATTAGTTGTAATTCTTCTGAATATGATGCCATTACTAATGAACTGTCTTCATTCCTTGAAAGAGGAATTATTGAGAAAACTGAACATTGCGCTAATGAGTTTATTTCGCATATTTTTACTAGACCTAAAAGTGGTGGTAGAGTGCGCATTATCTTAAATCTAACTAAATTGAACGAGTTTATCGAGTACAAACATTTCAAAATGGAAACTTTTCCTGCAGCTTTAACTCTTATTGAAAGAAACTACTACATGGGATCAGTAGATTTGAAAGACGCTTATTACTCTGTTCCAATTAGTGAAGATCATAGAAAGTACCTTAGATTCTTTTGGGATGGTGTTTTGTATCAATATACATGTCTTCCTAATGGGTTGGCTAGTGCACCGCGCACTTTCACAAAGTTATTAAAGCCACTGTTTTCTCATCTTAGAAGTATGGGATACTTGTCACTTTATTATTTAGATGATACTCTGTTGATAGGAGACTCTATTTCTAAATGTAAAGACAATATTGATGAGACGGTTAGTGTCCTGACTAATGCAGGGTTCGTAGTTAATGAAGATAAAAGTGTTATTTGTCCAACCCGAGAAATCGAATTCTTAGGATTTACAATTAATTCTACTTTAATGACAGTAACTCTACCATTAGAAAAGGTCGCTGCTGTTGAATCGAAAAGTGCTACTTTATTGAAATCGAGTACGACTACTATTAGAGAGTTGGCGTCATATATAGGGTTAATTGTTTCTACTTTCCCTGCTGTTAGATATGGTCCTTTGTATTATAGGAACTTGGAAAATTGCAAAATAGCAGCGTTGAAATTGAATTGTGGTAACTTTGATAGGCCTGTAGAAATTAACTTAGAATCAAAGAATGAAATCAGTTGGTGGCGTGACAATGTTTCTAGCTCATTTAAAAATATTAAAGACAGTCATTACGATGCTATTATTGATGTAGATGCCTCGTTAGAAGGATGGGGTTGTGTTTATAATGGTAAAACTACTGGCGGAAGATGGTCATCTATTGAATGCTCTCTGCATATAAATGCATTAGAATCTAAAGCTATCTTGTTTGCAATCCAAAGTTTCTTCCGTGATGAGAAGGATTTTCATATAAGAATTCGTTCTGATAATGTTACTGCAGTTACTTACTTGAATAAAATGGGTGGTACTAAGTCTTCAGCATGTAATACTATTATAAAAGAATTATGGCTATATTGCATAAACAGAAATATTTGGATTTCGGCCGAACATTTACCTGGTACTGATAATATTATTGCTGACAAAGAAAGCAGGAAATTTAATGATGACATGGAATGGACATTGAAAGATTTATATTTCAAGTGGATAGAAAATTATTTTGGAATAGCTGAGGTAGATTTATTTGCTACTAGACTTAATGCAAAATATGATTGTTATGTTTCATGGAGACCAGATCCTAATGCTTTTTTCATCAATGCTTTTTGTAGAAGCTGGTACTCATTTAAATTTTATGCATTTCCTCCCTTCAGCCTTATTCCTGCTTGTTTGACAAAAATAATACAAGATCGAAGCGAGGGAGTTCTAGTAGTACCACTGTGGACAGGACAAATTTGGTTTCCGAAATTGATGAAAATGCTAATATCTCCTCCTCTGTTATTCCCCAAAGACGCATTGTTCCTGACACACAAAATCAAGCTGGACCATCCACTAAAGAAGTCATTGCGACTGATGGCATGTCGAGTATCAGGAAATTTTATGAAAGTCGAGGAATTCCGTCGGACGCTGTCTCAGTCATTATGTCATCCTGGAGAAAGAGTACAGCAATTCAGTATGAAACGTATTTTAAGAAGTGGTATAATTTCTGTTGTCGAAGGAAAATCAATCCTGTGTGTGCTTCCGAAATAACTGTCATCGAGTTCTTGTACGAGCTGTTTTCTCATGATCACAGTTACAGTAGTTTGAATACTGCTAGATCTGCTTTGTCAACGATCTTGTGGAATGATAATGGCTTGACTATTGGGAAATATCCTGTAATCAAGCGGTTTTTAAAAGGAGTGTTTGAAATTAGACCTCCCTTACCCAGGTATAATTCAACCTGGGATGTAAATATTGTTCTGTGTTATTTGAAAAACTTTTTCCCGTTGGAAAATGTCACGCTTGCGCAGTTGACGCACAAGTTAGTTACGCTCTTAGCGTTAGTTACTGCTCAAAGAGCTCAAACTCTTTCATTATTTAATACCAAATACTTGGTAATTGATCACGAAAAGTGCCTTTTTTATATTCGAGAAAATCTGAAAAATAGTTGTTCTCGAGTGCCTGTGCCTATTATTCTAGTTAAACGTTTTGATGATCAATCTCTATGTCCAATATTTCATTTGGAGGAATATTTGAAGCGTACTGAAGAGATAAGAAAGAGTGAAAGATTGTTTGTGAGCTGTAATAAACCTCACAAAGCTGTTTCGGTTGATTCAATTAGTAGATGGATAAAGAAAACCCTCTATGAATCTGGAATTGATACAGATGTTTTCAAAGGGCACAGTTCAAGATCAGCTGCAGTTTCAGCTGCTAAATTGAATGGTACTGATCTTCAGACAATTCTGAAAACTGCAGGGTGGAGTAATTCAAAAATGTTTGCTAAATTCTATAACAAGCCAGTCCAATTTGATTGCTTCACTGAAAATGATTTGATACGAGGACAGCGGAAATAGCTCTAAAATCTCAGTTTTCCCCTAACGAACCTAAGCAGACAGAGGATAATTGAAAGATTAAACGAGACTTACCTGTAAGGTGAAGTTTGATCTTGAATTATCCGATGTCTGCTGGTTCTTAGGGGGAAACTGCCCTCCCGACTTTGGCATACCCGACCCTATTGTGAACAACTGGAAAATTGGAATATTTCGCTGTCCTCTATCTCTAAAAACTGAACACACCACGAATGCACGAACGCTTCTCAGTTTCCCCCTAAGAACCAGCAGACATCGGATAATTCAAGATCAAACTTCACCTTACAGGTAAGTCTCGTTTAATCTTTCAATTAATATACATAAATGAAATGGTTATATTTATAACTAATTTGCAGTAAAATATTAAACGATCTTTCAATTTTTCTGAAGAAAGAATTTAATAGTAAATTTTATTCAATAAAATAATTAAAAAATAGAAATTCTATTTTTTAACGGAAGGATGTTAATTTTAATTGCATGATTATTAAGCAATGTTAATTTTTACAAGTTAAATTGAAATAAAATAAGCAAGAATGTCACAATATGTTAAGTTCAGTTTTGATGTGTATTCATACTATTTTTTATGTTATATGTAAGTTTGAAATATTTTATATACATAGTATATTTTCTTTTTGGATTTCTGAAGACTCTATTTTATATCGACATTCAGAAATAAAAAGAGGGGAAGAAAGGAATTATTTGAAATAGAATTAAACCATTAATAAATGTTTAAAATTCTTGCAGTTATGATTGTTCAATTTGAATTTCAGAATTTTTCAATTTGAGTTTTAATGTTTTGAATTTTAGGATTGATTAAAATGAGATTTATGTCTTTAAATTTAGAATAATTCATTTCCTATGTAAATTGTTGTTCATTGTTTTTTTTTGATCGTCTGACATATTAAACACTAAGAACGGTTTGAAAAATATTTCTTTTTTGTGAGTGAAACTATGCTTGCTGACATATTCACTAAATCGCTGCCTATTGATAGATTTACCAAATTTGTTAAATTAATAGGTATGAAAAATATATAATGTCGTGTGAGGAGGAGTGTTGAAATTTTAGTTAAATGTATTACACACTCGTTATATATTTAATGTTAACTTCCTGTTAGACTAGCTCAGCTATATTAAATTACCTATTGTTTCAATAACTAAGTATTACTTTTAATGAGAAACGGACATAAGGTCTAAAGTCGATCACACTTCCGTCGAGGGTTAAATACCCTGTCTTGTAGTTTCTGAACGCAGTCTGTCTTGAACATTACTCAGTGAGAGATGAGTTCCACTCATCTCTCCATAGACTTCTAATTGTATAACATATTTACTCTTTAAATAAACTCTATGTCTTAACGTTGTTAACCCACTGTTATTTAACCTAATTCTAACAAAATTTCCAGTAATTTGACTGGTCCACCAACATTTTTCCAGTTTCTCCTCCAAAAATTAATGGTAGCGTCGGACCGGGTGGCTTTGCGCATTTTCCGCATACTTCGATTTTACGAAAAAACTAGAAAAGTCAGCAATCTGATTTTTTGTGTGCAGATAGATGAAGGGTAAACCTAGGTGCACACCAAGTTTCAACTCTTTAAATCCAATAGAAAAAAAGTTATAATCGAAAATCTGTGCGCAAAGATCGTGGGGATAAACCGGGTGAATTTTGCGCAATTACCGGGTGTACTTGTGCACTGCGCAAATTCACCCAATGTGAATTCACCCCTATGTATAAACTGTGAATAGAAAATCTAACCCCGATATGCTATGCAACTGCCGTGAATCTGCCCCAATCTTCCATGCAACTGCCCTAATCTGCTGTGCAATTGCAGTGAGGCTGCTGTGCAATTGCAGTGAGGCTGCTGTGGAATTGCAGTGAGGCTGCTGTAGAATTGCAGTGAGGCTGCTGTAGAATTGCCGTGAGTCTGCTGTGGAATTGCCGTGAGTCTGCTGTGGAATTGCCGTGAGTCTGCTGTGGTATTGCCGTGAGTCTGCTGTGGTATTGCCGTGAGTCTGCTGTGGAATTGCCGTGAGTCTGCTGTGGAATTGCCGTGAGTCTGCTGTGGATTTGCCGTGAGTCTGCTGTGGAATTGCCGTGAGTCTGCTGTGGAATTGCCGTGAGTCTGCTGTGGAATTGCCGTGAGTCTGCTGTGGAATTGCCGTGAGGCTGCTGTGGAATTGCCGTGAGTCTGCTGTGGAATTGCCGTGAGTCTGCTGTGGAATTGCCGTGAGTCTGCTGTGGAATTGCCGTGAGTCTGCTGTGGAATTGCCGTGAGACTGCTGTGGAATTGCCGTGAGACTGCTGTGGAATTGCCGTGAAACTGCTGTGGAATTGCCGTGAAACTGGTGTGGAGTTGCCGTGAGACTGCTGTGGAATTGCCGTGAGACTGCTGTGGAATTGCCGTGAGACTGCTGTGGAATTGCCGTGAGACTGCTGTTGAATTGCCGTGAGACTGCTGTGGAATTGCCGTAAGACTGCTGTGGAATTGCCGTGAGTCTGCTGTGGAATTGCCGTGAGACTGCTGTGGAATTGCCGTGAGACTGCTGTGGAATTGCCGTAAGACTGCTGTGGAATTGCCGTGAGACTGCTGTGGAATTGCCGTGAGTCTGCTGTGGAATTGCCGTGAGGCTGCTGTGCATTTGCAGTGAGGCTGCTGTGGAATTGCCGTGAGGGCGAGGCTGCTGTGGAATTGCCGTGAGGGCGAGGCTGCTGTGGAATTGCCGTGAGGGCGAGGCTGCTGTGGAATTGCCGTGAGGGCGAGGCTGCTGTGGAATTGCCGTGAGGGCGAGGCTGCTATGGAATTGCCGTGAGGGCGAGGCTGCTGTGGAATTGCCGTGAGGGCGAGGCTGCTGTGGAATTGCCGTGAGGGCGAGGCTGCTGTGGAATTGCCGTGAGGGCGAGGCTGCTGTGCAATTGCCGTGAGGGCGAGGCTGCTGTGCAATTGCCGTGAGGGCGAGGCTGCTGTGCAATTGCCCTGAGGGCGAGGCTGCTGTGCAATTGCCGTGAGGGCGAGGCTGCTGTGCAATTGCCCTGAGGGCGAGGCTGCTGTGCAATTGCCGTGAGGGCGAGGCTGCTGTGCAATTGCCGTGAGGGCGAGGCTGCTGTGCAATTGCCGTGAGGGCGAGGCTGCTGTGCAATTGCCGTGAGGGCGAGGCTGCTGTGCAATTGCCGTGAGGGCGAGGCTGCTGTGCAATTGCCGTGAGGGCGAGGCTGCTGTGCAATTGCCGTGAGGGCGAGGCTGCTGTGCAATTGCCGTGAGGGCGAGGCTGCTGTGCAATTGCCGTGAGGGCGAGGCTGCTGTGCAATTGCCGTGAGGGCGAGGCTGCTGTGCAATTGCCGTGAGGGCGAGGCTGCTGTGCAATTGCCGTGAGGGCGAGGCTGCTGTGCAATTGCCGTGAGGGCGAGGCTGCTGTGCAATTGCCGTGATGCTGCTGTGCAATTGCCGTGATGCTGCTGTGCAATTGCCGTGAGGCTGCTGTGCAATTGCCGTGAGGCTGCTGTGCAATTGCCGTGAGGCTGCTGTGCAATTGCCGTGAGGCTGCTGTGCAATTGCCGTGAGGCTGCTGTGCAATTGCCGTGAGGCTGCTGTGCAATTGCCGTGAGGCTGCTGTGCAATTGCCGTGAGGCTGCTGTGCAATTGCTGTGATATAGGAGTATCGGGGATGAATATCACAGGTTTATTAATGAATAAGAGCTCTTTAACTTTATTAATAAATGTGCGCAAGTCCACCCGTGAATTAAAATATTCCCAGGGTGATCTTGCGCATCTAGTATATTGGTTATATCTCAATAATTTATAATTGTTATCAAAATCATCTTACATGACATTAATCTGCTGTAAATTATGCGTATCCAACGTAAATTGCAATCAAATATGAGCATAATTATCAACACTACAGCATAGTTCGCGGAGATTCGATTCTAGTCCAAAATAATTATTTTGCCATAAAAAACATAGGTCTCTGTTTGAACACTTAGTATCTATACTTAATCTCTTACGATTTTTGTGAAATTTATGCACTTGGGGGTTTAAGAGCTGCTCTTTCCAATAGTGTTGTCAGATTTGAAATATTTTTACGCATTCACTGTCAATTACCGATGCGCAACTTCACCCGGAATGTTGAAGTGCGCAAAGCCACCCGGTCTGACGCTAATATAGGAATTAATAGCTAAATATCCTCCGACCTTCGCCAGTCTGTATTTCGTTGTAAATTCCACCGACATGTCGGTGGAATTTTTTCCCTTTTGAAAATAATATTCTGGCAAAGTCGGTGGATTTTTAGCTATTTATTCCCATGTTACCATCCAGACTGTATTCCATTGTAAATTCTACCGACTTGTCGGTGGAATTATTTTCCATTAAAAATAATCTTCTGGCAAAGTTGGTGGATTTTTAACTAATTGTTCCTATGTTACCATTAATTTTTCAGTGGAAAAATGGCTAAAATGTTTGTGGATCAGCCAAATTACTGGAAATTTATGGTTGATTTCTCAGCTTTTTTGAAAAAGTCTGGGATTTTGTGCACCAAATACAGACTGGCGACATTGCAGGAATTTTTTTATTAGAGAAATTAAATATCTCCGGACATATCATTGGAATTTACCACCAAATACAATCTGGAGTGGAACTCTGCATGCTACACTGATACTACTAAGGAGGGTTAATCATTATTGAACTCTGCAGTTGAGTATTCCCAGACTGCAGGAACTGGTAAAGCGTTCTCCTAGAAATTCTCTATAATGGCTTCTGTTCTCAGTAAAATCCAACCTGTATTTCGTGGTAAATTCCACCGACATGTCGATGGAATTTTTCCCTTTGAAAATAATATAATGGGCAGTCTGCAGAATTATAGAATATGGGACATTTTTAACATTTTCTGTGTGAACAATCCTTAATTTCCTCCTATGTTTACATTTATTTTACTGAGAACAGAAGCCAAAATAGAGGATTTCTTGAAGAACTGTTTACCAGTTCCTGCAGTCTGGTATTCTGGCAAAGTCGGTGAGTTATTTTGCTATTTCTTCCCCAGACTGGCAGACTGCAAAGCATGCACAATCAGTCTACAGATATTTAATTTTGGTGGCAATTTGTCTCCAAAGATTTTCCAATTTCTCTCAAATGGCCAAAAATCTCTCCACTCATTATATGTATTGTAAACATTAGATATTAATTAGAAAATTGTAGCCAGATAATTCAGGAGACTAATTTCAAGGCCTCAACAGTTGTCAGATAAACTTCACAACTTCATGCATCATTTGCAGACTGGTTTATTCCTATGCTACCATTAACTTTTTGGTGGATAATTTGGGAAAATGTTGGTGGATCAGCCAAATTACTAGAAATTTATCGTGGATTTTTTCAGCTTTTGAAAAAGTCAGTAGGATTTTGTGCACCAAATACAGACTGGAGTAAAATACTTGTAAATATAGGAGGAAATATGTCTGGAAAATGGAAATTAAGGATTGTTCGCATAGAAAATGTTAAAAATATCCCATGTTCTGCAGGCTTAGAGTATTCATGAGTAACTCTGTCAGAATTTGAGTTTTCCACTCAGGCTAATCTATTCAATAATTGAATAATCTACCATCTACATGAAAAACTGAAAACTGCCTAAGATCTAGGTAGTAGGTGCCTCCAAGGCTCTGAAAATGCTCATTTTACTATTTAGCAACCTCTGCAGTCTGGTGCAGGCTCTGCTGCTTTTCTCCAGTTGTTATTCACCAGTCTGCTGCTCTGCACTCTGTAGAGATCCAGACTGCAGGAACTGGTAAACTGTTCTCCACAAAATCCTCTATTTAGTCTTCTATTCTCAGTAAAATTAATGTAAAATGTAAATATAGGAGAAAATTAAGGATTGTTTGCACAGAAAATGTTAAAAATGTCCCATATTCTGTAGATTTTTTCTTCCCATGATTCACTGCCAGATTCAGAGGCCTGAAATTGGTGAGGCTGTAAGCCAATTTTTGAGCCACAATTCACAAAAAAAATTAAGCTAATTTGGCTCATTTTTTTTGAAGATCTCTAGCCAAAATTAACATGGGAACATAGAAATTAATTTAAAATTTTAAGCCAATTAGACATCTGAGTTTTGACCTTTTAAAATTAGATTTCAAAAACATGTAAAATGGTAAATCTGTTCAGTATTCACAGTAAAATTGGTGTAAATATAGGGAATAATTCATAATTGTTCATAGCTGAATTATTATAAATATAGGAATTAATTCTAAATTGTTCTTAGAGAATATACCAAATATC
Organism: Caprella mutica; assembly: GCA_947561585.1. Lineage (NCBI taxonomy): Eukaryota > Metazoa > Arthropoda > Malacostraca > Amphipoda > Caprellidae > Caprella > Caprella mutica. The sequence goes on along the minus strand of CANNZV010000097.1, from coordinate 396,256 downwards.
TCCCATATTCTGCAGACTGGGTTATTTATTTTAATTTCTTATGAGATATAAGATATATCTTTTGTACCTTAGTAGAGATTAGAGAAATGATTTAATTAAGATACAAATGAAAGGTTAGAATAAAATGTTATAATTAAAAAGTTGTTTTATGAGGACTACAGTTAAAGTTTTAAGACAAATAATTATAAAGAAATTTATACAAAATTGTCTTCTTCTTGCTCTTAGAAGAAAATTTATGAAAGATATCTTGCTAGAGACTTTATAGAGAAAGATATGCAAACATCCCTCCAAACATGTAAATTATTAGAAATATACTCTCAGAAGACGAGCTTGCATCACATGACATATATGAAGCGTAATTATAAATTATCTTTCAAGTGGAAGTACATGTGACACATGCCCATGTTACAGAGTATGTCAGTTAAAGCCAATTAATGGGCTTAGATTTCAAATGGTCAAATTTCAGATATGTCTAATTAGCTTTAAATTTTGAATCAATTCCTATTTTCCCATGTTAATTTTGACATTGCTTATTAAACTAGTATTTGATTTTTATATTACTCTAGTAACTTGACCTGTAGCCTGTAATATGTTCTCTTAAGACTGTAAAGTTGTCTTCTTTTGCAGGAAAGTCTTCAGTATGAGGAAGAGGAAGTTAATCGTCGTTCTGCAGCCAAGGACCAAGAGCTGTTCAAAGGAATTTGCTCTTCCATTCGTAACCTTATGGGGGAAATTCTGGAGATGAAATTGAGCCAAGCTGAAAATGTAAATTAAACTAAATTCCAAGCCATTATACAGTTGCTACTTATTCTTTGAGTACCAAAATACCTCCTTACTATTTCTTCTATCAATAACTGTTGACACTCTTTTCATCACATTTTTTGTTAAGTTACATATTTTTAGTGTTTTTTTCCCATCAATTAGCATTATCATTAAATGATCACATGAGCATTGTCACCAACAGTGGTCGGTGACTTAGTTCATGCAACAACTTTCCTTTCTGACTGCTTCTTCAATTCCTTTGTATCAAAATTTTATTTCATTTTGACATCAGTGATATAACTTTTTGCTCCAGAGCAGACCTTCCATTAAGAATATATGTATAATTAATTGGTATATGAACAGTGGTGTTAAAAATTATACTTAACTTGATAGGAATGCATCTCCTGCTAGTTCATAGCTACATTTTCATTTCTACTCAATTTTGTAAAACTGAACTAATCATTAAATGCTATATCATAGCTTTATCTCTTTCTGGTGTTATTTTTGAAAGGTGCCACCTCACAGTTTTTTGCTTTCTAGGTTGCAGAAGAAGTTGAAAAGAACAGAGTACAGATCATGATGAATACTCTGAGTATGAGAAAGATGAGCAGAATCCAGAAGGTTAGTGTATATTCTCAATGAAATTAATTATGTAATGTAACTCTATAGAGCAAATATATCACCTTTTCTTTAATGTAGCTCTTTTTAATATATTGCCTTCTTTCTGTATAAGGTTCGTGTGCGCATGGCTAGAGACAATGCCCTGGAGGCTCGACAGGGGGTGGACAGTGTGACCCTGCAGCTGCAGGGTTTGTTGTATGAGGTGCTCCACCTCCAGAAGGAATCTCAGAGGTGTCTGCTTGCACACACAGCTGATAAGGACATAGAGCTGCTCCCACTTGAAGAGTTCTATGAACAGGCTCCAGAAAGCATTGCCAGACCTGTGAGTATTAAGTAACTGGTGGCTGTACGTGCCATCATACCTAAAGCAGCACCTAGTATAAGTAATGCATTAGTGCCTATCCCACACATTGTCCTGAGGCTACATTTAGACATTAAGTAAGCCTTCTCTTTGTTCTACTGTAGCTAGCTAACAGGTTTTTGTTTAGCTTGACATCGTTTTTTCACTTTTTTGTACGTTTCATCATCTTGTGCCTTGCTGTATCCGTGATTAAGCAGACTGACTGTGTAGGTCTCTTATCCCTGGGTGAGCAGACTGACTTAGTAGGTTTCTTATCCCTGGGTGAGCAGACTGACTGAGTAGGTCTCTTATCCATGGGTGAGCAGACTGACTGAGTAGGTCTCTTATCCATGGGTGAGCAGACTGACTGAGTAGGTCTCTTATCCATTGATAAGCAGACTGACTGAGTAGGTCTCTTATCCATGGGTGAGCAAACTGACTGAGTAGGTTTCTTATCCATTGATAAGCAGACTGACTGAGTAGGTCTCTTATCCATGGGTGAGCAGACTGACTGAGTAGGTCTCTTATCCATGGGTAAGCAGACTGACTGAGTAGGTTTCTTATCCATTGATAAGCAGACTGACTGAGTAGGTTTCTTATCCATTGATTAGCAGACTGACTGAGTAGGTCTCTTATCCCTGGGTGAGCAGACTGACTGAGTAGGTCTCTTATCCATGGGTGAGCAGACTGACTGAGTAGGTCTCTTATCCATGGGTGAGCAGACTGACTGAGTAGGTCTCTTATCCATGGGTGAGCAGACTGACTGAGTACTGAGTAGGTCTCTTATCCATGGGTGTCCATTCTTGAAAAGGTACATTAACCAGAAGGTAGAGTATTGCACAGGTTCATATTAAGATGATCACAGTTTTGTTGTGAAAGACGCTTTGGTGGCCCGTGTTAATTATATTTACATAGAAACAAGGTCTGTTATTTGTTCGTTTTAGAGTTGAAAGCTTAACTTCTTTTTATTTGACTAAATTGGCTAATTTTAGCATTGCCTAGATTATTCTCAAGATATATTAACTAAAAAGTATGCTAAATGCCTTGATACGAGTTTTAGACTCTTCTGCGCATAAACAAACACAAACGCACAGATGTGACCCTGCAATATTACTTTACATACTCTATATACTGTACAGCAGGTTGAATAGTCATTTATATATAAGGATTTGCCCATGAATGTTAATGCAGTGTTTGGATACCATTTAAAAATTGTTTAACCCGCTGTATAGCAAGGTTCGTAACTACAGTGTCTATAAACCTTGCTGTATAGTATATAAAGTATATAATGTAATATTGCATGGTCACATCTGTGCGTATTTCTTTATGCGCTGAAGAGTTTAAAATTTTTATAAAGGCGTAGCATACCTGGTAAGTTAATGTATCTTGATTCTTGCCATCCATATGCTGGGTCAATTCGGTAACCCTTGAAAGCAGAGTAGTTACCTAGTACATGGAGCATACTTTCACTGTCCCCTCTTCTAGGTGTTCTTTTCTTCAAGTCTCTTTGGATCAACTCTTAGTGGATAGGGACAACTTTTAAACACCTAAAATAATAATAAATTCAAGTAACTATTCCAAAAATGGGCTGATTTTTCACATGATATCATTCCTTTTCGAGGCTGGAACAATTTTCTACAAACATTGTTAGGAAAATCATTGTTTATTTTTCAATTATTTAATTTTTATAAAAATCAATTATAAATGACATTTTTCTTTGGATTATAACTTTTAGAGGGTAAAATAATGAGTAATATCTTAATATTATGGATTTTCAATATAGTAGAGAATTTTTATTGTATTGCAGCTGTACTTTTAGCCGAGGCAAAGCCCAGCTCTATACATTCGATCTGATTGTTATTCATTGTTTCGAAGATTCCTGTAGATTAATTACTTATAATTTCTTCAGTACTGCACTGATTTTCCCTATTTTAGCTTAGGTATAATGAATATATAGGTCAATATTTTATTTTTCAGTATTTGCTAAGTGAAATGTGGAATTACAGAATTTGCTTAATAGCAAAATATTTTCAATGTTATGTGTGCATATCAACATCTCCCTCCTTTCTTTGGTGTAATTCAGCTAAAGACTGAATTCTATACAGGTTGTCTATCGTTATTAATATTCCAGTTTGCATTCATTTTCAACTCTCTCAAAATTTGCTCATTTAATTTCTTTCTAACGAGTCAAGAAACACTAGTTGTAATAATATCATGAATTGCATTCAGTAGAGTATTCTTTCTTTCAATAGCAGCTTCATTTCTTGCTTCTGTTGTGTTTTTCCAGTGCTTTATTGTACAATGTAGCTACATAGCTATCTCATAATGTCTGTCTGAAGTTAATTAACTATGGTTAAATAATGTTTCTAACACGTATTTATTCACTTTTTTAGGAAGTAACTTTGGATGACCCACATCAACAACGCTTGGCACGACTACATTGGGAGTTGGAGCAGAGGAGAAGTCAAACCACCCTCACAGACACTATGACCACTGAGTTAACTACTGTAGAGACTCAGATCTCACAGTACAGACAGAAAATAGATGCTCTCGGTCCTAGGATTCATGCCATCCTCTCCTCAACACTTCCTCTGCAAGAGGCACTGGATTTGCCTCTCTCTGCCCTAAAGACTCAAACAGAAGTGGCGAAGCTCTTGCCAATGGCTCTGTACACACTGTGGATGCAGGTGTCTGCCTATGGTGAGGCCTGTGACCCTCTCATTCGGTGTGCCATCAAAGGGGATTGCGAGGCAGCCTTGAAACTTCGTAAGGAAGAACAGGAAAAGAACCTGAAGGCCAATACAGATGATTTGGCTTTGGAAAACATTAGTCCCTGTGTATCTGACAACGAAGGCGATGATAATATGAACAATGATAGAGGGAACAAGAGAGGCAAAAGATCAAAGACAAATGAGATTGTAAAGACTGTGTATGACGTACATCCCCTATACATAGAACTGACAGTTGCTGCTAAAGATGGCAGCTTTGTGATGATTCAATTCCATTTTGCAGTCGAATTGAGAATTGTCACTACGAAGTGTTCTGTCATGGCTAAAAATCAAAGGGATGTCCCTGGAGCAGTTGTCTTAACTAACGTCCTGAATGGATTGGATTTCCTCGACTGTCTCTTTCCTGAAGATTCGGGGATTGTCTCTCCAAACCCATCCACCCCCTACCAATTGAAGTCATTGTCTCCTCAGTTTCCTGATGACTTTGGCAGGACATACACGTGGGCTCAGTTATTAGGAGGCATGAGTTTCCCTCCATTGAAGCAGAAAGGAGCTACAGATGAAGACAACGAGTTGATGGAAGTGGCTGGTGATCTTCAGTCAGATGAAGGTAGTAATGATGCCTTAGTGGAGAGAGTTCACGTCACTCTGAATGCCATCAGAAAGAGACTCACTGCGAGGTCTGTCTTGCATGATCAGTTGATGGCTCTGCAGAGCGTCACATCTACATACAACATTCCTCTGCCTAAAGCTGCAGCCACTGAAATGTTTCCAATGAAGGTAAGCAGTCAGTTGGTGTCTTGGACTGCTCTCTCTTACCAAGAATACTGTCAAATCAACTGCACCAAAGTCATTCGTGAACACAATCTATCATCGGACAGGTGCTTCTTTTTCAGGGCTCAGTACCAACGCCAACACGTGAACATGTACGCTTACCTTTGCGTGTCTCCAAACTATCCATATGTCGTACCTTTAACGTCTCTGGAAATTAAATGGGGGGATGTGTTATGTCCATACGAGCACATCCAACAGTTAGAAGCGGAGGTTAACGTTCACTGGCCTGAATTGGTGGTTTCAACAGGTTCGGCAAAACCTCAACGTACAGACCTTCTGCCGATGATGCTCTACCGCCTGGCAGTGTGTCTGGATGTGTACACAGAGGCTCTAAGTGCCAGGCTGGGTGGTGGGAAGAAGACCCTAGCTAATTTGCAGCACAGTGACTCAATTCAACAGTACTTTGAAAAGGAGAAAATATTCTTCAGGGCAGCCAAGGGTCCAGATCGGTCTTTCCCTCTGAAATACCTTCCAAAACTCAAAGTTTTTGCACAGCGATGAAGAATGTGTCAGTTTCTTAGATAATTTTAGAAGTTCGTACTAATGTGTAGTATTTGTGTTGAGCAATTGTCCATGGTTTTTATAATATGAATTTGTCTTTCATTTCAAAACTTCATCCAATTTTATTTAATACTTATGTGTCTCTGTGTTTGACAATTCTTTTATTTGTTTGCTAAATCAATGTTAAAAAAAGAACTGAAAGATAATTTGCCGGAGCGTAATAGTGCTCAGAGGTAAAACTTTAGGTTCATCTTCCTCTGTAATATCTTTGCATATCTTCTGCTGCGAAGAAGACATTAGCTAATTCAATTCTTTATTCCATTTTTCTAAATGATGTTAGTTCTGAAATTAAATTACCTGTGTAAGAGTTTTGTATAAATGAAACTATCAATGCTTTGTCACTTAAATATAATGTAACATAACTATTCACGACTTAATTCCTGACATCGTTAATATTATTACGTCACTCTGATTGATTCAATTGACAGCCCAAAAAATGGTGCTAGTATTTTTTTAATAAAATCAGCATAATTAAATAGTTATGTAATAAATATGCTTTTTCATCTAAATACTTATTATTGAAGAAAACAAAATTTTGTTGAAGCGCCTTCTAGTGATGAATGGATCAAGATTTTTGTCATCTTGTTCTATTACATATCGACATGAAAAAAACTTTGGCATAAAATTGTAAATACCATTAATTAGTTTTTATATGTTTCTCTAATTCGATTAAATATTGCTTAATGCATATTTAAGTAGATAAACCGACATTTGGTAGACATTAATGAAATAAAGCGTCATCTACCGGATGTTCAATCAAAATAACGTTATCTAATTAAACCTTATTTTCTTGTAAAAATCTACCGTGATTTCAGACTAAATATTTCATATCACTAAGTATGTGACATTGTGCGTATATGCACTATCTCGCATGTATTTCAAGAGCATGAAATATGCTCGTGTGCACATATGAATTGGTCAATTTTAGTAAATTTATGAAATGAAGAGCGAGTGAGACGACAAAAAAAGTTTCCATCCTTTTATTTTTCTAGAGCTTTCGAATAATTCAATATTCATTATCAATATAAAAATAAAAGGATGGAAACTTTTTTTGTCGTCTCACTCGCTCTTCATTTCATAAATTTACTAAGATTTCCAAGAAGGAAGCCAATTACTGAAATTGGTCAATTTTGTAATATGATGTTGGGATGGGACTTAGTATTGGCAATTTTTCTGGTATCGGTAGCTACTCTGTATCAATATAGGGAAAAAAGTGCCGATACCACTAGTATTTAAAAAAAAATTATAATAATTTATTATCTATTACAATGAAATTTCTTAATTTAAATTGAAGTAACAATGATTTCATATAGGTAGGTAATCCTAATTTTCAAAATTTCACAATTATTAATCTCATTTGAATAGTCAAAGTATTGGTGAAAATCAAGGTATCGGAATTGGTGAAAATCTCTGTATCGGAAGGGTATCGGTATCAGTGATAAATTGAGGTATCGGTGAAAATTTTGGCATCGTCCCATCACTATAATATGGAACTGTCGACCTCAGTGGTTCCCTATACCGTTTTCTTAGGGATCCTGCATAGAAAACTATTTTAAATGTGGACCCTCTGATTTAAAATGAGATTTTACATTTTAGCTCATAATTTAATTTATGGATATATATCAAACAAATTATTAACATCTGATATTTAGGTAGTAATTATTAGCAAATTATTGATTGTCTAATTGATACATTAAATTAAAGTGTTGTACTACTCGAAAAATATGATAAAGAATATCACGTTTATAATATATTTAAACACTATATGGATTAAATTAACTAATTCAAGACTTAGTTTGGCTGATTTTAGCCGGGTTACCACTTACACGAAACCACTGGTATTACAAGATGGTGCAGGATTTTATTGTTTTTCTAAAGTAATGAATGGATTTCAAAATATACCTTTCCAGTAACAGATAAACTTATGATACGCACCAAGGTATATTAACTTGATATGCACACTATATTTAATAATTTCTGGCATTAATATTCATAATTCCACCAAAGGTATTAATATGCATTTTTGGCTTAGGATCAGCATACACATATGCAAGTGACTTTTCACATTTTTTATGCGGTATATTCCAGGCCGTTCAGGCTATACTGTACATACATGAAATTGGATAACTGATATTAGTTGTGACATATTTTGATAGCTTTACTGTTCCATTGTTGGACCGAATAATGATGGAGTTATATAAAAAAAAAAGGATTTGTGAAGTTTCTTTAGTACAAATTTGATGTGGGATTTTGATAGATTCTCTGAAAATTACTCATGAATTATTTTGTTTTGATTATTTTATGGTTATTTTCAATAACTTAATCCAAACTCGCCACAAGTATATTAATACGCCTATAAAGATAAACCCTCAGTTTTTTTGGAATTGTAAGGAAATGACAGTGAAGATGTACTCTATTACAGTTGTTGAAAATGTAAAAGTACATCAACTATTTGTAGCCGCAGCTTTTAAAAAGAGTTCATGAAAAACCTGTTATTAGAGTTCATGGATGTGTTTACCAGACATTTAGTGGAGTTATTAGACATTCAATGGAGTTATCAGACATTCAATGGAGTTATTAGACATTCAATGGAGTTATTAGACATTCAATGGAGTTATCAGACATTCAATGGAGTTATTAGACATTCAATGGAGTTATCAGACATTCAATGGAGTTATCAGACATTCAATGGAGTTATTAGACATTCAATGGAGTTATCAGACATTCAATGGAGTTACGAGACATTCAATGGAGTTATTAGACATTCAATGGAGTTATTAGACATTCAATGGAGTTATCAGACATTTAGTGGAGTTATCAGACATTCAATGGAGTTATTAGACATTAGATATAGTTATCAGACATTTAATGAAGTTATCAGACATTCAATGGAGTTATCAGACATTCAGTGGAGTTACGAGACTATTAAATTGCCCTTTTCCTATGGGATTGATAGTAAATTATCACCTATTTTCTAAGTAGATGAGGCTTGTTAATAAACTTATCCCATAGGGCAAAATAAGTCTCCGGGTTCTTTAACAATTATTTGTATTTCTTAACTTGAAGAGACTTGGAGGTAATTGATTGAATTCTATTAAACTGACAAATGACTAAACGGTAAAAGTTTTTAGGAAGTAAATTAAACACAAGGAAGTTTTAAATGGGTGTACTTATATTAAAGTTCTAATAGTACAGAGTTCTAAGACTTACGCACAAGTCTTTAAATAACACAACACAAGTTTTAAATAAACTAGCGGTTGAGTAAACTTAAGGGTTTTAAATAAACAAGGGTCTGAGTTGCCAACTCACGACACCCGTGGATGGACAAGTCCGACCACACTTGGTCCGACCAACCAGTCTTCAAGAGACCATCGCGAACTATGAACACTTTAGTTAGGTGCCAATGGTATTTAAAGGATGAACTGGAGAGTCCAACCTTCCAGTGAGTGAATAAACTTCTGTTAAGGTACTGATAGTACTTTTCAAAGATGTTTTTCTACTCACTGCAGATAGAAATAACACACAATGCATTATTCAAATTTAACACGCTAGTGGTAATGGCTTTCTATACGATTAACATATAGATCGATCAGATTTACTAATAGTTCATTTTAGTGAAACCTGATTTACTAATAAACATCCAAATTTAAGCATACTATTTCAGAGTCCTGTTTAACCTATACATGATCAGAAATGTTACAAGTTCCTAACTATTAATTAAGTATTTCAATTAGAATAATTGAAGTACTTACTTAATTCTTTTTAAATTAATTAAGTATTAATTTCAATTCTATCTATAGAAAAAGAACTCAATATTCTAAGTTGTATAACTGATTTACAAAGTTCATGAAGTTATATAACTTAGTACAAATTATAAAGTTATATTCTGAGTTACAAGTTATAGCTCTGGGTTACAAGTTATAAAGTTATGTTCTGAAGTTACAAGTTATATTAGCGGCCTACATCAAAGCTATTCGTTTATAATTATATTCGAGCTCCTAGCGAGAATAACATGACCATAAATTTAAATAGCATTTCCTTCTAATGAACAGTGTACAAGATTAAAAAGATTATGTCTGATTAAATGATTATCAAATCATAGAAATTGAAAGATTAAGTAAAGATACAAGTTCAGCGTATTAACAATCTTTCTATTGTTAATATCACTCCCCCCTTCATGTTTCAACCGACTTGTCGGTTGAATTTCAATTTCTAAACCCTTATTATCGAAATCCAATCGAAAAATATCCTAAGAAATTTCGAACAACACTCGGAAAACATCCTATGAAATTTCTTGAAATTTCTAAGTCCGAAACACAAATTATATCTATTAAAACAAAAGAAATTTAATCACTCGATTCATGTATTATGAATTTCAGATTAAAATTTGATCTGCTAAATAGATCAGTCTTTTCATCATAAAGATTGGGTGTACAAAAGTATGATGACAAGACAATTCATATCCTATATGTAATCATGAATTCTACCTCTGGTCACGATATTAACTCAAAATAGATTGAAAATTTATAAGTTATTCTACTCATATTCAGAAACATACATCAAAAATATATTTTCATTTTATGGGATTTATTTAACTAATAAAGATATTCAAATATCTAACCTTGTTTATAATTATTCAAAATTGAACCTTAAATCCCATTTCAATTAGTTCTAAAATTCAAAACATGAAATATCAAATTATAAATCTCAAATTCAAGTTGAACAATCATAAAACTTCAATCTATAACTGCTAAATTTATATTTTTAATTTTTTTTAAATAAAAGTAACCATTACCTTTCTAAAAATTAAATATTTATGTTCTCATTTCTTAAACACTTAAATGGAAATAGTATCCAGGTGAATGTCTAGTCATTGAAAACACTCTTAAAGTTTTTCTTCAAAATATAAAGTTCGTTTAATACTTTACTGCAATATAGTCCAACTATAAACATCTTACTTTCTTTCAAGAACCAAAATTATAATGCTTACAAATAAGATTATCAATAAAATCTAAGCATACGATTATAATATATCTACTATTATTATATCTTCTACTTCAAGCATCGTAATTTGAAACGTCGGAAATAAAGTTAAGTAATTTTCAAATGAAATTAATTTCAAAATCAATAGAGATTAATTACTTTTCATATTTCCAATGAATATAATCTATAATCAATAGAACTTAGTTAACTTTTATATCTCAAATGAATATAAGCTATAGTCAATAGAACTTAATTAACTTTTATATCTCAAATGAATATAAGCTATAGTCAATAGAACTTAATTAACTTTTATATCTCAAATGAATATAATCTTACATCAAAATCGAAACTTCATTATAGTTTATTCTAATTCCAAAATATTCATTTCAAAATATATGAGTAAAACTAAATTCGTTATTACTTATCTTAAACTTCTCTCTTCTTAAACTATGGTTATATATGTTATGTAATATTATACGAGCTATATTATTGGTTAGTATTCATCTATACTATTGTTAGCCTTACATAACCTATTTTTATTCGTATTGAATAAACATATTCAGATTTCGTTTAAAATATCCAATGAAATTAAAAGTTACTTTAAATCAAATGTTCAACTTCGAAATCTGTAAACTATCAAATGAAATCTTAAGTAATCCTTTAAAGAATTAATTTTCAAATGAACATCAATGATTAAATGCTCATAACCTGAATGTTTCAATAAGCAATTAATATTTAATCTTTCTTCAAAGTAAATTCAAAGTATAGAAATCTAAGTTAATTGGACTAAAGTAATAATCCAAAATTTAGAATAATAAGATCAAGGTGAAATGATCTAAATGTGTCGGTACCATCAGAGAAGACTTCTCAAAGTAGGTACATGAGAGTTGAAGCCCCCATGTTCATTCACCTCCTTCAGAATGAATGGTTCCCTCAGGTTACCGGGCATTGGTTTGTGACGTCACCAAGTATGACTGCGAAGTCGTCACCAAGTATGATTGTGAAGTCATCATCAAGTATGACTGTGAAGTCATCATCAAGTATGACTGTGAAGTCATCACCAAGTGTGCTCCACTGCTCAGCCTTCTCGTCACTAGGCGTAGCTCGGCTTATCCTTTTCGGATCAACACGTTACTGGTGTTGGATTGTTCCAACATCTGGTTTGTTATTGCTCTGCTCCAGTTTCTCGAGAGATGTTTTTCAAGTTTTGGGAAAAAATAAATCATTAATTTAAGTATAATTAGGATTACATTTTTACCTAACTATTACTTTTAGACTTACAGTTGAAGGATAATATTACTATTTTACTATTGCTAAAACATGATTGTTTTAATTATTTCCAAAATTTTGTACAATGATTCTACAAAATTCTTTAATATTATAGTATTGTTATAATCCTTCAAGTAATATCATAGTTTGATAATATATATCTCACATAACATTTATTTCAAAATATACCTCATTCAGTTTACAATACATATTCCTATTATTATAAAACTGTAAAGAAGGGGTTAGTTTATATATATAACATATTTTTCACTTAAAACTAGGTTCATGAAAATCTTGGACACAATCAAAACTGTTATGTTTCTTTTTATTGTTACGTTACTTTACAAGATTTTCACTTATAGTGATAAATTCATAGTAAAATCAAGTAATTCACCTTCAACCGATGTCTTGCCCATAATGTCAGATCGTCAGATGGATGGGGTTCATTGCTTTTGGTTAGCCTCCTTTACGTGTGTTTCTGCAATTACAGGTGAACTTTACTAGCTTATACAAGAAACTTACATCTTACATAGATTATTTATCTACTATTACATTACATTTCATCAATAATTATAAGTGTTAGTCAACATAATTTTCTTAATTACTCTTAACTTACAAACACACAGTTATTTATATATATTTTATGTTTCACTAAACATCAATGCATTATATATATATAATTTACATTTCTTTAAACATCAGTGTATATTGTAGTTACCCTTAAGAGTTAATGTTATTGATCTAACCATTGAAAGAAATTAATTGAACACAAACTATGTCGTTTTTTAGCTATTAATTATATTTCGTTATGTTCCTTTTATAATCATAAATTCTCGTACAGAATTAAATCTCATTAATTTTTCCATTTGTTTTAACTCAAGTTTAATGTATTCATTTACTTTTTCAAGTAATAATTTAAATATCATCAAGATTCTTGTTATCATTAAACTCAATACTCAAAAATATTTTCGTAATTCCCATTTATCACTAAAGAGCCTTTTACTCTTATTTCAGTATCATTAAACTTTTCAAACGTTTTCTTTATTTGAATCCATACATTATTTATTAAATTATATAACTGTCCCTTTTAAACTCAAACTTTTTAATTACATTTAAACTGCTATACTGAGTTTAATTAATAAATTCATTTATTTTTATGAAATAAATCCGTTCTATTCGATCGCTTTTATTATTTACGATTTCATTTTAATCCTTTTTATACTCATGTAAAGTCAACTACATTCATTCTTTTATAAATCTGGAAATATTACGGTTCCCCCTTGAAATTTTTCTTTAGAAGAAGATTTTCTTCTCAGGGTATTTTCTGTACTCTGGTTGACCTTTGAACCTGCAATTACTGTTTTCTCTTAGTAATATTTACCCTTTCAGTTTAGAATGAATATTATTTATGTATTTGGAATATCCCCTTTTTTCAAATATCAACGTATAAATTATTATACATCTTAATTTATAACTTTCTAATATATTTATCTCACAATTCCATGTATAATCACACTTAATTACACTTCAATTCATTATTGTAATCTTTTTTGGGGTCTAATTTTATTCTTCGTTCTGAGAGGAATAAATAGAATGTTCGTCTAACCTATGTTTGGAAATTCTTTAGGGTCTATTATATTCTTCATTCTGAGAGGAATAAATAGAATGTTCCCCTTAAGATTGATTCAAACATTTCCTTCATAACAGAATGGTTATATATTTATATATTATCATATATAAAAGTTTTAACGAACTATATTTTTCAGCAATTGTTTTATATATCATTGTACATAAACATTAGAATTTAAGTACATGTATATTATATTGCATGTTTTCATTGTTCATTATACATTCAATAATATTCGACTATTTATTTAGAATTCATTTCTAAATTTATATATCAAGAATTCAGTATCTTTATTTTAATTAACAAGTACAAACATTTTTATTTATCACCTTGAAAATCAAAAATTCAACATAAAATATTACACTTCTATTATAAATAAAAGAATTCAAATTAAATGTGAAATAATATTAATTGAAATATTTGCTTCGTATCTTGTTATCATTCAAATCATTCGTTAAACTCTCCATTTGTTATGGTGTTTCAAATATTAGTTCCTGCTACATCTTGGATTGTATAACAATACAGTTCATAGAGAACAGTAGATTGATTTACTGCATGTCATTTAATTATAAATAACTATTAATTCTTATTCATACATTGTTCTTACAGGTTCTAATTCCCACACAAGTAATAACTTATATTACTTCAGTTCCTCAAATTTATCATATTATTAAATTATGATATACACTTATTTCATGACATTAATTCCATGATTTTATTTCGACGAAGAACCTGTAACTCATTTATTTATCAAACATTACAGTTATCATTAAAAGAAATCATCAAGAGCTCTCTTTCAAACTCATTTATTTATCAAATAATTAATTAAATAATTAATTATTATTTCTGAGTAACCTACTGGAATAATCACATTAATTCCTATATCTTTTATTTTCCATATAATACTCATTATTTTATTCATATTATATCCTTGCTATCGTCAACTATAGTGTAACTGACTGTACCACCTCGACTAATTTTAATAGCTCTGTTGACAATAACTTCCCACTTGAAAATTTACATCGCTTCCTTCAAGATTACGTTTAGTCTTGACTTTTTACTAGTCAACTATTATATAATCAAGTTGCGTTATATTTTTACGTTAAGTTATTTTTACGTTAAGTTATATTTTTATATATATAACGTTTGCTATATTTTATACTTTATTAATAGAAAAATAGTCTTAAGATAATTGTTTTATCTCTTATACATTTATGTTCGATTGCTTGCATTTAATTCACTCTTCAAATCAAGTCTTACAATTTAATTATAAAATTCAGCAAATCTTTGCTCTTATAGTATTTTCTTTCTCAGAATTATCGTCTGACAAATACAATTGTCTGAATTCATATCGTTTTTTATACGATTATTTCGTTCATATGAACTAATCACCTATGTGATTATTTTAAGTTATTATTCGTCACTGGAATAATTACAACAACTTCTTATTTAACGGATAATTATAATTATTTAATTACGTTAAACAGTAACCTTTAATCAAATCAATTATTTCTTACTTTTAATTATTACAGGAATATAGTTTGAAACTAGATCACATATTGATTATTTAGTATCAAACCTACTTTTCCCCTCTATGTTACCACATATTACCCGATATTACATTAACTATGGTTAAGACGTATTAACCTCTAGGTAACTTTAAATCTCTTCAAAAATATTTAATATACAATATTAATATCAAAATAGTCATTTAAATATTCAAGATATATATATATATCTATATCATTCCTTGTCAATCCTTTAAAATGTTTCACTCTTTTTATACTGAGTCATACCTCTGAGTTTAATATTTACGTTATATCTTATTTACGTTAACTCATTATCTGACTTGATTGTCTTAAATCACTGAAACGATTGACAGGTTCTTTTTTCAAACACTGCGATTATTACTATTTGAATAGGCATACATCATAATTATCAATTGACTTCATCCCTGAAATTAGGTATGATTTTGTCATATATGTACAATACATGCACATCTTAGGTATTTGCGGTTTTACCTGAAACCCTTTTTTATATTTTATAATATCACAACTCAATGTTGTATCTTAGGTATTTACGGTTTTACGTGAAACCCTTTTTATATTTTATAATATCACAACTCAATGTTGTATCTTAGGTATTTACGGTTTTACCTGAAACCCTTTTTATATCTTATAATATCACAACTCAATGTTGTATTTTAGGTATTTACGGTTTTACCTGAAACCCTTTTTATATTTTATAATATCACAACTCAATGTTGTATCTTAGGTATTTACGGTTTTACCTGAAACCCTTTTTATATCTTATAATATCACAACTCAATGTTGTATTTTAGGTATTTACGGTTTTACCTGAAACCCTTTTTATATTTTATAATATCACAACTCAATGTTGTATCTTAGGTTTTTACGGTTTTACCTGAAACCCTTTTTATATCTTATAATATCACAACTCAATGTTGTATTTTAGGTATTTACGGTTTTACCTGAAACCTCGTCTATATTTCATAATATGACAACTCATTTGACTTTCGCTGACTTAAAGGATGTTTTGACCCTATAGTCAGATATTCACATTCGTGACTGTACTTTCGGTATATTTCTATATGATATAACCGTTTTTATGATATCAACTTCTCTCGATATCACTTTCTCTTGATATTACCTACTAAACAAAACAGCGTAATTTATAATTTCCAAAGATTTTTATCGACGTTATTGCTTTTTAAGCCACAAACAATAAATATCATTTCATAAAATATGCAAAATTAATGAAATACGAGAATGGGTTAATTACTTCCATTCCAGTACTAAAAATATGGAATATTACCTCGTTAATATAAAATAGGTATATCGTTATTTCACCAAATTCACCTTTGGTTATTTACATGACAAATTCACAGGTTATAAGACCCATTTAATTTATCATCAACTTGGAATATTTTTATTCTCCTTATCTGTGAATATACAGTTACATATTCCATCTGTATCTCTATTTATGAGTACACAGGTTACTACTAATATATTTGCAACTATATTAGCTCATTTAAACATTGTTCTAATGTTTTTTACTTAATACTTTAAGAATTCATACTTTCAAAATAGTATTTTAAGTTCGTTCTCATCATTTGAACTTTCTCTCTAAGCTTCTTCGAAATTCTAATATACGATTTTCTGAATTCTTTTATAATTATTTATTATAATTATACTTCGCCTTTTATAGGACAACAACAGTTATTTTGTTATATAACGTGCTTTCCACGTTATTTGCAATCTTCGCGCATTTATACAGCTTTCACTTTCTGAAACATACGTTCCATTAGTTTTCAATGATTTTACTTATAGAATAATTATGCAAAATAAATTAGATTTAAATGTCGTTCTCAGTCAGATGATTATAAAAGTACTGAAATACATGGTATTATTAGCCTATCAAAATGTAAATAGTTTTCACTATCCCGACACATCTAAAATATTCTATGCAATTAATATATTCCCAGATTCAATTATATCTGTTAAAAGTTTATTACCTTTAAATGATACACATTGACTAAAATTGTCATATCATCTTACTTTTACTAACTGCGCTATTTGAGGCTACTGGTCTTTGACACTACTTTTTACTCCACTATTTAAGACTATGATATAAATCTATCATTCCCCCAGGAATGTAGTGTCATAACTACACTTTATATTACTAGGAACCTTTGTGGCAGGTTGTAACTATTTGTGTCGTATTTTGGTGAAGCCATTCTTTATTACATACTACCTTATCTAACAAAACCTTTCAATATACACTGTAAAGATTAATAATTAGTAAAGATTAATAAAGACAATATAAAATTCACAATAAAAAAATATAAGTAGACATTATTATATTCCAGACACAAAATTCATTACAATATATTAACTTTAGGTTAAATAGTTAAATAGCATCACCTAATTTGCCTCTCGTTGTTTAGCTGCCTGTTTACCAGATGGTAGTGTAGATTATAAATCTCATGTAGGGTTGCCTCATAGCTTTCCTTTTTTCTGGAGTCATTCGATTTCTTCTGTTCTCCCGTTTAGATTGTAGATTTCATGAAGTATTGCCTCGTAGCTCTCCTTTTTTCTACTTGCGATGTTTCTTGTCCTCTTCTTACTGCCTTTCCTTCGTAATCCCTTGGGTGATTACCACCAGATAAAGTGAGTTTCTGCCGCGATGTCATTATTATACTATTATTCAGTATATGGAGTAGGGCTCCCAACTTTATTTGATGAAGAAGAAAATAACTCGTCACTCAGTTAAAGTAATTTCAGTCACTTACTCCGAAAGTGATGAGACGATTTAATTTACTTTAATTCGTTTTTTATTTAAGAGTGAGTTTATCACGACAAAAGTAGCTTTGTCGCCGTACCAGTTTTTCTTGCCACTAGTACCCGAAGAGCTGATAGTACGCAGGTAACATCGCGTTAACTAGCGTAACTAACGAATTTTTATGCTGCCTCCTTCTTCTTTAGCACAAGGAGTGGTTGTAGCACTTTAACACTAGTGTTATTTTTCACACTGGTATAACACTGAAATACTTTACATCGGTATTTCTTGAAAATGTTATTAGTTATTAGAATACTTTTCACATGTCATGTGAATCTTTTCTGTTGCTTTTCCTTCCTTTTTTATGAAGTGCTGCAGGACTTCCGTATGTGAGTTGAAAGGGTGTGTTCTCCCATATGTGATGGAAGAGTGTGTTCTCCCATCGGCATTGTAGAGTTGCTCCCGTAATGTCCTTTTATCGGAAGGAGTGTGATTGGCTAGTTCACTCGCATTACATTCAATGCTTACCTAGTGATTAACACTGTATAACACTAGGGTTTCATAGTTCTGGTTTTGTACCCTTTTTATCACTGGATACACTGTCTTTCCAACTTTCCTTTTACTTCTCTAAAATCTTTAAACCATTTATATTAAGTCAATTCTTTTCGTTAATAGATTCTAACCTCTTTTTTCCTCCTTCTTTTCTTCAAGACCGTTTGAAGATGCCAATATTAAATTGCCCTTTTCCTATGGGATTGATAGTAAATTATCACCTATTTTCTAAGTAGATGAGGCTTGTTAATAAACTTATCCCATAGGGCAAAATAAGTCTCCGGGTTCTTTAACAATTATTTGTATTTCTTAACTTGAAGAGACTTGGAGGTAATTGATTGAATTCTATTAAACTGACAAATGACTAAACGGTAAAAGTTTTTAGGAAGTAAATTAAACACAAGGAAGTTTTAAATGGGTGTACTTATATTAAAGTTCTAATAGTACAGAGTTCTAAGACTTACGCACAAGTCTTTAAATAACACAACACAAGTTTTAAATAAACTAGCGGTTGAGTAAACTTAAGGGTTTTAAATAAACAAGGGTCTGAGTTGCCAACTCACGACACCCGTGGATGGACAAGTCCGACCACACTTGGTCCGACCAACCAGTCTTCAAGAGACCATCGCGAACTATGAACACTTTAGTTAGGTGCCAATGGTATTTAAAGGATGAACTGGAGAGTCCAACCTTCCAGTGAGTGAATAAACTTCTGTTAAGGTACTGATAGTACTTTTCAAAGATGTTTTTCTACTCACTGCAGATAGAAATAACACACAATGCATTATTCAAATTTAACACGCTAGTGGTAATGGCTTTCTATACGATTAACATATAGATCGATCAGATTTACTAATAGTTCATTTTAGTGAAACCTGATTTACTAATAAACATCCAAATTTAAGCATACTATTTCAGAGTCCTGTTTAACCTATACATGATCAGAAATGTTACAAGTTCCTAACTATTAATTAAGTATTTCAATTAGAATAATTGAAGTACTTACTTAATTCTTTTTAAATTAATTAAGTATTAATTTCAATTCTATCTATAGAAAAAGAACTCAATATTCTAAGTTGTATAACTGATTTACAAAGTTCATGAAGTTATATAACTTAGTACAAATTATAAAGTTATATTCTGAGTTACAAGTTATAGCTCTGGGTTACAAGTTATAAAGTTATGTTCTGAAGTTACAAGTTATATTAGCGGCCTACATCAAAGCTATTCGTTTATAATTATATTCGAGCTCCTAGCGAGAATAACATGACCATAAATTTAAATAGCATTTCCTTCTAATGAACAGTGTACAAGATTAAAAAGATTATGTCTGATTAAATGATTATCAAATCATAGAAATTGAAAGATTAAGTAAAGATACAAGTTCAGCGTATTAACAATCTTTCTATTGTTAATAGAGACATTCAATGGAGTTATCAGACATTCGATGGGAGTTATCAGACATTCAATGGAGTTATCAGACATTCAATGGAGCTATCAGACATTCAATGGAGTTACGAGACATTCAATGGAGTTATTAGACATTCAATGGAGTTATTAGACATTAGATGGAGTTATCAGACATTCAATGGAGTTATTAGACATTAGATATAGTTATCAGACATTTAATGAAGTTATCAGACATTTAGTGGAGTTATCAGACATTCAGTGGAGTTACGAGACGTTCAATGGAGTTATCAGACATTCAATGGAGTTACGAGACATTCAATGGAGTTATCAGACATTCAATGGAGTTATCAGACATTCAGTGGAGTTACGAGACATTCAATGGAGTTATCAGACATTCAGTGGAGTTACGAGACGTTCAATGGAGTTATCAGACATTCAATGGAGTTACGAGACATTCAATGGAGTTATCAGACATTCAATGGAGTTATCAGACATTCAGAGGAGTTACGAGACATTCAATGGAGTTATCAGACATTCAGTGGAGTTACGAGACATTCAATGGAGTTATCAGACATTCGATGGGAGTTATCAGACATTCAATGGAGTTATCAGACATTCAATGGAGCTATCAGACATTCAATGGAGTTACGAGACATTCAATGGAGTTATTAGACATTCAATGGAGTTATTAGACATTAGATGGAGTTATCAGACATTTAATGAAGTTATCAGACATTTAGTGGAGTTATCAGACATTCAGTGGAGTTACGAGACATTCAATGGAGTTATCAGACATTCAGTGGAGTTACGAGACATTCAATGGAGTTATCAGACATTCAATGGGAGTTATCAGACATTCAATGGAGTTATCAGACATTCAATGGAGTTATCAGACATTCAATGGAGTTATCAGACATTCAATGGAGTTATTAGACATTCAGTGGAGTTACGAGACATTCAATCGAGTTATCAGACATTCAATGGGAGTTATCAGACATTCAATGGAGTTATCAGACATTCAATGGAGTTATCAGACATTCAATGGAGTTATCAGACATTCAATGGAGTTATTAGACATTCAATGGAGTTATTAGACATTCAATGGAGTTACGAAACATTCAATGGAGTTATTAGACATTCAATGGGAGTTACGAGACATTCAATGGAGTTATCAGACATTCAATGGAGTTACGAGACATTCAATGGAGTTATTAGACATTCAATGGACTTATCAGACATTCAATGGAGTTATTAGACATTCAATGGAGTTATCAGACATTCAATGGAGTTATTAGACATTCAATGGAGTTATCAGACATTCAATGGAGTTATCAGACATTCAATGGGAGTTATCAGACATTCAATGGAGTTATCAGACATTCAATGGGAGTTATCAGGCATTCAATGGAGTTATTAGACATTCAATGGAGTTACGAGACATTCAATGGAGTTATTAGACATTCAATGGGAGTTACGAGACATTCAATGGAGTTGTCAGACATTCAATGGAGTTACGAGACATTCAATGGAGTTATTAGACATTCAATAGGAGTTACGAGACATTCAATGGAGTTATCAGACATTCAATGGAGTTATCAGACATTCAATGGAGTTATTAGACATTCAATGGAGTTATCAGACATTCAATGGAGTTATCAGACATTCAATGGAGTTATTAGACATTAGATATAGTTATCAGACATTTAATGAAGTTATCAGACATTTAGTGGAGTTATCAGACATTCAGTGGAGTTACGAGACGTTCAATGGAGTTATCAGACATTTAATGAAGTTATCAGACATTTAGTGGAGTTATCAGACATTCAGTGGAGTTACGAGACATTCAATGGAGTTATCAGACATTCAGTGGAGTCACGAGACATTCAATGGAGTTATCAGACATTCAATGGGAGTTATCAGACATTCAATGGAGTTATCAGACATTCAATGGAGTTATCAGACATTCAATGGAGTTATCAGACATTCAATGGAGTTATTAGACATTCAATGGAGTTATTAGACATTCAATGGAGTTACGAGACATTCAATGGAGTTATTAGACATTCAATGGAGTTACGAGACATTCAATGGAGTTATTAGACATTCAATGGGAGTTATCAGACATTCAATGGAGTTATCAGACATTCAATGGAGTTATCAGACATTCAATGGAGTTATTAGACATTCAGTGGAGTTATCAGACATTCAATGGAGTTATTAGACATTCAGTGGAGTTACGAGACGTTCAATGGAGTTATCAGACATTCAATGGAGTTACGAGACATTCAATGGAGTTATCAGACATTCAATGGAGTTATCAGACATTCAGAGGAGTTACGAGACATTCAATGGAGTTATCAGACATTCAGTGGAGTTACGAGACATTCAATGGAGTTATCAGACATTCGATGGGAGTTATCAGACATTCAATGGAGTTATCAGACATTCAATGGAGCTATCAGACATTCAATGGAGTTACGAGACATTCAATGGAGTTATTAGACATTCAATGGAGTTATTAGACATTAGATGGAGTTATCAGACATTTAATGAAGTTATCAGACATTTAGTGGAGTTATCAGACATTCAGTGGAGTTACGAGACATTCAATGGAGTTATCAGACATTCAGTGGAGTTACGAGACATTCAATGGAGTTATCAGACATTCAATGGGAGTTATCAGACATTCAATGGAGTTATCAGACATTCAATGGAGTTATCAGACATTCAATGGAGTTATCAGACATTCAATGGAGTTATTAGACATTCAGTGGAGTTACGAGACATTCAATCGAGTTATCAGACATTCAATGGGAGTTATCAGACATTCAATGGAGTTATCAGACATTCAATGGAGTTATCAGACATTCAATGGAGTTATCAGACATTCAATGGAGTTATTAGACATTCAATGGAGTTATTAGACATTCAATGGAGTTACGAAACATTCAATGGAGTTATTAGACATTCAATGGGAGTTACGAGACATTCAATGGAGTTATCAGACATTCAATGGAGTTACGAGACATTCAATGGAGTTATTAGACATTCAATGGACTTATCAGACATTCAATGGAGTTATTAGACATTCAATGGAGTTATCAGACATTCAATGGAGTTATTAGACATTCAATGGAGTTATCAGACATTCAATGGAGTTATCAGACATTCAATGGGAGTTATCAGACATTCAATGGAGTTATCAGACATTCAATGGGAGTTATCAGGCATTCAATGGAGTTATTAGACATTCAATGGAGTTACGAGACATTCAATGGAGTTATTAGACATTCAATGGGAGTTACGAGACATTCAATGGAGTTGTCAGACATTCAATGGAGTTACGAGACATTCAATGGAGTTATTAGACATTCAATAGGAGTTACGAGACATTCAATGGAGTTATCAGACATTCAATGGAGTTATCAGACATTCAATGGAGTTATTAGACATTCAATGGAGTTATCAGACATTCAATGGAGTTATCAGACATTCAATGGAGTTATTAGACATTAGATATAGTTATCAGACATTTAATGAAGTTATCAGACATTTAGTGGAGTTATCAGACATTCAGTGGAGTTACGAGACGTTCAATGGAGTTATCAGACATTTAATGAAGTTATCAGACATTTAGTGGAGTTATCAGACATTCAGTGGAGTTACGAGACATTCAATGGAGTTATCAGACATTCAGTGGAGTCACGAGACATTCAATGGAGTTATCAGACATTCAATGGGAGTTATCAGACATTCAATGGAGTTATCAGACATTCAATGGAGTTATCAGACATTCAATGGAGTTATCAGACATTCAATGGAGTTATTAGACATTCAATGGAGTTATTAGACATTCAATGGAGTTACGAGACATTCAATGGAGTTATTAGACATTCAATGGAGTTACGAGACATTCAATGGAGTTATTAGACATTCAATGGGAGTTATCAGACATTCAATGGAGTTATCAGACATTCAATGGAGTTATCAGACATTCAATGGAGTTATTAGACATTCAGTGGAGTTATCAGACATTCAATGGAGTTATTAGACATTCAATGGAGTTATCAGACATTCAATGGAGTTATCAGACATTCAATGGGAGTTATCAGACATTCAATGGAGTTATCAGACATTCAATGGGAGTTATCAGACATTCAATGGAGTTATTAGACATTCAATGGAGTTATTAGACATTCAATGGAGTTACAAGACATTCAATGGAGTTATTAGACATTCAATGGGAGTTACGAGACATTCAATGGAGTTATCAGACATTCAATGGAGTTATCAGACATTCAATGGAGTTATTAGACATTCAATGGAGTTATCAGACATTCAATGGAGTTATTAGACATTCAATGGAGTTGTCAGACATTCAATGGAGTTACGAGACATTCAATGGAGTTATTAGACATTCAAAGGAGTTATTAGACATTCAATGGAGTTATCAGACATTTAGTGGAGTTATTAGACATTCAATGGAGTTATTAGACATTAGATGGAGTTATCAGACATTTAATGAAGTTATCAGACATTTAGTGGAGTTATCAGACATTCAGTGGAGTTACGAGACATTCAATGGAGTTATCAGACATTCAGTGGAGTTACGAGACATTCAATGGAGTTATCAGACATTCAATGGGAGTTATCAGACATTCAATGGAGTTATCAGACATTCAATGGAGTTATCAGACATTCAATGGAGTTATCAGACATTCAATGGAGTTATTAGACATTCAATGGAGTTATTAGACATTCAATGGAGGTACGAGACATTCAATGGAGTTATTAGACATTCAATGGAGTTACGAGACATTCAATGGAGTTATTAGACACTCAATGGGAGTTATCAGACATTCAATGGAGTTATCAGACATTCAATGGAGTTATCAGACATTCAATGGAGTTATTAGACATTCAGTGGAGTTATCAGACATTCAATGGAGTTATTAGACATTCAACGGAGTTATCAGACATTCAATGGAGTTATCAGACATTCAATGGGAGTTATCAGACATTCAATGGAGTTATCAGACATTCAATGGGAGTTATCAGACATTCAATGGAGTTATTAGACATTCAATGGAGTTATTAGACATTCAATGGAGTTACGAGACATTCAATGGAGTTATTAGACATTCAATGGGAGTTACGAGACATTCAATGGAGTTATCAGACATTCAATGGAGTTATCAGACATTCAATGGAGTTATTAGACATTCAATGGAGTTATCAGACATTCAATGGAGTTATTAGACATTCAATGGAGTTATCAGACATTCAATGGAGTTACGAGACATTCAATGGAGTTATTAGACATTCAAAGGAGTTATTAGACATTCAATGGAGTTATCAGACATTTAGTGGAGTTATCAGACATTCAATGGAGTTATCAGACATTCAATGGAGTTATCAGACATTCAATGGAGTTATTAGACATTCAGTGGAGTTACGAGACATTCAATCGAGTTATCAGACATTCAATGGGAGTTATCAGACATTCAATGGAGTTATCAGACATTCAATGGAGTTATCAGACATTCAATGGAGTTATCAGACATTCAATGGAGTTATTAGACATTCAATGGAGTTATTAGACATTCAATGGAGTTACGAAACATTCAATGGAGTTATTAGACATTCAATGGGAGTCACGAGACATTCAATGGAGTTATCAGACATTCAATGGAGTTACGAGACATTCAATGGAGTTATTAGACATTCAATGGACTTATCAGACATTCACTGGAGTTATTAGACATTCAATGGAGTTATCAGACATTCAATGGAGTTATTAGACATTCAATGGAGTTATCAGACATTCAATGGAGTTATCAGACATTCAATGGGAGTTATCAGACATTCAATGGAGTTATCAGACATTCAATGGGAGTTATCAGACATTCAATGGAGTTATTAGACATTCAATGGAGTTACGAGACATTCAATGGAGTTATTAGACATTCAATGGGAGTTACGAGACATTCAATGGAGTTGTCAGACATTCAATGGAGTTACGAGACATTCAATGGAGTTATTAGACATTCAATGGGAGTTACGAGACATTCAATGGAGTTATCAGACATTCAATGGAGTTATCAGACATTCAATGGAGTTATTAGACATTCAATGGAGTTATCAGACATTCAATGGAGTTATCAGACATTCAATGGAGTTATTAGACATTAGATATAGTTATCAGACATTTAATGAAGTTATCAGACATTTAGTGGAGTTATCAGACATTCAGTGGAGTTACGAGACGTTCAATGGAGTTATCAGACATTTAATGAAGTTATCAGACATTTAGTGGAGTTATCAGACATTCAGTGGAGTTACGAGACATTCAATGGAGTTATCAGACATTCAGTGGAGTTACGAGACATTCAATGGAGTTATCAGACATTCAATGGGAGTTATCAGACATTCAATGGAGTTATCAGACATTCAATGGAGTTATCAGACATTCAATGGAGTTATCAGACATTCAATGGAGTTATTAGACATTCAATGGAGTTATTAGACATTCAATGGAGTTACGAGACATTCAATGGAGTTATTAGACATTCAATGGAGTTACGAGACATTCAATGGAGTTATTAGACATTCAATGGGAGTTATCAGACATTCAATGGAGTTATCAGACATTCAATGGAGTTATCAGACATTCAATGGAGTTATTAGACATTCAGTGGAGTTATCAGACATTCAATGGAGTTATCAGACATTCAATGGAGTTATCAGACATTCAATGGGAGTTATCAGACATTCAATGGAGTTATCAGACATTCAATGGGAGTTATCAGACATTCAATGGAGTTATTAGACATTCAATGGAGTTATTAGACATTCAATGGAGTTACGAGACATTCAATGGAGTTATTAGACATTCAATGGGAGTTACGAGACATTCAATGGAGTTATCAGACATTCAATGGAGTTATCAGACATTCAATGGAGTTATTAGACATTCAATGGAGTTATCAGACATTCAATGGAGTTATTAGACATTCAATGGAGTTATCAGACATTCAATGGAGTTACGAGACATTCAATGGAGTTATTAGACATTCAAAAGAGTTATTAGACATTCAATGGAGTTATCAGACATTTAGTGGAGTTATTAGACATTCAATGGAGTTATTAGACATTAGATGGAGTTATCAGACATTTAATGAAGTTATCAGACATTTAGTGGAGTTATCAGACATTCAGTGGAGTTACGAGACATTCAATGGAGTTATCAGACATTCAGTGGAGTTACGAGACATTCAATGGAGTTATCAGACATTCAATGGGAGTTATCAGACATTCAATGGAGTTATCAGACATTCAATGGAGTTATCAGACATTCAATGGAGTTATCAGACATTCAATGGAGTTATTAGACATTCAATGGAGTTATTAGACATTCAATGGAGGTACGAGACATTCAATGGAGTTATTAGACATTCAATGGAGTTACGAGACATTCAATGGAGTTATTAGACACTCAATGGGAGTTATCAGACATTCAATGGAGTTATCAGACATTCAATGGAGTTATTAGACATTCAATGGAGCTATCAGACATTCAATGGAGTTATCAGACATTCAATGGAGTTATTAGACATTAGATATAGTTATCAGACATTTAATGAAGTTATCAGACATTTAGTGGAGTTATCAGACATTCAGTGGAGTTACGAGACGTTCAATGGAGTTATCAGACATTTAATGAAGTTATCAGACATTTAGTGGAGTTATCAGACATTCAGTGGAGTTACGAGACATTCAATGGAGTTATCAGACATTCAGTGGAGTTACGAGACATTCAATGGAGTTATCAGACATTCAATGGGAGTTATCAGACATTCAATGGAGTTATCAGACATTCAATGGAGTTATCAGACATTCAATGGAGTTATCAGACATTCAATGGAGTTATTAGACATTCAATGGAGTTATTAGACATTCAATGGAGTTACGAGACATTCAATGGAGTTATTAGACATTCAATGGAGTTACGAGACATTCAATGGAGTTATTAGACATTCAATGGGAGTTATCAGACATTCAATGGAGTTATCAGACATTCAATGGAGTTATCAGACATTCAATGGAGTTATTAGACATTCAGTGGAGTTATCAGACATTCAATGGAGTTATTAGACATTCAATGGAGTTATCAGACTTTCAATGGAGTTATCAGACATTCAATGGGAGTTATCAGACATTCAATGGAGTTATCAGACATTCAATGGGAGTTATCAGACATTCAATGGAGTTATTAGACATTCAATGGAGTTATTAGACATTCAATGGAGTTACGAGACATTCAATGGAGTTATTAGACATTCAATGGGAGTTACGAGACATTCAATGGAGTTATCAGACATTCAATGGAGTTATCAGACATTCAATGGAGTTATTAGACATTCAATGGAGTTATTAGACATTCAATGGAGTTATCAGACATTCAATGGAGTTATTAGACATTCAATGGAGTTATCAGACATTCAATGGAGTTACGAGACATTCAATGGAGTTATTAGACATTCAAAGGAGTTATTAGACATTCAATGGAGTTATCAGACATTTAGTGGAGTTATTAGACATTCAATGGAGTTATTAGACATTAGATGGAGTTATCAGACATTTAATGAAGTTATCAGACATTTAGTGGAGTTATCAGACATTCAGTGGAGTTACGAGACATTCAATGGAGTTATCAGACATTCAGTGGAGTTACGAGACATTCAATGGAGTTATCAGACATTCAATGGGAGTTATCAGACATTCAATGGAGTTATCGGACATTCAATGGAGTTATCAGACATTCAATGGAGTTATCAGACATTCAAAGGAGTTATTAGACATTCAATGGAGTTATTAGACATTCAATGGAGGTACGAGACATTCAATGGAGTTATTAGACATTCAATGGAGTTACGAGACATTCATTGGAGTTATTAGACACTCAATAGGAGTTATCAGACATTCAATGGAGTTATCAGACATTCAATGGAGTTATCAGACATTCAATGGAGTTACGAGACATTCAATGGAGTTATTAGACATTCAATGGGAGTTACGAGACATTCAATGGAGTTGTCAGACATTCAATGGAGTTACGAGACATTCAATGGAGTTATTAGACATTCAATGGGAGTTACGAGATATTCAATGGAGTTATCAGACATTCAATGGAGTTATCAGACATTCAATGGAGTTATTTGACATTCAATGGAGTTATCAGACATTCAATGGAGTTATCAGACATTCAATGGAGTTATTAGACATTAGATATAGTTATCAGACATTTAGTGGAGTTATCAGACATTCAGTGGAGTTACGAGACGTTCAATGGAGTTATCAGACATTTAATGAAGTTATCAGACATTTAGTGGAGTTATCAGACATTCAGTGGAGTTACGAGACATTCAATGGAGTTATCAGACATTCAGTGGAGTTACGAGACATTCAATGGAGTTATCAGACATTCAATGGGAGTTATCAGACATTCAATGGAGTTATCAGACATTCAATGGAGTTATCAGACATTTAATGAAGTTATCAGACATTTAGTGGAGTTATCAGACATTCAGTGGAGTTACGAGACATTCAATGGAGTTATCAGACATTCAGTGGAGTTACGAGACATTCAATGGAGTTATCAGACATTCAATGGAGTTATCAGACATTCAATGGAGTTATTAGACATTCAGTGGAGTTATCAGACATTCAATGGAGTTATTAGACATTCAATGGAGTTATCAGACATTCAATGGAGTTATCAGACATTCAATGGGAGTTATCAGACATTCAATGGAGTTATCAGACATTCAATGGGAGTTATTAGACATTCAATGGACTTATCAGACATTCAATGGAGTTATCAGACATTCAATGGAGTTATCAGACATTCAATGGGAGTTATCGGACATTCAATGGAGTTATCAGACATTAAATGGAGTTATTAGACATTCAATGGAGTTATTAGACATTCAATGGAGTTACGAGACATTCAATGGAGTTATTAGACATTCAATGGGAGTTACGAGACATTCAATGGAGTTATCAGACATTCAATGGAGTTATCAGACATTCAATGGAGTTATTAGACATTCAATGGAGTTATCAAAGATTCAATAGAATTAGTCTTCTAAGGTACATTCGATTTTCAGAAACTTCACGGAATTTTCTAGACCTGAAAATATTTTAGAACCCACGTAGATTGCCATATACATCATAATTGTAGGTACCATCAGACAACAGTAATTACAATAGGGAAGTAACAACATACTATATTAATTAGCACCTAGAAGTCAACCAGTGATTTCAAAGAATGATTACAGAAATGTTCTTTCATTTAAGAGATATAGTTTAGTTGTATTACAAATAGTAAGCAAAATCAAATATTCTTAATATCAAAATTAGAGAAGTAAAATGGGAATTCAGATTTAAGAAAATATTTTCAAAAAGTCACGTATTTTTTGAATGAATATTGAAATTGTTATTTAATAAATATCACATAATATCCTTTTCCTGCCCTATAAGATGTTGTTACTTACCTTTATTTTGATGAAACTGGTAAACATATTTAAAACATGTTGTACGGATTCGTCCAAATGATAGTCCTCTTTCAACCCGTTTCTAGATTTTAAATATTTTTTGTTCAGTATTATCACACGAACTCGTGAAAATCTCAATCTAGAATTTCGTTTTATATAGAATCAATTTTTTATCTGAATCACAATAAATCACAGTGCTCAAATTTAAAATATCAAGAACCAACCCATAAACTCTTATAAAACCTTTCAATTTGATTAACATTTAATATAAAACGACTTTATTATTCTTAAACCAGCAGAACCAGACATATGACTGTGAATTAAAGTTCAGGAATTAGAAGTCGAGACCAGGTCCAGATCTTGAAAATAATTCATGAACAGTTTGTTGTTGTCTGTGGCGTGAGGAGGAGTGTGTCGCTTTCGCTCTCCAGTTCATCAGTGTGTGTGTGTTCTTTGGAAATATCATTTGATGACAGTGCATTTATTCTATAATATGGTCGTTGTAGTGCTAAAATTGAGGATGCTCATTTTACAAAGTGATTTGATGATCTGTATATTATCATTACCTAATGTGTTTTTGTAAATTTAATTCAACACCTATAACTACGGTTCAAACTCGTGTGCTCTACCTACACAGGTATAGTGTGTGTACCTACACTATAAAGTCCTCATTGATATTACCTACACAGG
The DNA here is from genome assembly GCA_947561585.1 of Caprella mutica. Classification (NCBI taxonomy): domain Eukaryota; kingdom Metazoa; phylum Arthropoda; class Malacostraca; order Amphipoda; family Caprellidae; genus Caprella; species Caprella mutica. The sequence continues at coordinate 365,023 of CANNZV010000097.1, read as the reverse complement.
TATAGTGTGTGTACCTACACTATAAAGTCCTCATTGATATTACCTACACAGGTATAGTGTGTGTACCTACACTATAAAGTCCTCATTGATATTACCTACACAGGTATAGTGTGTGTACCTACACTATAAAGTCCTCATTGATATTACCTACACAGGTATAGTGTGTGTACCTACACTATAAAGTCCTCATTGATATTACCTACACAGGTATAGTGTGTGTACCTACATGGTACTATATTACCTACACAGGTATAGTGTGTGTACCTACATGGTACTATATTACCTACACAGGTATAGTGTGTGTACCTACATGGTACTATACCTATTACCTACACAGGTATAGTGTGTGTACCTACATGGTACTATATTACCTACACAGGTATAGTGTGTGTACCTACATGGTACTATATTACCTACACAGGTATAGTGTGTGTACCTACATGGTACTATATTACCTACACACAGAGATGGGCGAAAAGTACATCGAAAGTACTTAAGTACCAAGTACAAGTACAAGTACTCGTAAATCAATGTACTTGAAGTAGTTGCCCAAGTACTCAAATAAAAAAGTACTTTCAAAGTACAAGTACCAAGTACTTTTAAGAGTACTTTAAAGTACCAAGTACATTTACTATACAATTTACAAACTAATAATTTATACTGTTAACTCTGATAGTACATCTTCTCAGTGACTTTATTCTCTGATAGTACATCATCACAGTGACTCTTTTCTCTGACAGTACATCATCACAGTGATTCTTTTCTCTGATAGTACATCATCACAGTGACTCTTTTCTCTGATAGTACATCATCACAGTGACTCTTTTCTCTGATAGTTCATCATCACAGTGACTCTTTTCTCTGATAGTTCATCATCACAGTGACTCTTTTCTCTGATAGTACATCATCACAGTGACTCTTTTCTCTGATAGTACATCATCACAGTGACTCTTTTCTCTGATAGTACATCATCACAGTGACTCTTTTCTCTGGTAGTACATCACCACAGTGACTCTTTTCTCTGATAGTTCATCATCACAGTGACTCTTTTCTCTGATAGTACATCATCACAGTGACTCTTTTCTCTGATAGTACATCATCACAGTGACTCTTTTCTCTGATAGTACATCATCACAGTGACTCTTTTCTCTGACAGTACATCATCACAGTGATTCTTTTCTCTGATAGTACATCATCATAGTGACTCTTTTCACTGATAGTACATCATCACAGTGATTCTTTTCACTGATAGTACATCATCACAGTGACTCTTTTCACTTATAGTACATCATCACAGTGACTCTTTTCTCTGATAGTACATCATCACAGTGACTCTTTTCTCTGGTAGTACATCATCACAGTGACTCTTTTCTCTGATAGTACATCATCACAATGACTCTTTTCTCTGATAGTACATCATCACAGTGACTCTTTTCTCTGATAGTACATAATCACAGTGACTCTTTTCTCTGATAGTACATCATCACAGTGACTTTTTTTTCTGATGGTACATCACCACAGTGACTTTTCTCTGATAGTACATCATCACAGTGACTCACTGTACACGTCCACACGCTTATAATTCGTCAATGTGTTTGGTGAATATTGGTTGTGATATCTAGGTATCATAAAATAATTATATTCAATGTATTTAAATTGGTCAATATAACTCATAGCCTCTAAACATGATTGTATGTCAGAATATATAAATATTCACCGTCACATAAAAGTGTACAATATGTCGTACAGTCTTAGTTTTCAATTTTACTGCTTGACTAACAATTTTCCAACATGTTGGACATCTTCAAACTCTAGTTTTTATCCAGTTGCTGTAAATACAGTTTGATGAGAAAAAGAATTAATTTTGTAGAGATTTTAAATTTAATCTTTTAAAATCTCTTGACTGAAAGGAAAAAAATGTACTTTGCAAACTACTTTTTACTTGGAAAGTAACAAGTACTTGTAAAAAGTACTTCTAAGTAATTATTCAAAGTACTTTTTAGAAAGTACTTGAAGTAGTACTTGAAGTACTTACTTGTTACTTAGTACTTTTACTTGGTACTTGGGAAGTACTTTCCCGCCCATCTCTGCCTACACAGGTATAGTGTGTGTACCTACATGGTACTATATTACCTACACAGGTATAGTGTGTGTACCTACATGGTACTATATTACCTACACAGGTATAGTGTGTGTACCTACATGGTACTATATTACCTACACAGGTATAGTGTGTGTACCTACATGGTACTATATTACCTACACAGGTATAGTGTGTGTACCTACATGGTACTATATTACCTACATGTGAACTTTTGTGTCTTGTTCCAGACGGAATGAAATGAACTATTTTAAAGGTTAAATTTCGATAGCCTTATAATAATGTCACTTTTCTTAGTAAAGTCTTTATTAACTTCTAGTTGCTATTCTTTTCTCATAAATGCAATATTTTGCTAAATAATGATACTAATACCTACCCATTGCTATCTTGCCATTAATCCACTTTGACAGTCTTATAACCTTGGTTGGAGAACATTAATTAATTCTTTTTCCATGTGAACTATGAACAAAATTACTTGTGATTTAAATTTGTAGTATCTAATAATTATTTAAATGTAATTTTATTTATAATTAATTTATAATTTTTATATACTTATGTTGGACATACCTACTCAAATAAATAAAGACTTTTTGCTTTATATTTTAACAGGGTAAATCAGAGTTGAAATTACTGGTTTATCCTCTATGATTTCAGCTACCTAACTAGTGTTCTTATATTTTAGGTCTCGCAATAAACAATTCCTAATAACAATAACAATCTGAGAGTGTTATTGAAGCAGTAGGTAGGGTGCGTTCTGAGTTATTGGACGGCTTCACATTTTCGATCATGCATGAAATAAGTATATACTGATTAATTAACTTCTAATTTTCTTATATGATCGAAGATGTGAAACTGTCCGATAATACGGAATATCCCATAGGTATTCCGCACTCTATGCCTATTGATAGTAGTGAAGAGGGAAATGAAGAGCACGATAACGAATAATGGTGAATAAAATAATGTAAAATAATATAGGGTAAGTTACGAATTATCAGTCAGTTCCACATTTTCGGTCATATGAGAAAAAACAATAGCTATAATCTTTATTATTTAATTTTAATTATTATATAGTTTTTTCTTATATGACCGAATCAGACCGAAAGTGTGAAACTGACCGATAATTCGTAACTTACCCCATATTATTTCACATGTTTCTATACTATTGTGTTCGATCTTACTGCTGTGTTAAATAATAATAATAATAATAACAATAATAGTGTTTTTTTTCAATCTGTTATGTTCTAGTGACTCATTTTCAACTGACAAGATATTGTGAACATTCTTTGATTTAAAGCTAAGTGTATCTAGTTAGAGACAGCACTACTCCTTACTAATTCAAAACACACTTCTTTGTACTTCCTTTTGATAGGCCACATTGTGGCTAAAATTAACGCACACAGTGGCATGTGCGTTAGCAATGAAAGTACACGCACACGGTGTGTGTACTCAATGAAAATAACATAGCACAATAGTCTGAGTGTACGTATTAGATGGCAATGTATGGCTCGTGTGTACCAATGTAGTGGGTATAGTGGAACTATACTTTATTGAGCTATATTATGTTAACTCTCTCTTTAGCAATAGGAAAATTATGTGCAATATACAGCGTATGGTTACTCACTGTATCTACAGGCTACACTCCATTACTCACTGTATCTACAGGCTACACTCCATTACTCACTGTATCTACAGGCTACACTCCATTGCTCACTGTATCTACAGGCTACACTCCATTACTCACTGTATCTACAGGCTACACTCATCCAATTCACTTCATTTAGTAATGGTATTCCTGTAATGTTTTAACATCTTAGCCAATTGGCAATAGAGATGTTCTAATGTTCTAATCAGTGTACTTTAATAACTTATTGTATATTCTGTTTGGTTTTATTCTTACTTGACCCTAATGTAAAAGTTATTATACACAATATACTTCTGAAGTGTTTAATTTTGTGTTAATTAAGATGAAGTCGTATTATTAATCATTTGGTAATTCTTTGTTATTTTCTGTAACACAAATATATTTTACTTCGCAACTTTATAATTATTAACTTCGGTTTATTTATACCGCAAGTAAGTAGTTAATTTAATTACATCGCTTGTATACTGTATATTTATTTATGTAACACAACTCTAAATTTTAATGGCGGTGGTGTTCATTTAAGTATTTAACAATTGTTTGACTTTCTGTACTACAAAAATATTATAGGAACAATTTTCTGTGGTAGACGATATAATAATTAAGAAAGATAAGAAAAACGATATAATGATTATCATTTAATTTTTAATTTTTATTTATCATGGATAGCTACCAATGAAAATAACAATTAAATGATAATTATTATATCTTGTTTTCATTTTTGACCGAATATGTGAAACCGACCGATAATTCGTAACTTACCCTATAAGACATTTACTAATTTATTAATATTATTATAGAGGGAAATGATTTAATAATAATAGTGCCTACCTTATGATGAAATACTCAATTCCAATCAGAAATTAGTCTGTTGTTTGCTATTCACTATAGGAAATTCCTTGCTGACAACCTTCTGTGACTCTGATCGGTAGGAGGGTAATGTCCGGTAATGAAGTATATCCCCCTTAGTAGTTAGGAAGGGTGGGGCATATTAGATGCGTAGACTTTATTATCATCTTTAATAATTATTAACTAGAATTGTGCCAATATGCTTTTAGAATCAAAGATTCTGAAAATATTATAGACGGAGAGAATTAAAGAGTATTGAATGGTTCTACATCAGCGGTATATCTTATTCCATACCTTTTCTTTTCGTCTATTATATTCTTCAGATCTATGATTTTAAAAGCATATTGTCAGAACCCTAATTATAAGTATTTACTATCTAAACCATACCTGGAACTCGTAACTTTATGGAAATGATAATTTTCATTTTCTATTTTACTTGAAATTAAATTAAATTTGAATATAAATAATATTGAATATAGTGTCAGCTATTCAGTAAGTTAATGTTCATTGTACATAAAGATGTTCTTAGGATGTTGAAGACATTCACTTCCCACACAGTGAACCTGTTTCCGGTGTACCTGAGAAGGTGACCAGGTGTGTAATTAGTGCTACATTAACCAACCGGAAAAGCTTACCATTTTATTACTCCGTGCTCTTTTCATATCATTTTTAGTTACTCTATTGTTAGGTAGTGTTATCAGTATACATATGTAAGATTTAGATAACATTCAACTCTTAGAATATTCTGGAGAGATTCGTTTTTAATGTCTCCTTTATTTTTAATTAGCTACCAGGGGCTCTATCCTAAAGCTGTCTGTGGTGAATGGAAGAGAAGGGGGATCTCGATCTGTTATAATTTGGATTATGTATTTTCATTTTTATGAATTTTAAAGACTACTTGCAGTTTAAGAGGATAGCGCTAGGGTTATGGTCTTCAACTACGAGGTCTTAGATTTTGTGTTAGGTAGGCTCGTAGGCTTCATTTACGATCACCTCTTCATTTTCCTCTTCCATCCATGAGTGCAGCCACCGGTGCTTGTGTCCCTTTTCGTCATATTTACGTAATCCATGAGCATTGTCACCAATTGGTGGTAGGTGACTTTATTTATAGAACCACTTTCCTTTCTGACTGCATCTTCTAGTCCCTTGTACTTTATTTTCTTTTGACGTCAGCGATATAGTCAGCGATATGGCTCAAGCAGACATTAATCCCCTACTAAAATTATGAATTAAAATCTAATTTATAACAACTTTATATTAGATGATTTCCCGAATGTAAGTTTCTAACTGATTGCTGGAATGAGTTGCGTCACTGCAGCTTTTCTTTGGTTTATGTTACTTATTATTTTCTTCCATTTTGATTATATTTACTTTGTTTACAAATTCCCAAAGAGTGACACTACATGTAATGTTTTGGTGTTATTCCTTGGTTCTGAACTGTGTTCTGTATATAGTGCAGTTAAATTAGTTATGTTGCCTATATGCATTGACAGTCTGTACAAAGAGACATGTCCACTGCTCTGCACCATCGTATGTACCTATGGAACTATCGTAATCTCCCTACGGAAATGAATTCCCCTCCGATGAGAAAAGCGAGAGGTGTTGCCATCTATTTCATCCGATAGAAAATCAATGTGACGTGGTTAAATGTAGAGATATATAGTAATTCTCGTAGAAAATAAAGTAATAATAAATATTTTTGAATTTCGACAATTCTTCCTCCTCCAAGCAATGTTTGTTTTGTTTTAATCGATGAGGCTAATGTTTCTTATTATTTTGCTCCAAATCCCGTAAAATTTTATAGTACTATATGTTTTATTTTATATGATTTTTATAGTAAATTTTATAATCAAAAGTATACAATACCGGTTTTACTTTCGACTTGCTAATTTTCATTCCGAAGAAAAAGAATGTACACCGTTTGTTTTAAATGTCAACCTGGTAGTAGGTATAATAAATCCAATATTAAATATTCGTGTAAAGGATTAAAATAAGATAAATTTATTATACAAATGTTTATATATATGCTTTAAGAAATTATTTTAATCTTAAACGAAGGTCGAAAATTCATTGTTTGTATATAAAGTTAAAGTTTATATCAAAACAAAGAGTGTACAATCTTTTTCTTCAGCTTCATATTATAGTTTCGTACAATTTTTGTGCACCGAGTATGAAAAACTTAAAAAGCTTATACAAAAAATTATGCAGACTTAAATTTTATGCGGTTTGCAGATTACTGACCCTAGACCTTAGTTCTATAATATCATTTAATATACTCCTTTTTCGGAAGTCTGGAGAACTTTAAAGTTCGTGTTTGTCATCAAACTTATATAAAAGCATTAAACATTTAGCCTTTAATTGCATTGAAATATGGAAGAGTTTTTAAAGGAATTTATATATTAAATAGATATTAAAAAGGTTTTGTTATAGTTCTTCCCTGCTCTTCTCCAAAGATGTGTGCCTTTTCTGCTGAGTAGAGAGATGGTCCTTTTATCTCATTTTCTGAGAAGTTTACCCTAGGTAATGTTCATTCATCTGGGTGGCCTGTTCACTAACAATTGTTCACTGTTCACCATTAGATGGTTTGTGAACAATTCTTTGAAGCAAACAAAGAGAGAACCAAGATAAGCTAAATAGCTTTCCAACAGCTAAATAGCTTTCCTTATTCCTTAGGATATTATTCAGGAGAACAGCTCATTTTTTGCCAGCATTACTTGATGAGGAGTTTTAAATTTGTACTTGATGAAGAGTTTTAAATTTGTACTTGATGAGGAGTTTTAAATTTGTACTTGATGAGGAGTTTTAAATTTGTACTTGATGAGGAGTTTTAAATTTGTACTTGATGAGGAGTTTTAAATTTGTACTTGATGAGGAGTTTTAAATTTGTACTTGATGAGGAGTTTTAAATTTGTACTTGATGAGGAGTTTTAAATTTGTACTTGATGAGGAGTTTTAAATTTGTACTTGATGAGGAGTTTTAAATTTGTACTTGATGAGGAGTTTTAAATTTGTACTTGATGAGGAGTTTTAAATTTGTACTTGATGAGGAGTTTTAAATTTGTACTTGATGAGGAGTTTTAAATTTGTACTTGATGAGGAGTTTTAAATTTGTACTTGATGAGGAGTTTTAAATTTGTACTTGATGAGGAGTTTTAAATTTGTACTTGATGAGGAGTTTTAAATTTGTACTTGATGAGGAGTTTTTAAACTTTAATTATTTATTGAAATTTTGTGCATGATTTCAAATTAATTATTTCATCTCTGTATATCTGACAGAAAATATGATTCGGTAATTACACTTTCATTGCTGTTATCATTTAAAATTTCTTTGAGTGTTTGATTACTAACTTCTTATTTCTAATTTAAAATGATGAAAATATTAATGAAAAAATCTTCAAGTTTTATTAGGCACCAGTGACTATTTTCACCGTCAGTTGCTATGATTTCTATGTCATATCATCCATTGTTTTATTATTACTTTGTTTATTATCTTTCTGTTTGATAAACAGTAAGATAATATTATGTACATAAAAGAACATTATGAAATATGATATAAATATACTAAATACTAATGAAGAATTGCTTCTTTTGTTATAATAACAATATTTTCATTGAATTGTTTTGAAATATAAAAGAAATAGAGTAAATGTTAACAGTGAGATGTTTTGCTTATTAAAACAAAATAAAAGTAACGTTTAATTGTATTTTCCATTGTATTGTAATTGATCTCACTCGATCTGTTTTGAAGCCTTGACAAAATCTTTGTCTGTTCACCTCTCCATTATAGTAACTATGAGCATCAGTGAAGAGTGTAGTCAGTATATTGCAAGCTTTTGAGTTAGGAACTGTAATGACCTTTAACCTCTAAGTTGATATTTCTATGAAATGTGGGATGTGTGATTTAAAATGGTGTCAAATTTGAAGAAAAAATTTCAATCTCATCACTCAAATATAAACATATAGCAAATTAATTAGTTCCTACAAATAATATTCCACTAGGGATGAACTCTTATGGTGAAGAACTTTCATGCAATATATATTTAAATTCAATACAAATAATATTCCACTAGTGATGAACTATGACGTTCATTCATGTAATATTATTTATTGAGAATACAAATAAATAATTCCATTACTTTAATTCTTTCTCATTTAGCATTAATGTTTCCTCACTCAGTGTAAGTGACAGACTAACATCACAAGAGCTATGAAGGGTATTGCTTGTCAAATAGAGACTAATAACTGTTAGTGGGGTATTTTCCATCAGAGTCAAGTTATAACTAACTTTGATGAACTTTGACCTCTAAACTGTGACCTCTAAGGTTATCTTAACTGTGACCTCTAAGGTTATTTTAACTGTGACCTCTAAGGTTATCTTAACTGTGACCTCTAAGGTTATTTTAACTGTGACCTCTAAGGTTATCTGAACTGTGACCTCTAAGGTTATTTTAACTGTGACCTCTAAGGTTATTTTAACTGTGACCTCTAAGGTTATTTTAACTGTGACCTCTAAAGTTATCTTAACTGTGACCTCTAAGGTTATTTTAACTGTGACCTCTAAGGTTATTTTAACTGTGACCTCTAAGGTTATTTTAACTGTGACCTCTAAGGTTATTTTAACTGTGACCTCTAAGGTTATTTTAACTGTGACCTCTAAGGTTATTTTAACTGTGACCTCTAAGGTTATTTTAACTGTGACCTCTAAGGTTATTTTAACTGTGACCTCTAAAGTTATTTTAACTGTGACCTCTAAGGTTATTTTAACTGTGACCTCTAAGGTTATCTTAACTGTGACCTCTAAGGTTATTTTAACTGTGACCTCTAAGGTTATTTTAACTGTGACCTCTAAGGTTATTTTAACTGTGACCTCTAAGGTTATTTTAACTGTGACCTCTAAGGTTATTTTAACTGTGACCTCTAAAGTTATTTTAACTGTGACCTCTAAAGTTATCTTAACTGTGACCTCTAAGGTTATTTTAACTGTGACCTCTAAGGTTATTTTAACTGTGACCTCTAAGGTTATTTTAACTGTGACCTCTAAGGTTATTTTAACTGTGACCTCTAAGGTTATTTTAACTGTGACCTCTAAGGTTATTTTAACTGTGACCTCTAAGGTTATTTTAACTGTGACCTCTAAGGTTATTTTAACTGTGACCTCTAAAGTTATCTTAACTGTGACCTCTAAGGTTATTTTAACTGTGACCTCTAAGGTTATTTTAACTGTGACCTCTAAGGTTATTTTAACTGTGACCTCTAAAGTTATCTTAACTGTGACCTCTAAGGTTATTTTAACTGTGACCTCTAAGGTTATTTTAACTGTGACCTCTAAGGTTATTTTAACTGTGACCTCTAAGGTTAGCTTAACTGTGACCTCTAAGGTTATTTTAACTGTGACCTCTAAGGTTATTTTAACTGTGACCTCTAAGGTTATCTTAACTGTGACCTCTAAGGTTATTTTAACTGTGACCTCTAAGGTTATTTTAACTGTGACCTCTAAGGTTATTTTAACTGTGACCTCTAAGGTTATTTTAACTGTGACCTCTAAGGTTATTTTAACTGTGACCTCTAAGGTTATTTTAACTGTGACCTCTAAGGTTATCTTAACTGTGACCTCTAAGGTTATTTTAACTGTGACCTCTAAGGTTATTTTAACTGTGACCTCTAAGGTTATTTTAACTGTGACCTCTAAAGTTATTTTAACTGTGACCTCTAAAGTTATCTTAACTGTGACCTCTAAGGTTATTTTAACTGTGACCTCTAAGGTTATTTTAACTGTGACCTCTAAAGTTATCTTAACTGTGACCTCTAAGGTTATTTTAACTGTGACCTCTAAGGTTATTTTAACTGTGACCTCTAAGGTTATTTTAACTGTGACCTCTAAGGTTATTTTAACTGTGACCTCTAAGGTTATTTTAACTGTGACCTCTAAAGTTATCTTAACTGTGACCTCTAAGGTTATTTTAACTGTGACCTCTAAGGTTATTTTAACTGTGACCTCTAAGGTTATTTTAACTGTGACCTCTAAAGTTATCTTAACTGTGACCTCTAAGGTTATTTTAACTGTGACCTCTAAGGTTATTTTAACTGTGACCTCTAAGGTTATTTTAACTGTGACCTCTAAGGTTATTTTAACTGTGACCTCTAAGGTTAGCTTAACTGTGACCTCTAAGGTTATTTTAACTGTGACCTCTAAGGTTATTTTAACTGTGACCTCTAAGGTTATCTTAACTGTGACCTCTAAGGTTATTTTAACTGTGACCTCTAAAGTTTTCTTGAATATTGCATCTCTAATACCATTTTTGTTATTTATAGGTAATTTTCTGCCCCTATTATCATTGTAATTGTTGTATTTACAGTGACTATAGTCTCCCACCTGTCACTGCCACTCTCACGCCTTTGATCACTGCAATGCTTGCCGTGACTCACGCGATCACTGCTCACTAGTATCGATGTTCGATATTCCTCACAGCGGTAACGGATGTCGCTACCAATATATTATTATGAGTAGGGTAACAGGTTTATATATAAGGAGAATTGCTTTAACTTCTCCTTCATTTCACCTTGCTTATCTAACATTGGATTTTATAGGACTCTCTTGAAATGTTCAATTGATATAATTCTCAGATAAATTCTAAATGTATGTACTTTAACTTTTATTCTAATTATACTAAGTAATATAGTAAGCTTTATTAAATATTTAGAGATGTTGACACTATATAAGTGGAGTATATGCTGCATGTATTTAATAATTATAGTTGCCTCCTTCACATAATTATTGTAAGTATTACAATTTACTAATGTCTTCGTGTAGCTCTAGCATTGAAGTTGTTAGAAAATCTTGATATTTCTCTTCTTCAAGTCAGTAAAATGTTTTCCGCTTGCTCAGCACTAGGGTAAGTTACAATAATAGGTCAGTTCCACATCTTCGGTCATATAAGAGAAAACTACATGTTATTTTATTTTAATTTTTATTGGTATCCATGATACCAATAACTAGATAGGACTGTGCAGGTACCATAGACACCAATAAAAATAGAAATTATATATTTATCCTATATGACCGAAAATGTGTAACTGACCGATATTTCGTAACTTACCCTACCATACATCAGTCTATCTCTGTAGGTTGTCTTCACGCTTCACTGTGAGGTCTTTGTCTCTTCATTTCTCATATCCTTTAACTCTTCAGTAGGAAATCACGTAAATTCTTTGATGTAAAAACAGACTTTTTGTCCGTAAGACTATGAGTTGAAAATTTGTTTCATTTAACACTTTCAATCTATTGAACTAAATAGACACGCACTCTTTTGCAGCTTTGATATTATTTACTAAAGTTAAATACTTATTATAAATATTCTTATAATAATTATTTTTGAATAATTAATAAACTATCAAAGCCTGAACATTTCAGTATTTAAAAAATTCAAGATGTTTCATGTTAATTGGTTTTTAAAAGCATCTGTTTTACAGGTATTTACAGATAAAATGGCACACCTCAAATAGGACAAAATGTTGGTTCTTGTATGGCATGCACTGGTGTAACAGAAACTGTATTTATGTTTGTTGTTACAAGAGGTACTGTCTCTAAAGTAATGACTACCTTTGAAATACGTTTTGAGCAAAGCACAGGTCTGACATAAAATCCAATTTTTATGAAAGAAGCTGTCGGACTCGAATTCAAATGGTTGGAGGAAATCGCATGACCATAGCTCCTAAAATCAGTGCAGAGCTCGTCGAACACCTACAGAACACAGTCTTTAAAAAACTATTCCTCAGAATGTGTACAAATCTGTATTTCACGGAAGAGCTGCAATGTGTTTCTATTTTTTGTTTCTCCAGCCCCTGTATGTTCTTCCTTTCCAAAAATAATTAATCCACATCAACTTTCTCTTCGTAGTATTTATGAATTTTGTCATGGAATGAATCTATTTTCATTTTATACAGTATTTTAAAGATGAAATTTAAGTATATCTCTTCTTTGAACTCTAATCACATAAACAGGGTGACACAAAAGACTGCAACACAATTAATTTCATTGTAAATAAATTACTTATAAAGTTATATGTGAACTAATGTGAACAAATTCCTTACATTTTTCACAGTTAATAGTGTTCAACATAACACATAAGTTACAATTAGTGTCATCTCTCATTTTTAAGAAGTTAATGGCTCTTGCAGTGGAAAGTCATAGTTGTGATAGATGAATTCCACCGAGCAGGAAAATTCGAATCTGATTTACTGATTTAATACGATGGAATTCTGCGTGTGGTAAGCATTGGAGAAGAATATGTGCAGATATTCTCATGCAACTATATAATAAAAACTAAACTGTTAAGCGAAAACTAAATGAAAATGCCAAATGGTTAAAACTGCCAATGGATGAGTTGTGTGCCGCAGTTGAAGAAACTCCGACAGATTGGAAGCTGTCAATAGAAGGGTTTGTTGAATTAACTTCTTTACATATCTTCCCAGTGTTATCTTTAATATTTCTTAAGCACTTTTCTTGTTGTTTACACATTTGAATGTTTTATCGGATATATTTTTTTTGTCTCGGAACTTTTGTGTCACCCTGTAAGTATGATATGCATTCATTTTATCCACAAAAAGTGCTGTCTAATTTCGTCTCTGCAGGTTAGAGGTGAACGTTAATTGCCTCTCCTTTGTTATTCTAATTTCTAATCTTAGTTGGTACATTACCACGCAGAAATATTATTCTGATTACCTAGTTACTGGAACAGGAAGTAGAGGTGATTTGGAAGTAGAGGTGATTTGGAAGTAGAGGTGATTTGGAAGTAGAGGTGATTTGGAAGAGAGGTGATTTGGAAGAGAGGTGATTTGGAAGTAGAGGTGATTTGGAAGTAGAGGTGATTTGGAAGTAGAGGTGATTTGGAAGTAGAGGTGATTTGGAAGAGAGGTGATTTGGAAGTAGAGGTGATTTGGAAGTAGAGGTGATTTGGAAGTAGAGGTGATTTGGAAGTAGAGGTGATTTGGAAGTAGAGGTGATTTGGAAGTAGAGGTGATTTGGAAGTAGAGGTGATTTGGAAGTAGAGGTGATTTGGAAGTAGAGGTGATTTGGAAGTAGAAGTAGACAGGACTTGGTTGTATAGGAGGCATGGTTGTGCAGTGAATGCTGATGTATTATCACTTTTTTCTCCAATGTTCAATTCTTTCAAGTGTTCATTTTGAAATAATTACAGCAAACAATAATCATCTATGCAAGTTTCCAAACAGTTTAAATACTGCCAAGTTAGAGTTAGATGCTCCTTGAATGCCTGACAATGATAGTGCAGTGGTGCAAGTACACCAGTGAACAAGTACACAAGTACACCTCTCCTGCTTTTTGTCTCTTCTAAATATGGGCACAAGCGTCTGAGTCTCTGGGAAATATTGTCTGCTGCTTGGCAAGTCGTTTGGCTGTTACAACATTAATGACATTACGTACACTATCTTATCATCTAAATAGAATAACGTGAACATTATTAATGTCAGTTACAATCGAGACAAGGAAAAGTGTAGCTGATATGATATTATCTCAGTTAACTAATCTCAAATTTTTAAAAAGAAACTTTACTATTGTAATGCTTCTTCGAGTCCCTTGTACTTAATTTCTTTTGACGTCAGCGATGTGGCCTTTGGTTCCAAAACAGACGGTAAATACCTAGCTACTAAAATAAATGTTGTAATGTTTGTTGATATTTTATAATTGAACTGGGTACACGAAGGCAAAAGAATAGAAAAAAATTGATTTGTGAAATTAGCATAAGTGACTCTTTTCTATGATAGTACATCATCATAGTGACTCTTTTCTCTGATAGTACATCATCACAGTGACTCTTTTCTCTGATAGTACATCATCACAGTGACTCTTTTCTCTGATAGTACATCATCACAGTGACTCTTTTCTCTGATAGTACATCATCACAGTGACTCTTTTCTCTGATAGTACATCATCACAGTGACTCTTTTCTCTGATAGTACATCATCACAGTGACTCTTTTCTCTGATAGTACATCATCACAGTGACTCTTTTCTCTGATAGTACATCATCACAGTGACTCTTTTCTCTGATATTACATCATCACAGTGACTCTTTTCTCTGATAGTACATCATCACAGTGACTCTTTTCTCTGATAGTACATCATCACAGTGACTCTTATCTCTGATAGTACATCATCACAGTGACTCTTTTGTCTGATAGTACATCATCACAGTGACTCTTTTCTCTGATAGTACATCATCACAGTGACTCTTTTCTCTGATAGTACATCATCACAGTGACTCTTTTCTCTGATAGTACATCATCACAGTGACTCTTTTCTCTGATAGTACATCATCACAGTGACTCTTTTCTCTGATAGTACATCATCACAGTGACTCTTTTCTCTGATAGTACATCATCACAGTGACTCTTTTCTCTGATAGTACATCATCACAGTGACTCTTTTCTCTGATAGTACATCATCACAGTGACTCTTTTCTCTGATAGTACATCATCACAGTGACTCTTTTCTCTGATAGTACATCATCACAGTGACTCTTTTCTCTGATAGTACATCATCACAGTGACTCTTTTCTCTGATAGTATATCATCACAGTGACTCTTTTCTCTGATAGTACATCATCACAGTAACTCTTTCCTCTTATAGTACATCATCACAGTGACTCTTTTCTCTGATAGTACATCATCACAGTGACTCTTTTCTCTGACAGTACATCATCACAGTGACTCTTTTCTCTGATAGTACATCATCACAGTGACTCTTTTCTCTTATAGTACATCATCACAGTGACTCTTTTCTCTTATAGTTAGATATCATCTACAGGTCAAAGGTAACTGAGTTTTGGTTTACTAATTAGAGGTGTGTAATTGTTGTTGCATTTTCTAACGGTGTCAGTGTCGTGTAATGTCACAGGTTCTCTCAGTTAGTCCCACCTTATATTTTGTAAATGTTGATTAAAACTAAAATGTTTTATTTAGTTCAACATGTTTTGTGACTATTTAGTGTAAATAAAACGATAATTAGCAGATTTTGTTTATGATCACTGTAACACATATTTTCTTTAGATTGTATGTACACTTAATTGAATGTTTGTGTATTCAGACTGTTGGGTGTGTACACACAGACCATTAACACACCCATTAGTGTGTGTATCCCATGGAAAATAGTGTGTACTTTTTTCACGCTTAAAAAGCTGCACCAAGACGTTCACCTTTAAGGAGTATCTAACCAGTTCACTAGGGTGTATATCCCCACTAGTGTCATTACTAGGGTGTATGTCACCACTAGTGTCATCACTAGGGTGTATGTCACCACTAGTTTCATCACTAGGGTCTAGAGCAGTGCCTTCACTTTGCATGGGGTGATATCAACTTCTGGGAAAAGCAATAACTAATGTACAAATTATATCAAAGAGAATAGAGTTAAATATAGTCTAATATATTGGATATTTTTTAGTAATCCTGTGCTATTTCTACTCCAAACCATTATAAAACATGTGAAAATAAATAGTATGAACTATCCTAAATAATATCGGCCGTAATATTTAGCATAACAAACATATAATATATTTTAATGTAATATTTTTATGTATTGTTCTTTTCGATTGGAAATATGTAAGTTAGTCCTGTATTAACCTGATAAAACTATGTCTTCAGAAGTAGGTAATGTGCACTCGGGAAAGCGCATACCTTCGCCGCCGCTTATCCGTTTGATATCAAAATCTGATAAACTGGTGACTGGATAGTGACTAATTGACCCACCAAGTTTCATGCAATATGTTTCTTTAATTTTGAGTTATTGAGTTATAAATGGCCTTGACCTTGATCTTTGACCTTTGACCCGATCACTCCCAAAATCTAACAAAATGATTCCTGTATATTGACCAATCGTCCCACCAAGTTTCATGCAATATGGTACAATACATTTTGAGTTATAAATGACAATGACCTTGCTTTTGACCGGGTCGCTCCCAAAATTCTAGCAGCAGGTCACTGGACATTGACCAATCGTTTCACCAAATTTCAGGCAATTTGGTTGAACACTTTTTCAGTTAAGCGAATAACAAGATGATAAATAAATAAATAAATGCCGTCAATAATATAACCTTCCCGCATTCTGCGAAGGTAACAATGTGATGGGATTAACTGTCCGAAGTTATACCCATAACCTTTGTACTATATTTCAAAATGTGCTCAGTATTGCTCATATATGTGCGCAGTAAACAATTGATAATATTTGTTCACACAATACATTGTGCACTAAACTATGTACTCTATAATATTGTAAACAACCTCTCATAAACTTTACGTGCAAAATATGTTATTTTGTTCACACCTGTGTACAATATTTATTGTGCACAATAACCCTTTGAACTGCACGTGCACAATAAAACATTTTGTGCACAGCAAGAGTTGCCCCATTGTTTGCATGCTCTTAATTTCAATTTATTTGCATACTAGTCAGGTACAGGTGAGGGGATACTTGCTTTGGCCCAAGCACTTGTACCTTTGTACTGGGTAAGTGTGCACTTGTACCTTTGTACTGGGTAAGTGTGCACTTGTACCTTTGTACTGGGTAAGTGTGCACTTGTACCTTTGTACTGGGTAAGTGTGCACTTGTACCTTTGTACTGGGTAAGTGTGCACTTGTACCTTTGTACTGAGTAAGTGTGCACTTGTACCTTTGTACTGGGTAAGTGTGCACTTGTACCTTTGTACTGGGTAAGTGTGCACTTGTACCTTTGTACTGGGTAAGTGTGCACTTGTACCTTTGTACTGGGTAAGTGTGCACTTGTACCTTTGTACTGGGTAAGTGTGCACTTGTACCTTTGTACTGAGTAAGTGTGCACTTGTACCTTTGTACTGAGTAAGTGTGCACTTGTACCTTTGTACTGAGTAAGTGTGCACTTGTACCTTTGTACTGGGTAAGTGTGCACTTGTACCTTTGTACTGGGTAAGTGTGCACTTGTACCTTTGTACTGGGTAAATGTGCACTTGTACCTTTGTACTGGGTAAGTGTGCACTTGTACCTTTGTACTGAGTAAGTGTGCACCTGTACCTTTGTACTGAGTAAGTGTGCACTTGTACCTTTGTACTGGGTAAGTGTGCACTTGTACCTTTGTACTGGGTAAGTGTGCACTTGTACCTTTGTACTGGGTAAGTGTGCACTTGTACCTTTGTACTGGGTAAGTGTGCACTTGTACCTTTGTACTGGGTAAGTGTGCACTTGTACCTTTGTACTGAGTAAGTGTGCACTTGTACCTTTGTACTGGGTAAGTGTGCACTTGTACCTTTGTACTGAGTAAGTGTGCACTTGTACCTTTGTACTGGGTAAGTGTGCACTTGTACCTTTGTACTGGGTAAGTGTGCTCTTGTACCTTTGTACTGGGTAAGTGTGCACTTGTACCTTTGTACTGGGTAAGTGTGCACTTGTACCTTTGTACTGGGTAAGTGTGCTCTTGTACCTTTGTACTGGGTAAGTGTGCACTTGTACCTTTGTACTGGGTAAGTGTGCACTTGTACAAGTGAAATAGCGTGAGTGATAAATTTGAGTTGTTCATTAGTACCTTACATTCTTGTACTCAAGTCTCACTCCGCTGAAATATTCAGACTATTTTAATGTGTTTTATTAAGGAAAACATTCGACTTTGAGAAGGAATTTGTTAAATAAAGACAAAATAAAAATAATATATGTATATATCAAATTAATATGTTATATTGGAATGTCATGTTATTTTTTTACATATTTATGTCTGATTATTATGAAAATTATCTTATCCAATAATCTTCGATTTATGAATATAAAGAGACAAATGAATAATTTGAGTTACTTGTAGAGTGTACTGACTAGTGTTACAATTGTTATTGTATCTATTAACAAGAGTGTTGAATAAAATAATTGGAACATTGGTTAAATTTAGAATTTTTTATTTAATATGGAGTAAGACCCCTTTAACATTCAATACGTCTCGGAATAGAATCATTAAGCTTCTGGATTTCTTCCATCAAAACTGTTTCAGCTCCTCCAGACGGGAAGGTAGCGATTCCTGACTTGTCTCGAGGTATGCACCACGAATGCACAATGATGTTGAGATCTGTAGATTGAGGGGTACATTCCATGTGTTCCAGATCAGTTCCATGCTCTTCATACCAATTGTTAACGATATGGCAGTGTGGATCAGAGCATTATTGTCTTTGGAGATGCCGTCGCCTTCAGGAAAAGAGTTTGGCACATTGGATGCATCTGCTTTACCAAAATGTTCAGGTAATCTTCGCTGTTGATTCTACCATGTAAGGAAACAATTGGACCAAGAGAACTCAACGAGATGGCTGCCCAAACCATTACTGAGCCTACTCCGTGCTTCATCGTGAGAAGAACACAAAACGGGTTGAAGGAATCTTTGGGCTGCCTCCACACGTAAACTTGCTTCGAAGTCTAAAAAAGAGTAAACTGGACTCATCAGAGAATATTGTTAGCTTCCACTCATCTGGAGACCCGTTTTGGGTCGGCGTCCTCTGCTTCTCAACGTTTCAAGAAGAAAACAGAGGCTTCCTGATGGCGGCTCTTCCATGGTTGGAAGAACTGTTTCACGACGAACGGTTTTGGTAGTTACTGGAATTCTTAGATGGTGATTTAACTCTGCACACACTTTAGTCGCTGTTGTTCGCTGGTTTTTCCTCAAAATGCAATATAATGATCGCTGATAGTTTGGAAGGTGCGCCAGAGTTGCTCCCGTTGTTGGGGGGTGTTTCCCTGTTTTTCGAGTTGTGTCATCTCTTCGATATGATGTCTCTCGAAAACCCAAAAGCTCAGCGGTTTTTGTGACCGAAGCTCCTGCCATGCGAGTACCAACAATTTTCTCTTTTTCAAATCAGTTAGGTCAGGCTTTGTACCTAATTATCAAATAAATCTGAAATACAATGGAAAATATACAATTGTGTAGCAAGAACAACCTAATCACAATTCCACAGTGAGTATACGTATACCAGCATAATGAAACTCGGATCAATATTTTAGTTATCACCTGATTTTTAAGATAAAGTACTGAAAAGTGTAGTGTTCCAATTATATTAAAGAAACCCGTGTATATCATAGCACTGCAGCCATGTCTAATATAGCTATATCTTCTCTCCCACCTCTCTCCTTCTTCCCACTTCTCTCCTTCCCACCTCTCTCCTTCCCACCTCTCTCCTTCTTCCCACCTCTCTCCTTCTTCCCACCTCTCTCCTTCCCACCTCTCTCCTTCTCTCCCACCTCTCTCCTTCTTCCCACCTCTCTCACTCTCCCCACCTTTCTCCTTCTTCCCACCTCTCTCACTCTCCCCACCTTTCTTCTTCTTCCCACCTCTCTCCTTCTTCCCACCTCTCTCCTTCTTCCCACCTCTCTCCTTCTTCCCACCTCTCTCCTTCCCACCTCTCTCCTTCTTCCCACCTCTCTCACTCTCCCCACCTTTCTCCTTCTTCCCACCTCTCTCACTCCCCCACCTTTCTCCTTCTTCCCACCTCTCTCACTCTCCCCACCTTTCTTCTTCTTCCCACCTCTCTCCTTCTTCCCACCTCTCTCCTTCTTCCCACCTCTCTCCTTCTTCCCACCTCTCTCCTTCTTCCCACCTCTCTCCTACTTGTGAAAACAGGCTGCTGGAAGTCTTAGAATAAGTTTAGTTTTAAGGTAACTTTAAGCTTTCTTATTCATAAGACGGAATGTGGGTAGCTGACAACTACTGTGGAGCGCCTCGGCAGGTGGCGGATAGCCGAACGGCCTGCAGATATGCAGGCTAGCTGCGAATATACTGAATAAGCAGTGGCGGACCGTACTGTCCGGTAATGATAGCAGTCGTGAGTCCACGGGGATACGTTATCCGGCATAGCGGCCGTTAAGCGTGAGGCCCTGGCTGTAATGGCTGGGTGTCCTAAGAGAGGACAAACTCTGACAAAAAGCGCCTGCTGCCTTGTAGGGCCCACCTATCATTGGAAAGGCTAGGAGAAGGAAACTCTGACTTAACACCGCCTGCTGCCTTGTAGGTCCCACCAATTGAGGAAAGGCTAGGAGAAGGAAAACTCCGATATAAAACCACCCCTAGCCCTGTAAGTCTCACAAATCTAAAGAGGAAGGCTAAGAGAAGGTAACTCTGATTTTAAATCCTTATAACGACCCTGCAAACTCCTTGATCTGAACTGAATATTGATTTGATACTATCGTTATCGAGCTAAACCAGTGGAAAAGAACGGGGGCAGAGGCATATTGCCTCCCCCTCAAGGTAAGAGGTCTTGCCTTGGATGGAAACCGTCGTTTTGACCGCTGCGGAGGCAACCCTCACTCCTATACTCCCTGAGGTGGGTCTCTGTACTTATGAGACCCATATACCTTGCCCTGGTTGCCGTCCGTGGTGGCGGGGGAGATAGTAGTGTTGGAAAATCTAAATATTCTATGGAAAACTCACACCCCTGTGGCTTGGGAGAGCCCCAATCTCCCACCCTTGCCGATGCACAACAACCCTGTGCAGGTGCTCAGATAGTGAGCACCAGAAGATCTGGTAGTCAGGCTACTAGATCAGGAGTGAGAGGGAAAAAGGCAGGAGTCCGTGACGTCCCACCTGGACCCCAGAGGGGGAAAAACGGACCTGGTGCCCTGAAACATGAATGTTTCAGGTGCAAAAAGAAGAAGTGGTCAATTGACTTCAAGGAGGGAAAGGCAGCGGATCTCACGAGGCTGAGCGTGTGCCTCTTTTGCGAGCTCTTTCTCAAAATTGAGAGTCAGGCCGCAAAACTCGTGAAGTACGAGAAGGTCATTTCTGACCTCCGTAAAAGTTTAGACCGAAAAGAGGTACAACATGCCGAGGAACTTAGAAACCTCAGAGAGAAGCTGGGTGAGAGTCGGGTATCTGTTCCTAGCACCGCCACCAGCACTCTTAAATCGCTACTTGTCCCCCTGGAATGTCGGTTTGACATCCAGGAGTCCACAATGGACATTATAGAAATCAGACTGGCGTCCCTGGAGGCTAAGAGGTCGAAGGATGACTCTGAGAGGCAGTCTTACCGGAGCGTCCTATTGAGGGATCCTGTCCCCCGGATACCACCCACTTCTGTAGTGGCTATGGAAGTTACCTCAGGAGCCAGAGATTTAAACGGCAATGTAGGCAGAAGCATTGCCAAAAGTGTTAGGACAAAAAGCCGTCCTGACACAGAGAGGAGGAAGAGCGAAACGAAGCTGCAAGGTAGAGCTACGGTTCCACCAGAGAGGGAAACCGTGAACCTCCTGGTGGGTGACTCCCTCGTAGGGAGGCAAACCGGCCTACGCTACAAGCAGCTTCGTCGCGAGAACAGAGTACTGAGTTTCCCTGGTGCCAAGATAGGCAGGATCGTCCAGGAGATCCAAAAACTGAACATAGACAGAAACAGTACTCTGATTGTCTCAGTCGGAGGAAATGACCTGTTCCTGAATTCACGGAGAAGTGGTCCTATTGAAAATATAGTCAAGGACTTTAATAGGCTACTCAGTGCAGTTAAGTCCAAGGTCAACAGAGGTATCGTTGTGGGGCTTTTGCCTAGGAGGAAAGCCACTAATGAGCATTATGGTAGAGCTCAGGCGATAAATGGTCGACTGAGTAACCTATGTCGGACCTACAGCCTCAAGTATGTTGACCTCTGGCATCTCTTTTTCGGAAGAGATGATCTCTACTGGAAGGACGGGATACACTTCAGTGGACGAGGCAGCAATTTATTTGCCGAACAGCTGGCTGTGAAGCTGTTCAAGCCTCACAAACCACTGAAGGAGGACCTTAATCATAAGAAGAGAAAGAGAGGACGCGGCAGGAGATCGGCGAAGGCATGTGCAGCACAGCCTCGACAGGAGGAACTGCAAGCAGAAACGGCTCCTTCAACCTCTACAGCTGGCACTGGAGATGGCCCCACTTTCAGATGTGAGGAATCTGTGCCAGGTAATGCCAAAAGAGCGCGCAGCCAGACAGTAAGCCCTGAGGGCGTTTTGAAGAAACGATCCAGGCAATCTGACCCCTCTTTCCCAGATTCCCCTGACCCCACCCCAGATTCCCTTGACCCCACCCCAGATTCCCTTGACCCCACCCCAGATCCCCCTGACCCCACCCCAGATCCCTATGAGCCCACCCCACATCCCCATGACCCCACCCCACATCCCCATGACCCCACCCCACATCCCCATGACCCCACCCCACATCCCCATCACCCCACCCCAGATCCCCCTGACCCCACCCCAGATCCCCCTGACCCCACCCCAGATCCCCCTGACCCCACCCCAGATCCCCCTGAGCCGACCCCGGACCCTGATGACTCTGGCGACGGCTCAGGTTATGAAGACTGCGCCGATGAAAACCAGGGAAACGGGCTAGGACTCGGAGGTCGGTGAGGGACCTCCGAATGATACTCTTCAATGCTCGGTCTATCAGGAATAAGCTGCAGGAGTTTAGATGTATGGTGGCTGTTGAATGTCTCGACATCATCTGCATCACTGAGACCTGGCTGGACACTGAGAAACGAGATTTTGAGGGAGAGTATCACCTGCCCGGGTATAAAATGTTCCACAGGGATCGTGGCAACAGAGCAGGTGGAGGAGTGATGATCTATGTTCGCTGTCACATTGACGCGGTCCTCATACCCATCGACTCACCGTATGAGTTACTAGGGATAGAGGTCCGAGCGGAAGTCACACTCAACCTTTACTTGCTCTACAGACCACCCCACCAGACGAGAGACCACGACCGAGATCTCTACGCTGCTCTCACTAACCTTCTGCAGGATGAAACGGCCATTGTGTTGGGAGATTTCAACTGCAGAGTGGATTGGAGCACAAGAGTCTCGGATGGAGAGGGAGGTAGGTTGATCGAATTTTCGAACGACAACTTCCTCTCCCAGATGGTAAGAACTCCCACTAGAGGCGAAAATGCACTGGACCTCATATTCACTACCGACGAAGATCTGGTTTCTCAGGTCTCGGTTGGTGAATGTCTGGGTACCAGTGACCATAATGCCGTTTCTTTTAGAGTGGGAGTCAAAGTGGAACAAGAGAAGATCTCTCATAGAAATATGCTAAATCTGAGAAGAGCTGATTACGACAGTTTCACTCGTGATCTGCAGGCATTACGTCCTCAACTTCCAGCTTCACCTGATCAGATGTGGCGGGGCTTTAAGGCAAACTACATCTCGATCCAGGACCGATGCATACCTAGGAAAAGGGTAGGTGGTTCCATGAAGGTTCGTCCTAAATGGTTCCATAACGAGCTTGGCAGAGAGATAAAGAGAAGGAAACGACTCTACGTCTCATTCAAGACTCACTCTTCACCGGAAACTGAGAGACTTCTCACAGACCAACGGAGATTGGTCAAAAGAATGATGCGGCAAGCTAAAGTAGCGGAGGAACACAGGGTTGCATTGGCCTGTAAGGGCAACCCTAAGGAGTTCTTCGCTTATGTCAGTAGCAGGAAGCCCACCAGAAGCTCCATCGGACCAATCAGGACAACCCATGGTATGTTGGCAACTTCGGATGCCGACATCGTCGCCGAACTCAACAGTTATTTCGTCAGTGTCTTCACCAGGGAGGATGCGCTTGGCACCCCTGACCCCGTAGTCTACTACGAGGGACGAATGCCACTGACTGAGATTGTTTGTACTGTTGAGGAGGTAGTAGACAAACTTGGCAAGCTGGACCCTAACAAGGCAGCTGGTCCTGATGGATTCTTACCGACAGTGATGAAGAACGTGAAGGATGGTTTGGCGGCACATCTGCAACAGATCTTCAATGTCTCTTTGGAGTCGGGCGAGGTCGCCGACGACATGAGGATCGCGGATGTGACCCCAATCTTCAAGACAGGTGAGACCACTAACAGTAGTAACTACAGACCGATTAGTTTAACATCGGTTCCTGGAAAGCTGCTAGAATCCATCATCAAGGATAGGATTGTGGATCACCTGGAAG
The DNA here is from genome assembly GCA_947561585.1 of Caprella mutica. Classification (NCBI taxonomy): domain Eukaryota; kingdom Metazoa; phylum Arthropoda; class Malacostraca; order Amphipoda; family Caprellidae; genus Caprella; species Caprella mutica. Next base: position 340,485 of record CANNZV010000097.1, on the reverse strand, counting down.
AACACCAGCTCATAGGAAAGAGTCAGCATGGCTTTCTTCGCGGGAAGTCATGCCTGACAAACTTACTAGAGTTCTTCTACTACGTTCTTCAGGAGCATGACAAATCCAAAGCTGTTGACATCGTCTACCTTGATTTCAAGAAGGCATTTGACAAGGTACCTCACAAGAGGTTAATGGCGAAAATAGCAGCTATTGGTGTGGGTGGTCGAGTTCTACAATGGATCAGGTCATGGCTAAATAACAGACGACAAAGAGTGGTGGTCAATGGCGTGGCCTCTGTGTGGAGCTCCGTAACCAGCGGGGTTCCCCAGGGCTCAGTCCTTGGTCCTCTGCTCTTTATTATTTACATAAATGACCTTGACGTAGGACTCGTCAGTAGGGTATCCAAGTTTGCTGATGACACAAAGATTGGCATCAATGCTGCAAGTCCAGAGGCCATCGGACAACTCCAACTTGATCTTTTCAAGATCGGAGAATGGTCGGAAAAGTGGCAGATGCCCTTCAATGTGGACAAGTGTAGAGTACTTCATGCTGGTCGTAGGAACGCTGAAGCTTTCTACACGCTACTTGGAGCCCAAATAGGACCCACTGATGTACAGAAAGATCTTGGAGTTATGATCACCAGGGATCTCAAGTTCTCTCGACAGTGCCTGGAAGCTGAGAAGAGAGCAAACAAGATCCTAGGGTACATCAAGAGGCAATTCAGATACAGAAACAGAGAGACAGTCCTCACCCTGTACAACTCTCTTGTAAGACCTCTTTTGGAGTTTGCGGTCCAGTTCTGGTCACCCACGTTGCGAGCAGATGTCCAGCGGTTGGAACGGGTGCAAGCGAGGGCGACTAAACTTGTACCTGAAATCCGATCCAAGGGATACGCACGTCGGTTAGAAGACCTGGGCCTCTTCACGCTTGAGCAGCGACGTTTGAGGGGTCAACTCATCGAGACTTTTAAGATCCTTCGAGGGATAAGTCGAGTTGATCCCGAAGACTACTTTTCGCTGTGTGTGAACCCCACCCGCAACCACGGGTGGAAGGTGGTTCCGCCTCGGTTCACCACTGCTCAGCTGGAGAACTTCATGCTGGTAAAGATCTGTAATGTCTGGAACAGACTGCCAGAAAATGTTGTCAGCAGCCTGACTGTTGACACATTCAAAAGGCGACTTGACAGGATACTCAGTGAGCTGGCTTACTGAGCTGTCAAGCGCCTCCATGACTTGACCTCGGAGTTGAGATGAGAGTCTTAGCTATCTTTTCTGGTAGCACTCTTACTTCAACTCCAACCAACCAATTAAGAGAAAACCTGGCGCCTTTCCGTGGCTAGAGAGATCAGGTCACACCCTGCGTTCTGTCACCGTCTCAGGGACTGCCTTTGGGCGGCCCCTGTGAAGGTGGCAGTGATTGGCGGGTTTGACTGACCAAGTCCAGGATAAAACTTGGAGCTAATGATTGTACCCAAACTTTGCTCCTACGCCTGATGGAGGTTCTTTCTTTGTCAGGTTTAGGAGTACGGTTTGGAGTGCTTAGGTTCCAAGTGGGAAGTGATGGAGAGAGATTCACCTTGTTCCGTTGTTAACCCAACGTCGAGCGCACAGCTGGCTGTGCACAGGGGCCATCCTTGGATGGGCATATTGTGCCTTTTGATGGTCCCTTTATCCTTGTGACTCCTTGTGACTCCTTCTTCCCACCTCTCTCCTTCTTCCCACCTCTCTCCTTCTTCCCACCTCTCTCCTTCTTCCCATCTCTCTCCTTCTTCCCACCTCTCTCCTTCTTCCCACCCCTCTCACTCTCTCACATTCAGTGGTTGTGTTTCTTCCCTCTCACACATTAGTATCGTTACTGAACCAGTGTTCCGCTACCGCCAGTAGAGAAACTTCTATGCGCATCTAGGAACGCACTGCGGAACATTGGATTGTAGTACGGAACATTGGATTGTAGTACGGAACATTGGATTGTAGTACGGAACATTGGATTGTAGTACGGAACATTGGATTTTAGTACGGAACATTGGATTGTAGTACGGAACATTGTGTTACACTATCAATTATTGTCTACAAGAATGTGATGCTACATGTAGACAGACATTGTACTCTACTCAATATCATCTATAACGCTTGAGTGTGGAGCTTTAATAATTGCTAGAGGTGTGCAGATATTCATTATTTTCACCTGTGCTGTTTTTATCTCTCAATTACATCGTTCACGTATCATTTCGTATGTTACATTTTTGTAAGGGTTCAGTTTTGAAAGTTTCACTTTAGTTTATCTAATGATGTTACGCAACTTATTTGACTATATAAATTAATTATTATTTAATAGCTTCTTCGTGGTATTTACCTACTATCAGCAGTATCGTAATAACAACACACTATTATTTAACGATTCCCCACATAGCTAAGCTATTTATTTCACGTAATAGTCTATGACATCTATGATAATGGTGGTAATTTTTAATTAATATAGTCGCTCAATGCCTATCAACTATTTGTTTAATCCCCATTAACAATAATATAATAACAATAGTTGAGTTAGATTATACTTCAGTCACTATAGCTATACGAACTTCGCTAGCTGTAGTATGTACTTTCTCTATCTTTTGCTCGTAGATTTTCAAAGCATGAAATTTCTGCTATGGATGAGTTACCACGTGATTCACAAGATTGAGTAGATACCACGTGATTCACAAGATTGAGTAGTTACCACGTGATTCACTAGATTGAGTAGTTACCACGTGATTCACAAGATTGAGTAGTTACCACGTGATTCACAAGATTGAGTAGTTACCACGTGATTCACAAGATTGAGTAGTTACCACGTGATTCACAAGATTGAGTAGTTACCACGTGATTCACAAGATAGAGTAGTTACCACGTGATTCACAAGATTGAGTAGTTACCACGTGATTCACAAGATTGAGTAGTTACCACGTGATTCACAAGATTGAGTAGTTACCACGTGATTCACAAGATTGAGTAGTTACCACGTGATTCACAAGATTGAGTAGTTACCACGTGATTCACAAGATAGAGTAGTTACCACGTGATTCACAAGATTGAGTAGTTACCACGTGATTCACAAGATTGAGTAGTTACCACGTGATTCACAAGATTGAGTAGTTACCACGTGATTCACAAGATTGAGTAGTTACCACGTGATTCACAAGATAGAGTAGTTACCACGTGATTCACAAGATTGAGTAGTTACCACGTGATTCACAAGATAGAGTAGTTACCACGTGATTCACAAGATTGAATAGTTACCACGTGATTCACAAGATTGAGTAGTTACCACGTGATTCACAAGATTGAGTAGTTACCACGTGATTCACAAGATTGAGTAGATACCACGTGATTCACAAGATTGAGTAGATACCACGTGATTCACAAGATTGAGTAGATACCACGTGATTCACAAGATTGAGTAGATACCACGTGATTCACAAGATAGAGTAGTTACCACGGGATTCACAAGATTGAGTAGTTACCACGTGATTCACAAGATTGAGTAGTTACCACGTGATTCACAAGATTGAGTAGTTACCACGTGATTCACAAGATTGAGTAGTTACCACGTGATTCACAAGATTGAGTAGTTACCACGTGATTCACAAGATTGAGTAGTTACCACGTGATTCACTAGATTGAGTAGTTACCACGTGATTCACAAGATTGAGTAGTTACCACGTGATTCACAAGATTGAGTAGTTACCACGTGATTCACAAGATTGAGTAGATACCACGTGATTCACAAGATTGAGTAGTTACCACGTGATTCACAAGATTGAGTAGTTACCACGTGATTCACAAGATTGAGTAGTTACCAATTGATTCACAAGATTGAGTAGTTACCAATTGATTCACAAGATTGAGTAGTTACCACGTGATTCACAAGATTGAGTAGTTACCACGTGATTCACAAGATTGAGTAGATACCACGTGATTCACAAGATTGAGTAGATACCACGTGATTCACAAGATTGAGTAGATACCACGTGATTCACAAGAATGAGTAGATACCACGTGATTCACAAGATTGAGTAGCTACCACGTGATTCACAAGATTGAGTAGTTACCAATTGATTCACAAGATTGAGTAGTTACCACGTGATTCACAAGATTGAGTAGTTACCACGTGATTCACAAGATTGAGTAGATACCACGTGATTCACAAGATTGAGTAGATACCACGTGATTCACAAGATTGAGTAGATACCACGTGATTCACAAGAATGAGTAGATACCACGTGATTCACAAGATTGAGTAGCTACCACGTGATTCACAAGATTGAGTAGTTACCACGTGATTCACAAGATACAGTACTTGTCACGTGCTTTGCTGTTTATGTTATCTATCACGTGCTTTGCTGTTTATATTATCTACCTCGTGCTTTGCTGTTTATATTATCTACCACGTGTTTTGCTGTTTATATTATCTACCACGTGCTTTGCTGTGTATATTATCTACCACGTGTTTTGCTGTTTATATTATCTACCACGTGTTTTGCTGTTTATATTATCTACCACGTGCTTTGCTGTTTATATTATCTACCACGTGCTTTGCTGTTTATATTATCCACCACGTGTTTTGCTGTTTATATTATCTACCACGTGTTTTGCTGTTTATATTATCTACCACGTGTTTTGCTGTTTATATTATCTACCACGTGTTTTGCTGTTTATATTATCTACCACGTGCTTTGCTGTTTATATTATCTACCACGTGCTTTGCTGTTTATATTATCTACCTCGTGCTTTGCTGTTTATATTATCTACCACGTGTTTTGCTGTTTATATTATCTACCACGTGTTTTGCTGTTTATATTATCTACCACGTGTTTTGCTGTTTATATTATCTACCACGTGTTTTGCTGTTTATATTATCTACCACGTGCTTTGCTGTTTATATTATCTACCACGTGCTTTGCTGTTTATATTATCCACCACGTGTTTTGCAAGATATTGATGAGTTTATTTTCAGTTCGTGTTCCCATTTACAATTTCTATTTATCTCATCAGTGACTGTAGAGACTGTTGCACAACATATGGTCCTATGTACGACATGCATGGCAACCCATTCATATTCATGTGGAAAGGGACATGCATATTGCATATAGGGAGTATTCTGATGTTAATTTATATATATATTGTATTTTTTCTGTTCTTTGTAACCAGAACAAAGTATAAATGTATAATGTTTTCAGCAAGAAAGTATGAATCTATCATATTTACACAATTTTTAAAATAATCATAGAATGTTACTAGGTAAGAAATTTAAAAAAAACTAACCACAATATCAAAATTTTAAATAGATAAAATGTAATTTTAAATCTAACTTAACTATTCCAGCAATAAATAATATATTTATTACACTATTTAAAGTAATAGTTGTCTGTGGTGAATGGAAGAAAAGGGGTGGTGTTCCTAGGGCCCCGAACTGTTGTAATTTGGGTTATGTGTATCATATTTTAAATAAGTTTGCAGTGTTAGAGGATAGCGCTAAGGTTATGCTCTTCAACTACGAGGTCTTAGATTTTATGTTAGGTAGGCTCGTAGGCTTCATTTACTATCGCCTCTTCATTTTCCTCTTCCATCTGTGAGTGCAGTCACTGGTGCTCGTGTCTCTTTTCATCACATTCCTTGGTAAATGACTGCATTCTCGGAGTAGCTTTTCTTTCTGACTACTTCTTCCAGTCCCTTGTATTTAATTTCCTCGTGACGTCAGTGACATAGCCTTTTGTTCTACTGTAGAAATAATCCCTATTAAATTAATTAAAGTAATGGATTGCTTGCAGTTTTCATCAAATACTTACATTTAGTTTCAATAACACATTGAGTATATTTTAAGAGATATGAGCATTGACTGTTAGAACTAACTATTCTATTTACTACTATTTATATGTGTTCTATTATTAGGTTTTACTTTCTCATCTGCCTCGAAATGCTTTAAGAAAATCTATGCAATTAAGTTTCCTTATAGATCTATTGAATATTCAAGTCCCCGTAGCCACCATATTTACCGAGTCATTAATTGTACATATGTTTGATGTTCTCTTCTTCTATTCCAGATTATTCCGTTATTTTAAGTTTTTCTAATGTAATTTTTATGTTTAACATTAATTCTTAGCAGTGAAACTCTGTTTGTGTTTAATGCCAGTGAATTAAGAGTGACAAGTGACTAATAGAGACATGCCTCTAGCGAATTGAGCAACTGTCACTATGATGATGCCACTCCCTCTGCCCGGGGCCGGCAGACCCCACAAGGACCACTCACCCGATGAACTCCATCTCGCGGTACTCACTGGAAGGAGCAAACGCATCAAAAACATGCTACAAAAAGGTGAGTGTGACCTTTGACCTCAGGGTCAATGCTAGGGTACATTTTATTCCTATTATCGTCTGTTACCTTTCTAGAGGATATCAAGGGAATGTCCCAGTTCTCTGACACTCTCAGTATTCGCAAAGTGGGGGTAGGTACAGGTCAATCAAGAGATGTTAACGCTCACTTTCTGAGTAGTGCGAGTGTTAGGGTAGGGTGGGTTACGAATTGTCGGTCAGTTTCACATCTTCGGTCATGTAAGAAAACACGATATAAAAATAATTATTTAATTACTATATCGTTATTTCTTATATTACCGAAGATGTGAAATCGACTGACTATTCGTACGTAACTTGCCCTATTACGACGTTCCTATACTATTTGTCTGAATGAACACTACTGTTAATTTTCCACAACAGTGACAACACTGCATTAATTACCTTCTGTGCTGTTGTTTCCTATTACTTTCTGTGCTGTTGTTTCCTATTACTTTCTGTGCTGTTGTTTCCTATTACTTTCTGTGCTGTTGTTTCCTATTACTTTCTGTGCTGTTGTTTCCTATTACTTTCTGTGTTGTTGTTTCCTATTACTTTCTGTGCTGTTGTTTCCTATTACTTTCTGTGCTGTTGTTTCCTATTACTTTCTGTGCTGTTGTTTCTATTACTTACTGTGCTGTTGTTTCCTATTACTTTCTGTGCTGTTGTTTCTATTACTTTCTGTGCTGTTGTTTCCTATTACTTTCTGTGCTGTTGTTTCTATTACTTACTGTGCTGTTGTTTCTATTACTTTCTGTGCTGTTGTTTCCTATTACTTTCTGTGCTGTTGTTTCCTATTAGTTTCTGTGCTGTTGTTTCCTATTAGTTTCTGTGCTGTTGTTTCCTATTACTTTCTGTGCTGTTGTTTCTATTACTTTCTGTGCTGTTGTTTCTATTACTTACTGTGCTGTTGTTTCCTATTAGTTTCTGTGCTGTTGTTTCCTATTACTTTCTGTGCTGTTGTTTCCTATTACTTTCTGTGCTGTTGTTTCCTATTACTTTCTGTGCTGTTGTTTCCTATTACTTTCTGTGCTGTTGTTTCTATTACTTTCTGTGCTGTTGTTTCTATTACTTACTGTGCTGTTGTTTCTATTACTTTCTGTGCTGTTGTTTCCTATTACTTTCTGTGCTGTTGTTTCCTATTACTTTCTGTGCTGTTGTTTCTATTACTTTCTGTGCTGTTGTTTCTATTACTTTCTGTGCTGTTGTTTCTATTACTTACTGTGCTGTTGTTTCTATTACTTTCTGTGCTGTTGTTTCCTATTACTTTCTGTGCTGTTGTTTCCTATTAGTTTCTGTGCTGTTGTTTCCTATTACTTTCTGTGCTGTTGTTTCCTATTAGTTTCTGTGTTGTTGTTTCCTATTAGTTTCTGTGTTGTTTCCGTTTTCTCTCACCACCTGCCGGACATTAAGTAGCAGCATCTGGTTACCGGTCACGAGTACGGACACAGTGGCCCGTGCCTTGTCCAGTGTCCACCATCTTACCTTCTCACCTTCTTCACCTTACTGTGTGATACACACGAACAGACGCACTAACCAGTTGCACACACCTGTTCTAGGACCATTACGCTATGAAGATAAATGGTACTAAGAATATGTTACAGTGGTAGATATATCTACATGAAGTACTACAGTATGAATTGTTACACTTTTAGGGAAATAGTTGCATTTGTAAGACTTGTATTTGTGGTAGCATTTCTAGTGCTTTATATACAGACCTATATGATATAATGTATACAATTATTTATCTTACAGTAAGTAAAGGATGTATCAGTTAATTGATTATCTTTTAAATTAATGAAACAATATTAGTAGTGTACATCTTCCTACTTCTCTATTTATAAATTTCTTTCTAAATTTTCTTTTAAGAATTATAACTCATACAAAAAATAATATAACTAATCTTTTGCTTGCGATTATAATCATTATGAGAAGATAACTATTTACAGCGATAAATAATTTGACTTACTCAAATCGTAATGTATGATAATATTAAAACACTTGTTATAATTTATCTAATTTATATTTAGTTTATAATATTTTATGTTCTATACGGTATATATTTACTGTACTGGACAATAACAGCCTATCTTGTGGCTGCAATATTCAGACTACTCCTCTCTAAAATATCGCAACATTACCTGTTAAGGTTACATTTATTATCTGGGAACAGTTAGTGTGGTTACTTTGTCATCTGTCAGGTCAGTGCACTGTACTTAGTCATCTGTCAGGTCAGTGCACTGTACTTAGTCATCTGTCAGGTCAGTGCACTGTACTTAGTCATCTGTCAGGTCAGTGCACTGTACTTTGTCATCTGTCAGGTCAGTGCACTGTACTTAGTCATCTGTCAGGTCAGTGCACTGTACTTAGTCATCTGTCAGGTCAGTGCACTGTACTTAGTCATCTGTCAGGTCAGTGCACTGTACTTTGTCATCTGTCAGGTCAGTGCACTGTACTTAGTCATCTGTCAGGTCAGTGCACTGTACTTAGTCATCTGTCAGGTCAGTGCACTGTACTTTGTCATCTGTCAGGTCAGTGCACTGTACTTAGTCATCTGTCAGGTCAGTGCACTGTACTTAGTCATCTGTCAGGTCAGTGCACTGTACTTAGTCATCTGTCAGGTCAGTGCAGTGTACTTTGTCATCTGTCAGGTCAGTGCACTGTACTTAGTCATCTGTCAGGTCAGTGCACTGTACTTAGTCATCTGTCAGGTCAGTGCACTGTACTTAGTCATCTGTCAGATCAGTGCACTGTACTTGTATACTTGTAGTTATAAAATCTTCAGACCGGTTTGTTATTTGAAGTTAATTATTTTGTGACTTTGAAATAAAACAGTGTCATTGGATATTTCCCTTCTGCTCAAATGTTTGTGGTTTTAGAATGGTTGTTTGACAATAATATTTATTGCTTTAAGAGAGTGAATAAGAGTTTCAAACTCTGTTACATGTAATGCATTTGGTGAGGGTAATTAACCACCTACTGTTTTCTCTAGGCCAGAGGTTTTCTGTGGTTTACTTTATAGAAATAACGAGCTCTTGAGGTTTCATGTATCCTAACAGATTTCAAGTTTGATGTTTCTTTTCTGTGAGAAAGTAATTAGTTTAGTCGGAAATATAGGAGGAGTTATTTTTGAATTGGTCAGTTTCTATTAGTTGAGGGTAGAATTAGGGACAGCCTACAGGAGGGTTGAGAACCAATCGGAATTGGAGAAGTGAGATCAGCGGCATCTTACGTTTGGATTTGGGTGGAGTTTTAGATGAATCTGGGGAGTATATAAGAGGTGGATTGAGATTATGAAGGAGTCCTACTCTGTCTGTCGTCACTTTCTGCTTACAAGAGTGCCTTAAATAGTTTACCGGTCTGGATAAGACCCCGTCGGGGTGAAGTCTTCTCTCACCCCAGCCTTAGGTGACCATCGCAGGACTTAGTCGATGAAGATCTCCGCCCGTCATTGTGGTGGAGATAGGATCCTTAGCAAGTGACTGAATCTTGTAATTCAATGGATCCCAGCAGCAGAGGTTGTATTCTTTACGGCAGAGTCGAAGCCAAATGAGACAGGATGTGGGAACCAAGAACTGAAGTCTATTGTAGAATAACTTCTGACGTTGCAGAACAACTTCTCATGTTGCAGAGCAGACATTCAATAAGCAGTAGGATTCTGCAGCCAGAGTCACCATCATCGTACCGAGATTTGCACGAGTTGTCGTCCACGTCCATTGACAAAGTTCCAGTGGAGGACTTCAGCCGTTCCCAATACCCTATTACAGTGGTTCCGAAGAGTTTCCAGCTGCACCTACTCCATTAGAAACTCAGTAACCCCACCCGTATTCCCTCAGTGATTGTGTCAGTGTTTATTTGTGAAAAGTATACTCTCAACCTCCAAAGCTTGACCCATTTTGTAAGTTAAACTCCTCCATAGGTAGAAATTTGATTAATTGAATTAAGTGTACGATGTTTAGGTAGGATTTACTATTTCTCGAACCTTTTGTCTGATCGATTACTTAATTAGAGTACACCTAATTTAAACTATGACTGTGTTTTATTTAACCTTGTTATTTTGGTACGATATTTGATTTGATGCTATTTAATGAAGTGAAGATATTGATGATTATTATTGACAAGTAACGTAAACAGTAAATTAAACAAATTGATTATTCTTTCTAGGGAGAATCGTAACCCACGTAAATAAATGGCCGCTCGGCACTAATTAATAACCACGCTACCATGTGAAAGAAAGAACTTAACTACTGGAAATATTGAATAGGAATATTGAAATAGAGAAATGCCCATACGGCATAAGAAACACCCCTCCCCCCCCCCCCTCAGGGTCCCCGAACATACATACTTAGTCATCTGTCAGGTCAGTGCACTGTACTTAGTCATCTGTCAGGTCAGTGCGCTGTACTTAGTCATCTGTCAGGTCAGTGCACTGTACTTAGTCATCTGCCAGGTCAGTACACTGTACTTTAGTTGTCATCTGTCAGGTCAGTACACTGTACTTTAGTTGTCATCTGTCAGGTCAGTACACTGTACTTTAGTTGTCATCTGTCAGGTCAGTACACTGTACTTTTGTTGTCATCTGCCAGGTCAGTACACTGTACTTTAGTTGTCATCTGTCAGGTCAGTACACTGTACTTTAGTTGTCATCTGTCAGGTCAGTACACTGTACTTTAGTTGTCATCTGTCAGGTCAGTACACTGTACTTTAGTTGTCATCTGTCAGGTCAGTACACTGTACTTTAGTTGTCATCTGTCAGGTCAGTACACTGTACTTTAGTTGTCATCTGTCAGGTCAGTACACTGTACTTTAGTTGTCATCTGTCAGGTCAGTACACTGTACTTTAGTTGTCATCTGTCAGGTCAGTGCACTGTACTTTGTCATCTGTCAGGTCAGTGCACTGTACTTTGTCATCTGTCAGGTCAGTGCACTGTACTTTGTCATCTGTCAGGTCAGTGCACTGTACTTTAGTTGTCATCTGTCAGGTCAGTGCACTGTACTTTAGTTGTCATCTGTCAGGTCAGTGCACTGTACTTTAGTTGTCATCTGTCAGGTCAGTGCACTGTACTTTGTCATCTTATAGTGCTATCTTTTTAAAGAATTTTCATTTCTTTCTCTACCATTATATAGTAAATTAAATAATAATTATATATTAATTGAGTGCAATTGTCTTCAATCAGGAAATATGCATTAGGTATAATAAATGACTTAACTTTGTACTGAAATATTAGTGACTGTGAAGTTTTTATTGAATTAGCTTTTGATGATTTCTTTTTTGTGTTGGAAAGGGAAATAATATATGTATTTAAACAAGAACAAAACTTGGAAATAACTAAATAACTAAACTGCTTTATATGCAGACATTAATTTTCTTCACCTGAAACAAAACTTCTTACAAAAGAACTGCACATTAAGTTATTATTTGCCTTGAACAGGAAATAATATTATAGGTACTATCAGCTGATAAAGTAAAAGGCATAGGGAATAATATTATAGGTACTATCAGCTGATAAAGTAAAAGGTATAGGGAATAATATTATAGGTACTATCAGCTGATAAAGTAAAAGGTATAGGGAATAATATTATAGGTACTATCAGCTGATAAAGTAAAAGGCATAGGGAATAATATTATAGGTACTATCAGCTGATAAAGTAAAAGGTATAGGGAATAATATTATAGGTACTATCAGCTGATAAAGTAAAAGGCATAGGGAATAATATTATAGGTACTATCAGCTGATAAAGTAAAAAGCATAGGGAATAATATTATAGGTACTATCAGCTGATAAAGTAAAAGGCATAGGGAATAATATTATAGGTACTATCAGCTGATAAAGTAAAAGGTATAGGGAATAATATTATAGGTACTATCAGCTGATAAAGTAAAAGGTATAGGGAATAATATTATAGGTACTATCAGCTGATAAAGTAAAAGGCATAGGGAATAATATTATAGGTACTATCAGCTGATAAAGTAAAAGGTATAGGGAATAATATTATAGGTACTATCAGCTGATAAAGTAAAAGGCATAGGGAATAATATTATAGGTACTATCAGCTGATAAAGTAAAAGGTATAGGGAATAATATTATAGGTACTATCAGCTGATAAAGTAAAAGGCATAGGGAATAATATTATAGGTACTATCAGCTGATAAAGAAAAAGGTATAGGGAATAATATTATAGGTACTATCAGCTGATAAAGTAAAAGGCATAGGGAATAATATTATAGGTACTATCAGCTGATAAAGTAAAAAGCATAGGGAATAATATTATAGGTACTATCAGCTGATAAAGTAAAAGGCATAGGGAATAATATTATAGGTACTATCAGCTGATAAAGTAAAAGGTATAGGGAGTAATATTATAGGTACTATCAGCTGATAAAGTAAAAGGCATAGGGAATAATATTATAGGTACTATCAGCTGATAAAGTAAAAGGTATAGGGAATAATATTATAGGTACTATCAGCTGATAAAGTAAAAGGCATAGGGAATAATATTATAGGTACTATCAGCTGATAAAGTAAAAAGCATAGGGAATAATATTATAGGTACTATCAGCTGATAAAGTAAAAGGCATAGGGAATAATATTATAGGTACTATCAGCTGATAAAGTAAAAGGCATAGGGAATAATATTACAGGTACTATCAGCTGATAAAGTAAAAGGCATAGGGAATAATATTATAGGTACTATCAGCTGATAAAGTAAAAGGCATAGGGAATAATATTATAGGTACTATCAAATTGTTAACTCTTTTTAGTTTAGTTTGCATGTTTATCATGAATAGCATCGTCAGAATTCTAGCTGTCACATTATTCTATAGCTACTTGTATGGTTTATAAAGATGTCTATTTTAATTCAATACCTTGAAAAAAGTCCTCCAAATATACCATTACTACACCCAAAGTGTACTGGTTACCTTACTACCATTACTACACCCAAAGTGTACTGGTTACCTTAATACCATTACTGCACCCAAAGTGTACTGGTTACCTTACTACCATTATGACTTACTCTCAATTTTTTTTCGTTTCGATATGTCAAGGTCCTTTCTTCGTAAGCCTATTGTCTCAGCGTAGATACAATGAACTGTATCTAGTTACACGATACCTCGCTAGGTACTCTAAGTGTGACATGTGATACCATGTATCGAGTCTACACCTCACTAATCGATACTTTAAGGGTCTTCTCATTCCTTCTCACTTTCATTGTGTCAATAGTTAAATCAAACATTATATAACGTCGATATTATTTATCAACATTTAAAAACAATAATGGTAAATTATTCAGAATTTTAGAGAAAGTCTGTTTCCTACATTCGGTATAATAGATGGAGATTCAGAACAGACGAATTGTAGTAAAAACTATTAATAAATTGGTGATTTAGTTAGTATATTTCTACAATTTTGTTTATAATCATTGTTTCTACTATGATCTATAATAAGCACCTACACAAATAATTATCTATGTTTTAATACATTATGTGCATATACTTTACTGACTCACTTCTAAAGTAAATTATTTGTCGTGTTTATTTAGTAAGTAATTTTGTTGTTATTATTGTTTTTGCTTTCTCCTTCCCATTGCGCATGCGCCACAGCGTACAGGGTAATTAGCTGTGGCGCAATACAGTGACTGTGACTTACGCACATTGGGACAGAATATAGTTACTATAAGTTATGCCTTAGTACTACTTAGAGTTATTATGAGTGATAATAGAAGGAAGGGACGGATATCAGATGACAATTGAATAACTCATGGAATTGAAAGTTTGTTATTGAAAGGAAAAGCATCATAATTTGAGCATTGAAATATATTAATTGTAGAGAAAACAAATTAGATTTAAATTATTATATATCTAAATTATCGAAGAGTTTCCTTATATCTTCAGTTTACAATTAATTACTGCGGCAAATTGTAGTAACTTACGACAGATCATAAACAGTTTCATTATATTATGTTATAGTTTTTTTTAATCCCGTAACTACACAAAATATACTCCATTGCAAAGAGTTGACAAGTGACCAGACTCTTATTTGTATTTACTGAAGGTAAGTGTATGAATAAATTAACACATTGTGTTCTCATTGTAACTCTGAAACGAGCTATTGAGTACTTATTGGGAACAGAAGATGTGCTGGGGTGAGCACTGAGTGTGCTGGGGTGAGCACTGAGTGTGCTGGGGTGAGCACTGAGTGTGCTGGGGTGAGCACTGAGTGTGCTGGGGTGAGCACTGAGTGTGCTGGGGTGAGCACTAAGTGTGCTGGGGTGAGCACTGAGTGTGCTGGGGTGAGCACTGAGTGTGCTGGGGTGAGCACTGAGTGTGCTGGGGTGAGCACTGAGTGTGCTGGGGTGAGCACTGAGTGTGCTGGGTAGGCACTGAGTGTGCTGGGGTGAGCACTGAGTGTGCTGGGGTGAGCACTGAGTGTGCTGGGGTGAGCACTAAGTGTGCTGGGGTGAGCACTGAGTGTGCTGGGGTGAGCACTGAGTGTGCTGGGTAGGCACTGAGTGTGCTGGGGTGAGCACTGAGTGTGCTGGGGTGAGCACTGAGTGTGCTGGGGTGAGCACTGAGTGTGCTGGGTAGGCACTGAGTGTGCTGGGGTGAGCACTGAGTGTGCTGGGGTGAGCACTGCGTGTGCTGGGGTCAGCACTGCGTGTGCTGGGGTCAGCACTGCGTGTGCTGGGGTGTGTGCTGGGGTAACACATAACGCTATTAATCTTATTTGTAGAATTGCAAATACTTTCGAGTCACTTTATCTAGATGCCCCTGCTATTGTATGTAGGTCACAACTTCTCTCATAACGTATTCCAACTCTTGCTTTCTAACCCACACCATCTTGGTGCGTCACACCATCTTGGTGCGTCACACCATCTTGGTGCGTCACACCATCTTGGTGCGTCACACCATCTTGGTGCGTCACACCATCTTGGTGCGTCACACCATCTTGGTGCGTCACACCATCTTGGTGCGTCACACCATCTTGGTGCGTCACACCATCTTGGTACGTCACACCATCTTGGTGCGTCACACCACCTCAGTGTGTCACACCACCTCAGTGTGTCACACCACCTCAGTGTGTCACACCATCTTGGTGCGTCACACCATCTTGGTGTGTCACACCACCTCAGTGTGTCACACCACCTCAGTGTGTCACACCACCTCAGTGTGTCACACCACCTCAGTGTGTCACACCACCTCAGTGTGTCACACCACCTCAGTGTGTCACACCACCTCAGTGTGTCACACCACCTCAGGTGTCACACCACCTCAGTGTGTCACACCACCTCAGTGTGTCACACCACCCTAGTGCAAACCATACCACCTGACCTGGTTTGACATCACACCGAGAGAAAAGTACCCATCACAGTGTCTTGACTGCAGTCTCTTATTTACAGGAACAGCATTGGGAAGTCTTATTTTAAAGAAAATATTTCTTCAATAAAACAAGTCTAACCCTTGCGATAGGGTCATCGCAAGACTTAACTAGTCGAGGAAGATCTCCATCAGCTGTGGAGATGGAGACCTGTGCAATTCCCTGAATCCGCATCAGGCTATGGCAGATATTTATTTTTCATTTTAACATTAGTCCCTTACAAGTTACGAGAAGAGTCGGGACAACTCATTCACATTTATTTTTATTTGATGTCGAGGACTTATGACCTAATAAGCTAATAGTTTCAAAGGTATCCTAAATAAACCTAAAAATACAGAAATTTCAAAAATAAATTCTTTACTACTACAGAATCAGAGTAGAAGATAAGACTATGTCGAAGCAGAAACTGAAGCAAATAACAGAACAGTTCCGATATTGCTGGGTGGTGATTCTACTGGACAGTAGAAGTCTGCACTTAGCGTTGTCATATGCAGTAACTGTTGTTTCGACGAGTACCTATCGGAGCTGAATTGCAAAGCTCCTCCACCTCCCCCATCCATATACCCCCCCATCCATATACCCCCCCCCCATTGCTTAGTGCGACCCCCCTAGCGCTTATTGTAACCACTTGTTCTTACCAGTGGCAAGATTAAATCACTCAAACTGCAATGTTTGACCCCATATTGTAAGTTGAACTCTACCATAGGCAGACATTTATTAATTCAATTATAGACTACTGGTAATTTTGATTAATTACTTATTTCTTATGTGCGTAATTTAAGTTAGATGTGAGTTTCATTGCCCTAGTGATCTGGTACGATATTTAATTTGATGCTAATTCTTTATTTGATTAAACATTGATTTTTGTTTACGGACAAATAGTAACCCACTTAGTTAAGTAACCACTCAGCATTAATAAATAAACACGCTACCAAATGAACGAGAGAATTTGATTGTTCATCTTTTTAATATTTGGAATAAATTCCTGAAAAGTAGAGAAAAAATTAGTAAAGAAACCCCCAACATACACTGTGTCTACTGTCTACTTATTCAGTCTATTATTTACTATAGCTGTTTTCACGTTTTTTTGCAATGCACTGCCATTCACATTCGGTTACTAGCTTCACTACGTTTTTCGTGATCGGTTCATCTGATTCTTTGAAGGTAGAACACCCTATACCTTTCTTCACTACTTTCCTTTCCTTCACTTTCTGTGGTGCCCTGCATTCTTTGTTAAACTCTACCTTGAAGCTGTACTATGGTACCTGCAACTATCATGGATATCAACAATTCATAAAAATTAAGTAAATATTATCATATCGTTTTTCTTACGTGTCCGAAAATGGGGAACTGACCGATAATTTAGAACTTACCTTAGTTATTTATGTAGTTTCACTCTCTGTCTGTATTCTTATATATCTAGCTGAGTAATTTCTATGCTATTTATAAAGTTATTACAGTTAAGTGTCTCGTATCTCCAAATTAAACTGAACTGTGTTTTTTGGTGATTGTCTGGGCCGTTAAAGAGGTACTCATTCTATGGAGCTATGACGTTATTTCAGCTCAAAGAACCAGTTTGCCTTTAAGATGAAGTGGTGCCAATTACCTTTTTGTAACTGCAATTCCTAACTCCCCTTTCCTTTTCTAAATCACTAGGATGTTCTCCCTCCTTATATCTACATTATGACTCTCACGCAGATCAGTAACTAGGACTCTTGCCTAGTTACATAATCCTCTGCTATACCTAGTTTTACCTTTTTACTTGGTAGAGTTTATCTCTATAACCGATAACATCCAAACAGAGTAATATCCTTAATGTGAAGGAGTAATCAATAAAGATTCACCAGAGTGGTCATTACTCTTCATAATCTCTATCTTCCTTTGTTTTATCGTCTTTATGACCAATGCAAGTGCAGTCAGTACTAGTTGCTTAGCGACCGGAAATTAGCGATTGCGGCAAGAATTAGTTAGTTACGGTGCAGCGATGTATGACCAATGTATTTCTGTGACTCATGTCTTTGTACAGTCCATATAACTAAGTCACTATTAAAAGATCTACCGTGGTGGGTAATTGGTTCTAAACGCACAATCTGAGTGTACATAGAAAAAAAACGTACGTTTATTCAGTTGAAGCGTTTTTTATGCACCGTTTTCTTTGCTGCGGCATAATAAAAAGGAGCCTTAGTCTTCGAATATATTAGATACAATTATAATAAACTAAATAAAAGCATAATATACAGTGAATTTATAATTACTCGACTCCACAGAAAGTGCTGAGCTAGCACCTCTCTCACTTACTTCCCGTACCTTCCTACAGTTAAAATAAGAGCTGCAGTATCTTAAGAGCCTTTGACCGCTGTGTTATTATGTTACAGTTACTTGCTAACTGCTGTTCTAACTGTAACTAACATCAGCTACACAGGTTGTGACTCTTAACTGCTACAGTAAATAATGTACTTGAGCTCTAACAGAGGGGTGAACTCAACTACGTGATTTACACTGTATAGTTAATGTCAGAGAAGAGTCACTGTGATGATGTACTATCAGAGAAAAGAGTCACTGTGATGATGTACCATCAGAGAAAAGAGTCACTGTGATGATGTACCATCAGTGAAAAGAGTCACTGTGATGATGTACTATCAGAGAAAAGAGTCACTGTGATGATGTACCATCAGTGAAAAGAGTCACTGTGATGATGTACTATCAGAGAAAAGAGTCACTGTGATGATGTACTATCAGAGAAAAGAGTCACTGTGATGATGTACTATCAGAGAAAAGAGTCACTGTGATGATGTACTATCAGAGAAAAGAGTCACTGTGATGATGTACTATCAGAGAAAAGAGTCACTGTGATGATGTACTATCAGAGAAAAGAGTAACTGTGATGATGTACTATCAGAGAAAAGAGTCACTGTGATGATGTACTATCAGAGAAAAGAGTCACTGTGATGATGTACTGTCAGAGAAAAGAGTCACTGTGATGATGTACTATCAGAGAAAAGAGTCACTGTGATGATGTACTATCAGAGAAAAGAGTCACTGTGATGATGTACTATCAGAGAAAAGAGTCACTGTGATGATGTACTATCAGAGAAAAGAGTCACTGTGATGATGTACTATCAGAGAAAAGAGTCACTGTGATGATGTACTCTCAGAGAAAAGAGTCACTGTGATGATGTACTATCAGAGAAAAGAGTCACTGTGATGATGTACTATCAGAGAAAAGAGTCAATATTTTAATTTCACAAATCACAGTTTTCTAATTTCATATTAGGTACATATTTTCATATTACATATTTTCATATTACATATTTTCATATTACATATTTTCATATTACATATTTTCATATTACATATTTTCATATTACATATTTTCATATTACATATTTTCGTTGTGTACCTGAACCAATCTTAAGATTAACTATGAGCATTGCAATTAGAAAAGTATTTTGGAGTGTTAAACTAGTGAACTGTTTTTCTTGTGTTAAACTAGTGAACTGCTTTTCTTGTGTTAAACTAGTGAACTGCTTTCTTCAGCTGTACAATGTACTTGCACTTCTCATTGCACTGCTAGCGTAGTTAATGCAATGCACTTCCTTTTAACAATTGCATTGACATGCAGTGATTAACTTGACCAATGCATTTGTTGATGTCTACCTTACTATTTTAATTAGAAACTTATATTTAAATTGTAAATAGAAATAGTAAGATTTCATTTTAGGTATATCATGCAGAGACATACTAAATTTACTAGAGCAACTAACTAGGTATACATCTAACTAGGTATACATCTAACTAGGTATACATCTAACTAGGTATACATCTAACTAGGTATACATCTAACTAGGTATACATCTAACTAGGTATACATCTAACTAGGTATACATCTAACTAGGTATACATCTAACTAGGTATACATCTAACTAGGTATACATCTAACTAGGTATACATCTAACTAGGTATACATCTAACTAGGTATACATCTAACTAGGTATACATCTAACTAGGTATACATCTAACTAGGTATACATCTAACTAGGTATACATCTAACTAGGTATACATCTAACTAGGTATACATCTAACTAGGTATACATCTAACTAGGTATACATCTAACTAGGTATACATCTAACTAGGTATACATCTAACTAGGTATACATCTAACTAGGTATACATCTAACTAGGTATACATCTAACTAGGTATACATCTAACTAGGTATACATCTAACTAGGTATACATCTAACTAGGTATACATCTAACTAGGTATACATCTAACTAGGTATACATCTAACTAGGTATACATCTAACTAGGTATACATCTAACTAGGTATACATCTAACTAGGTATACATCTAACTAGGTATACATCTAACTAGGTATACATCTAACTAGGTATACATCTAACTAGGTATACATCTAATTAGATAAATTTATCTTGTCGTGGTTAACCGATTATATGGCATGTTATAAGTTATATATCACTTGTGAATTGCCCGAATTATATATTATTAATTAATATTTTTAAATAATGTTTTGATCACATCACTCTAATACACAGTATAGTTTGTATCAAAGAAATGTACACACTCTACGCGTATACCTGTATAACACAGAGGGAAATAAAATATACGGAATAGAAATGTGATTGAAAAATTAACTTCGGAAATATTTAAACTGATGACTATTATTGGTAACGCGCACCAAGTGATTCGCAAACGACACGAAACAAAGTTATTACGTATATTGAGACGTTATAATTTTCCATTCGATGCATCAATTGATGTTGTTTTGTTGCGATACACTTTGTCTTTGTGATATCCCCACAAAAAGCAGTCCATGGGTAGCGTAAGTATTCAGTCTTACCCTGATATTCCCCAGTGACTTGTTTCGTGACTTTCTGGTCATAAATGATAGGTACTAATAATGGCCATAAATTTGAACATTTGTGAAGTTAATTCTTCAATCACATTTGTCTCTTCTGTATATTTCACTTCACTCTGTGTAGTATACAGCTTTTACCGTCACTCATAGTATGTGTAGTTGTGTATTGTATACATTTCTTCTGTATGATGAATCTTTTGGTTCTTTTTCTATATACTGAATTAGATAAACTAGTTTCAAATTGAGAGACTAGTTAGAAGCTTTGCCAATATGCTAATGTTTGCAAACCAGTTTGCCTAGTTATCACAACCAGTAACTCCTGGGGAAGGGGTGTGTCATAGTGGTGCGTCTGGTTAGCACAGGTCACAACCACGGGTTGAACCACTTCCTTGGTGGTTGTAGCTCACAACCACGGGTTGAACCACTGCCTTGGTGGTTGCAGACAGGGGTTGTAATTGTGTTCTTTCGAGTAAATAATAAAGATATACAGGGTGGGGCGTAAGTTTGGAAGCAATTTTTCAAACATTAATATAATTCTTAAAAATAAGTTCCTAAGTAGGTGATAGGGTTTGAACTATAGTAGAGACACTACATTATGAGGTGGCAGTGTTATTTTTTACAAAAATTTAGTCAATTCAAAAATGTCAGTCAAAAGAGAAGCCATTATTGCTCTACACCGTGCCGGGAAGTCAGATTCCGTCATTTCAAAGACTCTCTCAATAGCGAGATCGACTGTTTGGAAGTGTGTGAAGCGTTTTAATGAGAGAGGAGACTTGACTGATCGTCCAAGAAGTGGTAGACCACGCTCACAACGCACCAAACAACTGATAAAATGTACCCGAGAGAAGATCAGGAGGAACCCGAAAAGGTCAATTCGATTGTTAGCCAAAACAGCTAATGTGAGTCCCAGAACAATGAGAAGAGTTGTCAAAGAAGACCTAAAGATGTCCTCTTTCACCCTCCAAAAGAGACAGACCCTGTCAGAAGCTGTAAAGAAAAAGAGATTGGAGAGAAGCAAAGCACTTCTGAGAGAATTGAAGTCTGGCACGGCTGGTGAAACTGTTTGGTCTGACGAAAAAATTTTCACAGTGGAAATGGCTCACAACCGGAGGAATGACCGAATAATTTGTAAAAGTGCAAAAGACATCCCATACTACCTAAAAACTGTCCACAGAACCATGAAACCTGCTTCAGTAATGGTCTGGTCCGCCGTTTCAGAAACTTGGAGATCTCCTTTAATTTTTGTGGAACAAGGCGCCAAAATCAATGCTAAATGTTATATTGAGAATATTTTGACGCCAATGTTGGATTCAGCTAAGGATCACTTCGGTAATGACACTCTATGGACATTTCAGCAAGACGGCGCAACTTCACATACGGCAAATGTCACTCAAAACTGGTGCCATGACCATCTTCCACGGTTTTGGTCCAAAGAAATGTGGCCTCCCTGCTCCCCAGATGTTAATCCTATGGACTTTTCGGTATGGTCCATTCTTGAATCAAAGGCCTGTGGTAAATTCCATCGCAGTGAGGATGATTTAAAGCGTTCGCTCCAGAGATCTTGGAAGGAAATTTCACAAGAACAGTTGCGTGCCGCAGTAGGAGGAGTTCGGAGGAGATTTGAGGCTGTTATTAAAAACAAGGGGGGACATTTTGAATAAATTTATGATTTTTGAATTCTTAAAACCCTTATGTAATAATACATAACTGTAAATTATTAAATATATTTTTCGTTGGATTATAATATGCACTTTCATTTGCTTCCAAACTTACGCCCCACCCTGTATATTGTTGACGCCATGCATAAATTATCTTAATATTTTCTATGCTCCAAGTCAATTTTCTCTTGCATTTGTTGTGCATTTACTTCCCTCATATTGTGCACAGTCATGCACACTCTCAGTGCACAGCCATGCACACTCAGTGCACAGTCATGCACACTCTCAATGCACAGTCATGCACACTCTCAGTGCACAGTCATGCACACTCTCAGTGCACAGTCATGCACACTCTCAGTGCACAGTCTCAAAACTCAATTTGTTATTCCCATCAGCTCTTCAATCTTTCCTAACTTACTTCCTATCACTCTATCTAGCACACTGTTATGCCTTTATATCTTTTATGTAGTTGCTAAATTGTAACTATAACCAATAGGGTGAAGTAACACTTAATGGGAATTAAATAGCCTATGAACATCTCAATAGGTTACTGTTGCAAAAAGCACCACAGTATTAGAACATACTTAGTTTGATGAGAGCAATGTTCTCTGCCCTCCACAACGAATGGTGTTTAATTGTTTTATTTATTTGTACCCTATTCCTTGGGTAGTTGATTACCAACTGGTAATTGTTACTTTGCCCTATAGAGTCGATATGTTTCTCATTGCCAGTTAATGCATATAAATGTCATACCTTGTTTGTTATTTAATTAACAATAGCTTACAGGCTACATACCTACATAGATAAAAAGAGTAATTAATTTGAAGTTGCAATTAAGTATATTATTGCTATTACTTTGATAAATAGATTTCACTTTAGTTACTTTTTAATGCTATATTATATAAATAGTATGAGAGTACTAATTAATATGATTATTTCACTACCATGAGACAATGTTGCTCATCATTACCTTCGCAGAATGCGAGAAGGTCATATTTTCATCGGCATTTATTTATTTATTTATCATCTTGTTATTCGCTTAACTTAAAAAGTGTTCAACCAAATTGCCTGAAATTTGGTGAAATGATTGGTCCATGTCCAGTGACCTGCTGCTAGTATTTTGGGAGTGACCCGGTCAAAGGTCAAGGTCATTTATAACTCAAAAAGTATTGCACCATATTGCATGAAACTTGGTGGGATGATTGGTCAATATGCAGGAACCATTTTGCTAGATTTTGGGAGCGATCGGGTCAAAGGTCAAAGATCAAGGTCAAGGCCATTTATAACTCAATAACTCAAAAAGTATTTGACCAAATTGTCTGAAATTTGATCGGACGATTGGTCAATGTCCAAGAACTATCTGGTAGAATTTTTGGAGCGATCCGGTCAAAGGTCAAGGTCATGTATTACTCAATAACTCAAAAACTATATTACCATATTGCATGATACTTGGTGAGACGATTGTTTATTATCCAGTCAGCAGTTTATCAAATTTTGGGAGAGAACGGGTCAAAGCGGAGGCGAAGGTATGCGATCTACCAAGTGCACACAATCTAGTTTGTTTTTGAAATGAATGCTTTTGTACCACTGAAGGTATATTTAAAACACATTGCAAATAGGTCAGTAATCCTTATAAGACTGAAGAGTTAAGATGACTCTCAGAACTTGAGATGTGCATATCATATTGTACACTATTGTACAGCCTTTGTTTGGAGAGTACACAGAGTGAAGGCTGTGCTGTACTACAGGCTGTGGTACAGCACAGCCTGTGGCTGTAGTATATTACAGTCTGTAGTATATTACAGTCTGTAGTATATTACAGCCTGTAGTATATTACAGTCTGTAGTATATTATAGTCTGTAGTATATTACAGTCTGTAGTATATTACAGTCTGTAGTATATTATAGTCTGTAGTATATTACAGGCTGTAGTATATTATAGTCTGTAGTATATTATAGTCTGTAGTATATTATAGTCTGTAGTATATTACAGTCTGTAGTATATTACAGTCTGTAGTATATTATAGTCTGTAGTATATTACAGTCTGTAGTATATTACAGTCTGTAGTATATTATAGTCTGTAGTATATTATAGTCTGTAGTATATTACAGTCTGTAGTATATTACAGTCTGTAGTATATTATAGTCTGTAGTATATTACAGTCTGTAGTATATTACAGTCTGTAGTATATTACAGTCTGTAGTATATTATAGTCTGTAGTATATTACAGGCTGTAGTATATTACAGTCTGTAGTATATTACAGTCTGTAGTATATTATAGTCTGTAGTATATTACAGGCTGTAGTATATTATAGTCTGTAGTATATTACAGGCTGTAGTATATTACAGGCTGTAGTATATTATAGTCTGTAGTATATTATAGTCTGTAGTATATTACAATCTGTAGTATATTACAGTCTGTAGTATATTACAGGCTGTAGTATATTATAGTCTGTAGTATATTACAGTCTGTAGTATATTATAGTCTGTAGTATATTATAGTCTGTAGTATATTATAGTCTGTAGTATATTATAGTCTGTAGTATATTACAGTCTGTAGTATATTACAGTCTGTAGTATATTATAGTCTGTAGTATATTATAGTCTGTAGTATATTATAGTCTGTAGTATATTACAGTCTGTAGTATATTATAGTCTGTAGTATATTACAGTCTGTAGTATATTACAGGCTGTAGTATATTACAGTCTGTAGTATATTACAGTCTGTAGTATATTATAGTCTGTAGTATATTACAGGCTGTAGTATATTATAGTCTGTAGTATATTACAGGCTGTAGTATATTATAGTCTGTAGTATATTATAGTCTGTAGTATATTACAATCTGTAGTATATTACAGTCTGTAGTATATTACAGGCTGTAGTATATTATAGTCTGTAGTATATTACAGTCTGTAGTATATTATAGTCTGTAGTATATTATAGTCTGTAGTATATTATAGTCTGTAGTATATTATAGTCTGTAGTATATTACAGTCTGTAGTATATTACAGCCTGTAGTATATTACAGCCTGTAGTATATTACAGCCTGTAGTACACCACAGACTGTAACATTACTCCTACAGAGTATGGTCTCTACTACCTTATTTGCTATAATTCTTCTCACTATTTGCTGATACTTTCACTCGTCATTTCAAGGTTTCATTTCTTTTGAATGACTTACCATGCAGTTTGTGACTCCATTCTACAGCATTAGTACTATCCTTAGTACTCTCCTTAGTACTATCCTTAGTACTATCCTTAGTACTATCCTTAGTACTCTCCTTAGTACTATCCTTAGTACTATCCTTAGTACTATCCTTAGTACTATCCTTAGTACTATCCTTAGTACTATCCTTAGTACTATCCTTAGTACTATCCTTAGTACTCTCCTTAGTACTATCCTTAGTAATATCCTTAGTAATATCCTTAGTAATATCCTTAGTAATATCCTTAGTTAGGACATTTTCTTTGAAATGAATAACTAAATTATTGCATCAAATAGCAGCGCTAGAGAGAAGTATACATTTCTCCTTTTCTCAAAATAGGGTATTTTCATGTCTTGCTTTATTCCTCTAAGTAATTTTCCAAGTGCAATGCTGTTATAATGATTTTGTTGTTTATGGTTGTAAGGGTGCACGATGTTGTTCAGTAATTACGAGAGTAGCTCCCCTACTAGACAAATAAACAGCTACTCCCTTGCTAGTACTTCCCCTATAATGAGGTATTTACTAGCCATGTGAACATAGCTTGTCAGTCTTCATGGTTGTTTTACCCAGCTAAATGCAATGTCTTTGTCTATTTTTCAGTTCTACAAGATATTGGTAATGTTAATTCATTGAGTTTTGTTTATAAGAAAAAATTCACTTTGCGCATTTTTTTTTTGGAGATGATTTTTTCTAGCGCGAAAAAAAATCCTACGTAAGTTACTGTCCCTAATGAGTAACCTAACTATGAGTTACTGAAGTATTACCTAGTTACCTGATAACTGACTATAATTTAAGTATTATTTCGAACAAAGGATCTCTTATTCAGTAATTAATGTATTTATACACATTTTCAGTGTCTCTGGTATATATTTTTTACTACATCTCTACACTACCTACATTATTCCTCATTTAATCTCGCTCTCATTTTCCAGTTTCTGCCTGTCTGTTATCGTACTGTTATCAGTCAATGGTTCTGTTGTGGTAGTTATCTCCTGTTATCCCCTTACTCAAACAGGACCTTTCCTGTTTCTTTCTGTTGTTTCTGTTAACAGGAGTGAATAGTCTGTCACTGTAAATAAGTTTAGAAGAGAAAGATTAACTGCTCCAAAATTATAATTTACATTTTGAATCAAATAAATCCTTTATATTACTTACAAGTTTTCTTCACTATTACAGAGCCATATACAAAATTTAAAAGTAAATAGTTGAATATAGCTTAAAATTTATATCACTCTATGCACGGGAGTTAATTATTCAAAGTCCATAATTTGGTAACAGTTTTCGATAAAATGGAATTAATTAAAATTTCAATCCAATCCTTCATACAATAGGTGCTCTTAACTCAAAGCAATACTTAAGAATAGAAAGATATTGAATGAGTCAATTGGAATATACTCTAAGATAATTCGAGTTCTATATTTAGCGTATAGATATTCCAGACCTAAATTCCGATAAACTGACGGGTGTGCCATTCAGTCTGACATTTAGCACTGCTCATCTGTCAGGTGACACCTATCTAGTATTCAGTCTGACATTTAGCGGTGACATCTTTATTAGGTAGGAATGACACATGTTGTAGTACCATGAGTTGATGATGTGAATACCGTAGACACCGAACTCCCCTGCTAGCTCATTAAACAATCATAAAGTGTGCTATACAGCAAACTAGCGGCTACAACAAACTACATCATACTGCTCCATATCTATTGGATTTCTTACAAACATCAAGGTTACGCATCTACCACAACTCTAACACGATATCAATAAAGTAATTACTCAGTAATGCTATTCTTAGACATTTATAACAATACTATGTATACAATGTTAAATCAACCTCTGCAAATGATTGAGTTTTCTCTTCGAGCTATCTTCTAATTATGAGATGCATCACACGGGCATTATACTCTATTGTAGTTAGATGCTGTCTGTCAGTCCTTTCTTTGTATGCCTGTGTCTCAAAAAAGTTCTATACAGGGTGTCCCAAAAAAATGATACCCAAATTTCGATGGCTATAATTCAAAAACTAATAAACTTACAAAAAATTAGTAGATCACATTTTGTTCCTCAACTTTTTTTTCTTCTTTAAGCAGTATTTTTAGTGACCGATACTAAAAACCTGTTTGCGTACTTTCAGTATAATACTTATTTCATAGTTAGAGTTGTTCAAGTAGCACTTACAGAAAATTTGCAAATCACTGCTGTAACAAGTGGTTAGATGTTACTTAATTTACATTCAACAAAATTATAACTTGGGATTTGAAGTGACATCCTTACAAGATGCACGAGCGAAAGTAACACCTCGATACCGATCTCCCTTTGCTGCTGAATTTTGCTCAATGTTATTTGCAAAGAAATGTCCAGATTGTGGACGATATTGTGATTGGCGATGAGACAGATTTTCATTTGGATGGCAAAATAATTAATCATAACGTTCGTACACCGAAGAGCCAACTCCTACTTTCAACTTTGACGTAAGAATTTCATGAGAGAAATTATATCTGTGCAGATGTGACTTAGTGGCAATGGCTGGGTAGTCGGTCCTTATTTAAAAAAAACTTAAATGAAGTTGAATACCTTGATCCATTATATTCTAGGATCGTTCAAAGACTTCGATAACACATAGAAACCGAATTAATCGAACCTGGTGGGTTCAGGACGGTGCTCCTGAGCACAGAACTATTGCTGTAAGGGAAAACTAAATGTGCAATTCGGCAATAGGCATTATCGCCTTGAATCATCGTAACGATTGGTCCACCAGATCGTCTGAAACAATTAATAGGAGAAGTTTTATTTTTTTCAGTGACATTTTAATAAACGCTTTTTATTGTTATAATGTTTTTTTTACTAAGCTATTACTAAAATTCGAAGTTAAAGAAAAGTGCACAAACAGGTTTTTGGTATCTGGCACTAAAAATACAGCTCAAAGAAAACAGTTGAATCATTCGATCTAAAATTTTGTCCAGAGATAGAACAAATGTTGAGAAACAAAATGTGATTTTCGAATTTTTTATAAGAATGATAGTTTTTGAATTACAGCCCTTGAAATTTGGGTATCGTTTTTTTTGGGACACCCTGTATATCTCTTAAAAAATTCTATAATCTATATTTTTTGCTGTCTTTCTCAAATTTTGGTCGGTCTGTCTTAAAAAATTTTATCTGTCATACTTTTTTTTATCTGTCCTAAAAAAATTTATCTGTATTAAATTTTTTTTATCTGTCTTAAAATTTTTTAGCTGTCTGTAATATTTTTATCTGTCTTAAATTTTTTTTATCTGTCTTAAAATTTTTTAGCTGTCTGTAATATTTTTATCTGTCTTAAATTTTTTTATGTCTTAAATTTTTTTAACTGTCTTAAAAAACTTGAATGTCTTAAAAAACTTTGTCTTAAAAAACTTTGTCTTAAAAAACTTTGTCTTAAAAAACTTGAATGTCTTAAAAAACTTTGTCTTAAAAAACTTTGTCTTAAAAAACTTTGTCTTAAAAAAGTTTATGTCTTAAAAAAGTTTATGTCTTAAAAAAGTTTATGTCTTAAAAAAGTTTATGTCTTAGAAAATTCTGTCTGTCTGAAATTTTGTTCCGTCTCTCTGCCAGTCATTTGTACTTTTGTAGTCTGTTCCTCTCTGTCTGTCCTTTCTTCCGTCTACCTCACACATTCTCTCTAAATGTTACTGGGGCACATTGTGAAATATTGAACAGAGGTGTCTTCTGTTCCTAAGTTCTTTGTACCTTCTTTTCACCTGTACACCTTAGATGAGGTAATTAGAGCTGCTAGTTTCTGTGGCTCTTTGTTACCTAACTGGTGATGAGGAGGAAAATGAAGAGGTGCTACTTTCTGTGGCTCTTTGTTAGCTAACTAGTGATGAGGAGGAAAATGAAGAGGTGTTAGTTTCTGTGGCTCTTTGTTACCTAACTAGTGATGAGGAGGAAAATGAAGAGGTGCTAGTTTCTGTGGCTCTTTGTTACCTAACTAGTGATGAGGAGGAAAATGAAGAGGTGCTAGTTTCTGTGGCTCTTTGTTACCTAACTAGTGATGAGGAGGAAAATGAAGAGGTGAATTAGACTATCAGAGAAAATACAAAGAAACGTTTCAAACCAATTACCAAAGATTGAAATGATAGTAAAGCTAAATATTATTACAACAATAATGAAAATAGGTTATTATTTATTTAACAAAATGAGTGCCTTTTATAGTTAGGAAAACACCAAGTAAAAAAATTATTATTTTTTTATAAATCTTTTGATATTAGTTTAAATCATGTAAATCAATACATACGTCAATTCAATCTCAATCAATAATAATTATTTTGAATCTCACTTCACCACATGCGTCTAATAAATCAATAATAACCAAGTAGTTATTTTGTTAGCATTGACAATGTGGTGGCAAGCCATTGTGTGCCTAATGCACTGGTGCTATAAAGGCTATTATTGCTGTGTCTGTGGTTACTATGGCAACAACAAGCCGTCTGTTTATCTCCATTTTATATCATTTGCATTCCACAATAATCCATGTTTTATGTGTGCTAATTATCTCTAAATATATTGCGTCTCTAATTGAATTATTAATATTATATTATTTATATATACAATTACGCACGTGGTTTTCAATTCGATCTGATTAATTCTTCCCTAATAGTTTTTTTCCTTAATTACTAGATTTTACCTTTCCCTAATTAATTTGATTTCACCTAATAGTTTTTTTTCCTTAAGTTTTTACTTTTCCCTAATAGATAGCAATCCATTAGTCTCTTAACTAATGGCCATAAGGTGCAGCTGCTAGATATTTCTAACTGTTTTTCACATGTGTACCTAGGTACAGTCACTGCCTGGCACTAAATATCATTGTATAACATCTCTATGCTCTATTCTATTAATCTTTCTTACTTTTTCTCTCTGCTATGTGTTGTTTTTATTGATGTTTTACGCCTCTGTTTTACCCCAGTGACCTTTTAACCCTCTCCTGTCTCCAATATTGCCCCTGTAAGGGCAGATAGCACACTAATCACTCTTCACCTTCACTACCTTCTGGTTTGCACAGGTGTGGTACAAGGTAACATGATTAGATACAGAAGACAGAGTATATATAGATGGTACATAGACAGATTAAATATTGAATATCCGGCAGCTATATGTGCTCATGTGTTAAAATTAATTAGTTTACCACAAATATTATTTAAAACTAATGAACGGTTGAAATTAGTCAATTACTAATGAAATTTACTGACATTAATTTCAGACCTATCTGTGATTTATTATATTTATGGATCATATTTTCAAACTACCGGCAATTGATCATTTATCCCTCGCACACTTAGAGTTTTTTGCCGCCGGAACTGGTTCACATGTTGCTACTTTTAGCAGCTGTCCATTGCATGAGTCATACATATTGATTAACTGCTTGAATCACATGCATGGGATAAGGCCTGGTGAGGGTATGACAGTCACATTGATTAACTGCTTGAATCACATGCATGGGATAAGGCCTGGTAAGAGTATGACAGTCACATTGATTAACTGCCTGAATCACATGCATGGGATAAGGCCTGGTAAGAGTATGACAGTCACATTGATTAACTGCCTGAATCACATGCATGGGATAAGGCCTGGTAAGAGTATGACAGTCACATTGATTAACTGCCTGAATCACATGCATGGGATAAGGCCTGGTGAGGGTATGACAGTCACATTGATTAACTGCCTGAA
Organism: Caprella mutica; assembly: GCA_947561585.1. Lineage (NCBI taxonomy): Eukaryota > Metazoa > Arthropoda > Malacostraca > Amphipoda > Caprellidae > Caprella > Caprella mutica. The sequence goes on along the minus strand of CANNZV010000097.1, from coordinate 309,313 downwards.
TCACATGCATGGGATAAGGCCTGGTAAGAGTATGACAGTCACATTGATTGTTATTAGCAATCTTCAGTGTGGCATTGCTGCAACTTATTGTGTATGTAACAATACAGATCTTCATTTATTTTCAGCACACATCATATTGAATGACTTGGTAAATACTTTCTTCAGCAGTATATAATATTAGTCAATATAACTACAGTGTATAGCTACTAACTTTTTATCTTACATTATTTCAAACAATTGTAATATAGTTATAAAACAAATCAATAATATTATTATTTCAGATGTACCAACTGTACAAAGTGATTGTTAGAACAAAAATCGAGACTTTGTTCACTTTGACTTCACATTTTGAGTTCCTTTGACCTTGAACTGGCCAATGTTCCGTATATCCAGTCTCTTCAAATACTTCAAGTCCCTAGAACTGCATTCTAGTACCTAGAACTATGCCATCAGATTTAGCAGTTTGAAGCAGCTCTACAATGGCCATGCTTTCGTCTCAAAACTTACCATGATTATACACTAAAGCATAACAATAATATAGACAGAGAGGATGATAAACATACGAGATCAAAATGACTGAAAATGTAATTTAGTTATTGATGAAAATTTATTGAAGTATAGTTATTATATAGTAAGTAGCTACGGTTATATGTTTTTATTGTAAAGTTATTAAAGTATATATTATTACAAATATTTCAGTAGATTGAAAAGAGTGGTGGTGTGACATCCATATTAACAACAGGCGAAATGTTGTTTGTGATGCTGTAGAAGAAGGTATCTATAATAATGATATTTTTTGTGGAATTAAATATATAGTAAATGTATTCATCCATAATACATGCAACTCATATGCCTGTGTACTCTACACAGTCTCTGTCTGTGTACTTTGTGTACTCCACACAGATCCTGTTCGTGTACTCCACACAGTCCCTGTCTGTGTACTTTGTGTACTCCACACAGTCCCTGTCTGTGTACTTTGTGTACTCCACACAGTCCCTGTCTGTGTACTTTGTGTACTCTACACAGTCCCTGTCTGTGTACTTTGTGTACTCCACACAGTTCCTGTTCGTGTACTCTGTGTACTCCACACACTACCTGTTTACCAATTGTTCACCGTTACTTTTCTATCAGGTTAGTTTGTTCTCGCGTGCGTGCGTCTCTCCAAACTATTCTATACCTTAGATTAACTTTCGATATCTGCAATTGTTTCAATAGACTTTAAATACTTCTCTAGATCAATAGATGACCTGTGAAGCCACGCATCTGTTTACTTATTAATAACTCTATTGCTAATACGTAATAACTACATAGTAGCTCTCACTAATATTGATAGATGTATAGAGTAAGTTACGAATTATCGGTCAGTTCCACATTTTCGGTCTTATGAAAAAATATAATTATTATTTAATTGTTATTTTTATGGTATGATGATTTACCAATTAAAAATAAAATAATAATTACTATATCGTTTTTTCTTATATGACCGAAGTTGTTAAACCGACCGATAATTCGTAACTTACCCTATGTTATATTTTAATTCAGCATTGCAAATATAACTACAAACTTCATTGGTTGGTGGAAATGCATGTTTCTGTTATTCTTATTTCAAATTTAATTATTAATTTTTTATATTTTCATCCTTGGTAATTTCAATGTTATTCGTGCGTAGTTTTACTTTTTACTACATAGTAAATATTGAATGTAATTCTTTGAAATTATTTACCATGAGTGAGTGACTTGAACCAACACATCTGATACGTTCATTAGTGATAGGATGTACTATCTGTAGTAGTCTGTCGATAGTAGTCTGTAGATAGTAGTCTATAGATAGTACTATTTAGGTCTCACCCCTTCACTTTGCTAATTAGTGATCTACTAACGCTAACTTACCTCTGACAGGTGATATCTTCTGCTAAGTAATTTCCACTCATAAATTTCATGTGGTTGATTAAATCTTAAAAATAATCTCATTTACAATGTTTCATTCGAGTTCTAATGATTATATTAATGGTTTTTTGTTATTTATTGTTAGTTTTTAGATATCTTTTGATGATAAGAACGAGGGTATATTTAAAAAATAATTAAATTACTTCCAATGCACAGTTTACAACTGTACATATTACAGTAGTTATAGCTAAAGAAAATTCTATAGAAAATGAGCGATTCGTTTTCTATGTTAGAATCACAGAAAACTTTAAAGCGGCAACCATGATATTTTGGAATATATTTTATCCATTAATTATATATTTTAAATTCTATATTGAAATAAAATGTAACTCTTCTAAATAATACTTGATATGTTAAGTTAATTATATTGATTACACTTGTTCTATTATTACAGTGTACCTTTAAATGAATATTTACCTGTACTATTTATTGTACCTATATTATTTAAGTACACTATATTTTAAGTACGTTACTATTTTTCCTATGTTGGAGTTTGTGACTTGAAAATAACTCTTGTGTACCATTCGTAGAGTTTGATACCAAATCATTATTAAGGCAAGTTATGAATTATCGGTCAGTGTTACATCTTCGGTCATATAAGAAAAAACAAACAATATAAGAATTATTATTATTCCACAGTGCTATCTAATAATTTTCTTATATTTCTTATATGACCGAAGATGTAGTACTGACCAATAATTCGTAACTCAGTTGATTTCTATTTATTTTTGGTACCAGTCTGTAATATGTGGTACCAATCAGTTGTAATCTAATAACTAACTACAGTCAATTGCTACTTTCTAATTATAACTTTATTATTTTGCCGCAATAGATTCAATGAAGTACTTCTTTTTTAACTAACCTTTTTTTCTTAATGTTAATAATAATTGATATTAGTAATATCTTATAATATTATGTGGCAATACACAAGCATTTAAAACTCTTTATTAAGAATTATTTTTAATGAACTAAATGGATCTTCTAATACCTATTGTTTATTTTCTAAGCATCCTAATAATTTTATCTAATTAACTATCTGTTAATATTACTACTCCATTTTCTTAATACTATCTCAAAAGAAATAGACTGCAATACACTATACTTCATCTACCAGGTCATATTCTTAAGCAATATAGATACTATAACAACAATGATGTTATAGCAAGAAAAATCTATTCAGTTCATATTAAATAAATTCTTTTACTATTAGTGAATAATTTCCTTTTCAGACTTTATTATTTAAGATATTTGAAGGTTTTCCTTTTGAAATTTAAATACATTCACAATACTAACCATTGTTTCTATGAACATTGACTAACTATTTATTCCTTTGTTTTTATTTAATTATTGCACTTAGGCTGAAATTAGCACTGATTGATATTCATTAGAGTATCTATAGTTAAATGTATGCTGAACACATGCATGCTTTGGTATGTGACTAATACATCACATGCATGTGATGTGGTATGTATATGCAATACATCACATGTCTTGGTTACTTCTTTTTATACCTTAATAACTATTGTGAAAGAACATAAAACTAAATGTCAAAACAGTTATCAGATTTTAATTTATAAATGACATTTAAGTGTTGAAGATATATTTAAGTGTTGAAGATTATATGTTAAGTGTGGGAGATATCATTAAGTGTGCAAGATAACATTTAAGTGTGGAATGGATCTATGACGTCACTTTATTTACTATTGCATTAGCTTTTCATTCTTTAAATGCCCCCTCCCCCCCCCCCCTGCCATCACTTAGCAAAATGCGGAATGTGTCAATTATCATTTTTGCCATGTTACACTGACAAAGGAGACCATTTCTCCTCTGGTTTCTAACTCTTGAAGTGAGTGGCTAAAAAGTCGTGGTGTATTGGAATCTCTCCAGAAAAGCAATTATATTAATTGCTTTCTAACCTTTAATCCGTTTGGATTTCTCTCAATTGAACAATGATTTGATGATTTAAATCACGGACATTATATTTTTGATTAATCATTATAGTTGTCATAAAGATGTACTGTCTAAGAATAGTGTACTCTATAAGATTTGTCTCTAAAGCGAGACACATAAGTGCATCAATTATAATTTTGATGCACTTACGTGTTTCGAGAGCTTGAAAGTGTTTCAGTGCAATGTACTTTAGTGTTTCAGTGCAATGTACTTTAGTGTTTCAGTGCAATGTACTTTAGTGTTTCAGTGCAATGTACTTTAGTGTTTCAGTGCAATGTACTTTAGTGTTTCAGTGCAATGTACTTTAGTGTTTCAGTGCAATGTACTTTAGTGTTTCAGTGCAATGTACTTTAGTGTTTCAGTGCAATGTACTTTAGTGTTTCAGTGCAATGTACTTTAGTGTTTCAGTGCAATGTACTTTAGTGTTTCAGTGCAATGTACTTTAGTGTTTCAGTGCAATGTACTTTAGTGTTTCAGTGCAATGTACTTTAGTGTTTCAGTGCAATGTACTTTAGTGTTTCAGTGCAATGTACTTTAGTGTTTCAGTGCAATGTACTTTAGTGTTTCAGTGCAATGTACTTTAGTGTTTCAGTGCAATGTACTTTAGTGTCTCAAATCAACATTCGTTAAAATGATGAGAGTAATTTCTGTAGAGTTTTAGCTGAGGCACTAAAGTGCATTGCACTGAAACACACAAGTGCATCAAAATTAGAGTTGCTGCACTTAAGTGTCTCGCTTTAGAGACAAAGTATATAGGGTGACACTTTATAGTGTCACAGATAGAAATGGTAATATTCTACAGTGTATATTTAATTATTCTTTTCACATTTTACCAGTTTCACATTTCCAAAAAGAAACTTTATTAATTATAATGCTCATAGATATTTTAAAATAGGTCTGGGTACACGACGACAAATTAGTAAGATTTGAAAATGTTAGGAAATTAGAAAATTGTGGTTTGTGAAATTGTTTCAATGCATTGAACTCTTTATCTTTCATTAAAACTACTGCTCTGTTTTTAATGAATTACTATTGCATTTACTATATACTTCTCATATCTATTTCCATTAGCTGAGCTACCAAAGGTGAGATGAAAGTGAGTGTCATAACTACCTCGGAATAAGGTGACTTAATTAGTCTTTGTGATGGCTCTATAAGGTGAATTCTGCTCTTCCTACCGAGGTGAATGTAATGAAGAATGAAAGTAAAGAGAGAAATTAGAACATTGGTATTAAAAACAGTGTTACTTGATGTGTCCATACAATGTTACTTGATGTGTCCATACAATGTTACTTGATGTGTCCATACAATGTTACTTGATGTGTCCACACAATGTTACTTGCTGTGTCCACACAATGTTACTTGCTGTGTCCACACAATGTTACTTGCTGTGTCCACACAATGTTACTTGCTGTGTCCACACAATGTTACTTGCTGTGTCCACACAATGTTACTTGATGTGTCCACACAATGTTACTTGGTGTGTCCATACAATGTTACTTGGTGTGAACACAATGTTACTTGCTGTGTCCACACAATGTTACTTGATGTGTCCATACAATGTTACTTGATGTGTCCACACAATGTTACTTGGTGTGTCCACACAATGTTACTTGATGTGTCCACACAATGTTACTTGGTGTGTCCATACAATGTTACTTGATGTGTCCATACAATGTTACTTGATGTGTCCATACAATGTTACTTGATGTGTCCACACAATGTTACTTGGTGTGTCCACACAATGTTACTTGATGTGTCCACACAATGTTACTTGGTGTGTCCATACAATGTTACTTGATGTGTCCATGCAATGTTACTTGATGTGTCCATACAATGTTACTTGATGTGTCCATACAATGTTACTTGATGTGTTCATGCAATGTTACTTGATGTGTCCACACAATGTTACTTGATGTGTCCACACAATGTTACTTGATGTGTCCACACAATGTTACTTGATGTGTCCATGCAATGTTACTTGATGTGTCCATGCAATGTTACTTGATGTGTCCATGCAATGTTACTTGATGTGTCCATGCAATGTTACTTGATATGTCCATACAATATTACTTGATGTGTCCATGCAAATTAATTGTAAAGTTACCTGTTCTATTTAACATTACCTGGCAAATAAATGGTAGTCTGTTCTATTTACCATTACCAGGCAAATTAATGGTAGTGTGTTCTATTTACCATTACCAGGCAAATCAATGGTAAAGTTACCTGTTCTATTTACCATTAGCAGGCAAATTAATGGTAAAGTTACCTGTTCTATTTACCATTACCAGACAAATCAATGGTAAAGTTACCTGTTCTATTTACCATTACCAGGCAAATTAATGGTTAAGTTACCTGTTCTATTTACCATTAGCAGGCAAATTAATGATAAAGTTACCTGTTCTATTTACCATTAGCATGCAAATTAATGGTGAAGTTACCTGTTCTATTTACCATTACCAGGCAAATTAATGGTAAAGTTACCTGTTCTATTTACCATTAGCAGGCAAATTAATGGTAAAGTTACCTGTTCTATTTACCATTAGCAGGCAAATTAATGGTAGCGTGTGTTCTTTCAAAGTGTGGCGTATTACTTTTCAGTTCCTATGAGGCTATGACTCACGATATCATTTGTGGGGCGACACTTCATTACCAGGAAATTAATGACTGCTGTTAGAAAAGATAAAAACTCTTCAAAATAAGAAAGTGGGTGCAATATTCAGTGTCTAAAGAACAAATTGTAAAATAAATAAAAACATTTTCACACACATGGGAAATTACAAATTGTAAATAGGCACAAACGTTGTATTTACCGTTCTTTGAAATTCATGAATGTGGTCACTTTATTTTGATTATAGTTTTAATCGCATTAAATTATTTAGTTGTTTTTAGTGGCTTCTTTGCAATACACAGAATATCCTTTAATTCATTAAAATTTTATAAACTATATTTGAAATCTTAACTTTGTATGTGTGAATTTAACGGAAAAATAACATTAAAATTGATTCTAGTGTATTTTCTATCATTTTGTGCACTGTAATTACTCACTTAACTGTAGTGTAATGATCAATTGTCTCCATTCATTCATGTAGAATAATTTATTAATAAATTATTAATTTTTATTTTTCTGTTAATATACAATGTCAAAATAAACAGCAGATAACTTGGTTAAGAGATATATTTAGATTATTTCAAATTAAACAGATACCAATCGTTACTTTTTAATGTTTTCTCATATTTTGTGTACTTATTTTAACACTTGGGTTGTTATATCAGTTAGGCACATACTATACTAGCAGTTTCACCGCCGCGTTTGCACTGCCCTGTTTCCGCTTCCTAAAATTCAAAGTATATTACTAGGCGGTGAAAACGCTGCAAACTCATATAGGCAGAGAAAACGCAGCATATCTGCCGTGGTAGAAACGCTTTGCAAACTATACTGGGCAGTGAAAACGCGGCAGATACGCTTTGCAGTCTATACACGGCGTTTTCTGTCATTTTTCCTCTCTTTATTATACATATTTATTATTCAGAAATAATAATTCTAGAGCAATATTAGCAATATTTCCTTCCCCTACTCTGCAGCGGAATGTTTGGTTTATGGCGTGAATTGTGATCAATATAACCGAACTTGTTTAAATTGTAGAAAGATGAATTATGAGATTATATACAGGGTGGGGCGTAAGTTTGGAAGCAAATGAAAGTGCATATTATAATCCAACGAAATATATATTTAATAATTTACAGTTATGTATTATTACATAAGGGTTTTAAGAATTCAAAAATCATAAATTTATTCAAAATGTCCCCCCTTGTTTTTAATAACAGCCTCAAATCTCCTCCGAACTCCTCCTACTGCGGCACGCAACTGTTCTTTTGAAATTTCCTTCCAAGATCTCTGGAGCGAACGCTTTAAATCATCCACACTGCGATGGAATTTACCACAGGCCTTTGATTCAAGAATGGACCATACCGAAAAGTCCATAGGATTAACATCTGGGGAGCAGGGAGGCCACATTTCTTTGGACCAAAACCGTGGAAGATGGTCATGGCAGCAGTTTTGAGTGACATTTGCAGTATGTGAAGTCGCGCCGTCTTGCTGAAATGTCCATAGAGTGTCATTAACGAAGTGATCCTTAGCTGACTCCAACATTGGCGTCAAAATATTCTCAATATAACATTTAGCATTGATTTTGGCGCCTTGTTCCACAAAAATTAAAGGAGATCTCCAAGTTTCTGAAACGGCGGCCCAGACCATTACTGAAGCAGGTTTCATGGTTCTGTGGACAGTTTTTTGACTGTATGGGATGTCTTTTGCACTTTTACCAATTATTCTGTCATTCCTCCGGTTGTGAGCCATTTCCACTGTGAAAATTTTTTCGTCAGACCAAACAATTTCACCAGCCGTGCCAGACTTCAATTCTCTCAGAAGTGCTTTGCTTCTCTCCAATCTCTTTTTCTTTACAGCTTCTGACAGAGTCTGTCTCTTTTGGAGGGTGAAAGAGGACATCTTTCGGTCTTCTTTGACAACTCTTCTCATTGTTCTGGGACTCACATTAGCTGTTTTGGCTAACAATCGTATTGACCTTTTCGGGTTCCTCCTGATCTTCTCTCGGGCACATTTTATCAGTTGTTTGGTGCGTTGTGAGCGTGGTCTACCACTTCTTGGACGATCAGTCAAGTTTCCTCTCTCATTAAAACGCTTCACACACTTCCAAACAGTCGATCTCGCTATTGAGAGAGTCTTTGAAATGACGGAATCTGACTTCCCGGCACGGTGTAGAGCAATAATGGCTTCTCTTTCGTCTGACATTTTTGAATTGACTAAATTTTTGTAAAAAATAACACTGCCACGTCATAATGTAGTGTCTCTACTATAGTTCAAACCCTATCACCTACTTAGGAACTTATTTTTAAGAATTATATTAATGTTTGAAAAATTGCTTCCAAACTTACGCCCCACCCTGTATAAATATATTGAAACAATGAAGGAATATGAATATTTACCATCACAAAAATATAATTTTCGCATTAGGAGATACCTTAAAATATACCTAATAATAACATCAGAAATAATGCAATAGCGAGATGTTGTAGAATGATTGATACCACGTAAACGTACCAGCAGTGGCTTGATCTTTAAAATTACTGTATTGGGACATCTTCTACTTTGATTATCGCGCTAAAACTGCCCAGTATAGTTTGCAAAGCGTTTCTACCGCGGCGGTGCACTTATATCAAGGAGTACTATAATTAGCTTCAAAATCAAGTATTCTGAAGCCTATTTTTCTTTGAATACGTAGCTCTTTTTGCTGTCATTTCTCTAAATTATTCATGTGCATTTATTTTAAATTGCAAAATGCGACTTAGTTTCCATTACTTATATATAATCTATAAATAGATTGGTAGCTTTAGATCACTATTTCAATTTCAGTTATTAATGCAAGTGAACACTTTACTATATTAATTTGTTCAATGTTATATGACTTTGGTGTGTATAAAATGCATAGAGTTCTGTGTTCTCTGTTTTGCAATAGAATTATAGTTCTCTATATAAAATCACTGGCTAAAATGAAAGATTGCAGCCACGTGATAATGCACGCTATCTAGTTCTAAGGCCTCGTAAGAATGCGTGCACAGTATTAACATTTAAATGATATCTCACTGGTAATTAAGTTATTTCGAGTGAATTGTATGAAATTAAGTTACTTTTTGATGTTATTATTCTAGACCTGCTGAAATTATTTTAGCATTTAAAGTAGACGTTTAATCACCAGAAAGTACAATCTGCCTAATATTGTGTAATTTAATTGTATATAATATATATAAAATGATTTAAAAAACAATTAATATTTCAGTCATTGAAGGTCTGCCAGTACAGGGTGTATCATCGTATAGTGCTCAACATTCTAAACTTTAGTAACTTCCTTAATATTTGAATACAACTTCCGTTTGATTTGAACTCTGTTGGTTTTAAAACAATCTTCAGACTCTAGAATTTTATTTGTACGTCTCAATGTTAATGGTCCGAGAAATGAATGCAAACGACTATGCAGTAAGAACAGCATTTGCCGAAGAAATAATAGACAAAATTTTGCATTCCAGGATTTCCTTGAGCACGTAATGTTTTCAGATGAAGCATAATTCCGTATCCGCGGTGAAGTAAACACTTACTGCTGTCGTTACTGGTGCACTTGAAGAACAGTGTGGTCGACCATATGGGATTGGGTAATTTTCGGCCTCCTTTTCATAATTGGTCAAGAACTGTCAAACAGTGGCTGAATGAAAAGTTTCTAAACAGGTGGATTGACAGAGGTCCAGATGGACATAAACATTAGTGGACAAGATCACCTGAACTTACACCTTGCCATTTCTTTCTATGAGGATTCATAAAGAGTAAAGTTTATCACATTCAACCCAGGGATATAAATGAGTATAAAAATCAAAATATGTCTAGCATTTGCAGAAGTATCTCTTTCATATCTCTTTGGGTTCATTCCAGATCCGTTTAAATTTAGTCGCCCAAAACAATGGCTGTTTAACTGATATTTTATATATACCAATGAAATATAAATCTGAATAATATAATTCTTCTTATTCTAGAGTCTGAAGATTGTTTTTAAACCAATCGAATTCAATTCGAACCAATATTAAGGAAGTTTTTCAAGATTAAAACGTAGAACACTTCGATTACATTGAATTTAACTTTTGACGTACATTTTATTGTCGTTGTTATTTTCTTAACATTTAGCTGATTTTGCTCACTTTTATTCATCTTCATTTCCTTTTACCCATCTCCACTCTTCTTTACTCATCTTCATTTCCTTTTACCCATCTCCACTCTTCTTTACTCATCTTCATTTCCTTTTACCCATCTCCACTCTTCTTTACCCATCTCCATTTCCTTTTACCCATCTCCACTCTTCTTTACCCATCTCCATTTCCTTTTACCCATCTCCACTCTTCTTTACCCATCTCCATTTCCTTTTACCCATCTTCACTCACCTTTACCTGCTCATTGCAGTCAGTCTATCGCTAGGTGTCTCGCAGTGCGGTCGGTTCTACTCGTTTTCTTGTGTTTGTGACTGGAAGAGTCACTCCAACAGTTAGCCACTATTGCCTAAGTTATTCACACTCTTTATGTTCAACCAGTCGGTCAGGTATGTCAGTTAGTTACATTCTTTAGAGTTTTTACGAAATATGAGGTTAGTACTTATTGTTCATTGAAACTCAACGTTATGCTAATATTAATTAGCATACTGAAATGCTACCTTGTTTTCTTCACTTCACCCTATTTTAGTAATTATTTGTTATCATCGCAGTATTTCCTGTTTCGATTAGCAATATGTATTCTGTTATTTCAGTAAATGCAAACTAGATATTCTGAAATATACTGAGGGTAAGAATACAATGCTGTAAGATTATGTTGTCCTTGATGAAATACTTTACTTTGATTAACTTAATGTGTTAAACATATATCTACTTAACATTTCTCTCCTTTAAAAACAAAACATATTTAATTAAATAACTTCCAGTTAACTAAAACTTATTATTCGTCTTCATGCAAGGCTATTTCCTTAGTGCTTGAGCTCACATGCGGCTTTAATGTTAGCAAGCATATCAGGATGCAACTTGAGAAAAGAAGTCACATTGAAGGAAGGATGTGAGGATGTACCTTCTTCATCCGCTGTGAGGTATCCTATCCTCTCTGCTTGAAAAGTCTGATTGAATTGGAAGTGAGTCTCGAATTGAATCTCTTCGGCCACACACTTTTCAATGAGTATCTCTTGTTGGAGAAATGACTTGACGTTGATTTGTTCAGATAGAGGAACTTCTGGATCGATGTTCTTGGCTGCAAGGATATCATCAAACAGGTTGAGAGTGGCTTTTGTTCCTTCTGATAGCCAGGATATGGCTTTGGTTTTTTTCATTTTGGTAGGTTGGTAGTAGAGATTCACAAGCAGTTCTTTTCCATCCAGTCTGTCAACAGTCATTAGTGTCGAGGTGTACTTCAGACATACTCCTTGAATCAAAGTCAGGTAGTGCTTGCATTTGGTGCCATCCTTCGAAAAATCGAATTTGTTAATCCATATCTCGTCCCGCAGTGTCAACTCCCTCTGTCCTTTATTCATATCTATCGGATGATTGGGAGCTAGAAAAGTAACGGTGGGTTGTTCACCAATGTGAACAGTGATACCATCAGCATCTTGTGGAAGAGTGTTGATGTACGATTCGAAATTATGTACACGACAAACCATTCTATCCATGATAATCATCCTCCTCTTGCAAGATTTACCGAAATTCTCTCTGATCACATCATACAGGTGACTCAGTTGACCTGATGAAGATGAAATGAAGGATCTCAGTGATGATGGAGTAAATCCTCGTCTTCTCAAACCTGAAACTGTCAACAGTCTGGGATCATCTTCTTTTTTAATTGCCTCCATTTCAACAAGCTCTCTGATTAGTCGTTTGGACGTGATGTTGTGTGGGAAGGTGAGTCTTGGAAATTCGCGTTGATCCGGCACAGTCATTTTGAGCTTTGTCAAAATCCATTCGTATAACTTCCTGTGTGATTTGAATTCCTCTGAGCATAACGACAATCCTATCCCTTCGATGGAGTCACAGATGGGGTGGCAGTAGTCGTAAGTAGGATATATATTCCAGAAAAGACCCGTTACACAATGTGGCACTTTGCTTACACGATATATCACTGGGTCTTTGATTCCAGATACAGTCTTGTACTTCAGCCTCAAAACTGCCTCCCCTGTCTCATATTCTCCGGTGAACATCCTCAGAAATTCAATCCTGTTTTCTTCGACCAACCTGTTTCTGTAGGGAGAGTCTCCTGCTTGAAATTTTTCCTTCTGACTATCAGTTTCTTTACTTTTTTCATGACAAACGTATGCCAAATCGTGTTTGATCAAATGTATGGCACACGCAAAGAGCAGCGGAAAGTAGTCTGAAGTCTTGGTGATAAGGTCTGGAACATATCCCAGCCAGTTTAGATCCTTCATGATCTGAATGTAGTTGAATGGGTTGATCGTTTTTGGGTTGCTGTCGTCGAATCTAAGAATCCATTTTCCGCTGTAGTACAGTGCAGTCTGATGGTTTATTTCAAGTGCTTTGACGTGCCCAAGATGCAGTAATCCACTTGGTTCGGGTGGGAACCTAACCTTGACCACTCCTTTGCCTCTCTTCAGAGCACCAACCAGCCTACGGAAGTTAGTAATGTACACACATTTGTCAAAGCCTTCTTCCTCTTCTGTCAGTTCTTCGTCTTTCTCTTGTTCCAAGACCTCATCAGACGATCCTCTTTGTTGTTGAATGTTTTTCACTTTCATTATTTCTTCTTCCACTTCCATATTTTTCTATTTGAAGTTTTTGCAATTTTTTCCCCAGTCGAAGGTAAAGTTCCAAAATTTTAGCTGAATTTGATCTCCAACTCTGTAGCATGAATACATTTTACATCAATTGAATTGGTTTGAAATTATATATTTTTTTATTCTCTTACTAGAGAACTTTCCATTTAAATTTAACTGTTTTCTTTAGTATTGATTTGGTGTAGTTTTAGTTTTTTTATTGATTAATGACTATTTTATTATAGTCTGCAGTATTTAAATTCCTATTCGAATGAAATAATTTTCTTCGTAGACAAATATGTTTTATAGATTAAAGGAATTGAAAATGGAATAGAAACATAATTATTATTAGCATATTAATATTTCATGGTTACATTCTTAATGTTAATAATATAGATGTATTATTTTGAGAATTGTAAGATTAAAATATATCCTTTATTTCTTTTAATGAAGTCGTTAAAGAAAGAATTAATATAGTAGTGACTTCAACGAACATTGAATAGTGATCTTTCTAGATATTATATATTCATTAACTAAAATAAGTTCATGTTTCAATGGGTTGTTTCGTCATATGGTTTATAAATTACACCGCGGCTCTAAAAGTGAATGCTTCTTATTGCTTCAAAAAGATTCACTTAAAACAACCAGAAAAAGCTGCCTTCTCATATAATAAGAAAAGACTCATTATTCAATGGTTTGAATTGGTTTTCTTCTCTATAATTACCTCACTAATTCGCGCTATTGTTACGCAAAATCTGCGCCCATTAAGACTTCTTCACATTTTTCTTACGCTTTAATTTCAATGCTTGGCTAATTTCTGAACTAACGGTGTCTTAATCAGCTGAAATGTCTTCAGCCCCAGAGGTAGGCAGTCCTTTGTAATTATATGCATATATACCATTATTCCTCTTTATTCATCTACTTTATGAAGTGTATTTTATTACTTCTTGACATTTATCGTAGACTTTAACGTTCATTTCAAATTATATTAAGAATTTCTAGCAATCATTATATTGGAATATGTTTTCCATTAATATGGGTTATTTATTTTCCTCTGCACTATTGAGAATTCAATAGAATCTTCAATTAAATCTTTAATTCTATCTGTAGCTATTTATTTTTCTAGCCATTATTTAGAATGATGGCAGCACATTCTCTAACTAACTTCAAACCTCAAATTAAGTTGTTTGTAGTAATTGTTCGTAGAGAATTACTTGGGAATACTTTGAAGCTTTTATCTCATTTTCTTTGAGATGGCCAATTTCTGTGTCATTTGATCTTCTAATTTATGTTTGGTATAAAATATTCCCTTTCATTTTGTTCGAAATTTAAATTCTTACTATGAATTTTCATGAATGCTTTTCATAATTTTTTCTTCTGGTGAAAATAGGCTAGAGAAGAGATATTTTATTTTAGGGCTGTCATTGCGTCGATTAATGTGCCGTAATTAGCGCTATGGCGGAGGCTTGACTCGCTGAGTGCAATCATGTGGTTGCCGTAAGACACACATCGCTCGATAGATCATCGCTAGCGCCTTTAACTCCCGTTAGTCGGAGTTATTTCGAGTGTTTGGCTCCAGTGAACTCACCTTGAAAATATTCACCAGACAATATGCAAAAGTGACCATAATTTCTTTTGACCATCAAACTCACTATTGTTGTGTGTGAGAACAGTTCCAGATTCACGCCTTTTTCTATTGTTGTCCTTTACTATTGAAGGTAAATTGAAGCAGTCAGTGCTATTAGTCATGCAATGTCACTTGTTTGATGTCAACAAATGGGAAAGAAAATTATAATACATTTTTCATATATTTTCCTATTTCGAATTCATCTTCTAACTGAAAATATTCGTTATTTTCTAATTGTGCTGATTTCATCTCAGTACTCATTATACCTCTCATGGTTGGTATCTTTTGTATTTTCTGTCTCACAAGTCGAATGGCATCGGCACCTCTCTACGGTTGAACTTACCGTTTAGATAATTACTTGCGATATTTCGAGTGCTTAGTATAACCGTCCTAAACCACAGTGGCAACTGTAATTCATACTCCTCTCATCGCTCATACTCTCATTACTCATACTCTCATTACTCATACTCTCATTACTCATACTCTCATTACTCATACTCTAATTTCATGCTCATAGCGCAACTCATTCATTACTGCTCGTCGAAAACTGATAGCTGTACGTCACTATTATCTCATTCACTTGCATCAAAGTTAGGAGTTGTAATTGAACTCATAACTGTGAGTCAGTCTGTGACATTAATTGGTATCCTTGATACCTGCAACTACCATGGATACCAATTAAAATAAATATTTAGTAACAATGATTATATCTTTTTTCTTATATGATGTGAATTCGTAACTTACCCTTGTTCCGAACTTTGGTCTAGATAATTGCAACTATTTATATAATATTGCTCTGAAGAGACTAGAGGTCTAATTACTCTGTAGGCTGATTGAAAACAGGTCACTATTGATTCATTCCTTTCACCCATCAAATACATTGTTTGTTTTGAGTGTTTTAAAGACTGTGGCCTGATATACATCACCTAATTGTTATCTAGAGTCGCTAAGCTACCTAGTTAAAGCTGACTATCAACGCACGTCAATTGGCTATAGTTTACTGCTATTTCTCCCTTAGCTTTCAACACAAAAATGTACTTCCTTTCTTCAATTCAAATTATCTAATTAGCAAATTATTAGTGATGGAAAGGAAGGAAGTTCGCTAAAGAGAATATTTAACAATTTAAGTTAATTCTATAATCGATCATACTCAACATTAGGCTAATTGTTTTAACACTATTTTCTATTCAACGTTAATTATTCGCATTGGCATTTTCTCTGCCTTTGATACAGCTCTACATCACCTCTAACATTACAGCTCTACATCACCTCTAACATTACAGCTCTACATCACCTCTAACATTACAGCTCTACATCACCTCTAACATTACAGCTCTACATCACCTCTAACATTACAGCTCTACATCACCTCTAACATTACAGCTCTACATCACCTCTAACATTACAGCTCTACATCACCTCTAACATTACAGCTCCACATCACCTCTAACATTACAGCTCTACATCACCTCTAACATTACAGCTCTACATCACTTGCTATAGTCTCACGTCTGTCTTATCGAAGATGTTTTGTGGCGTTACTTCAGTTCGTAGGATACACGGTGGTTGGGTCCTAAGATGTTCCGCAGGATGCTTCCTAACGGTGAACATTTAAACTGCTACAGATACACCTGCATTAACCTTACAGATACACATGCATTAACCTTACAGATACACCTGCATTAACCTTACAGATACACCTGCATTAACCTTACAGATACACCTGCATTAACCTTACAGATACACCTGCATTAACCTTACAGATACACCTGCATTAACCTTACAGATACACCTGCATTAACCTTACAGATACACCTGCATTAACCTTACAGATACACCTGCATTAACCTTACAGATACACCTGCATTAACCTTACAGATACACCTGCATTAACCTTACAGATACACCTGCATTAACCTTACAGATGTCATTACCTTATATGTTCTACAAGGTGACTCAGTTTTGTTGTTCCTTGTTTTTTACCTTCATTTCATGTGCCGCACTATCCTAACTTTTTTCGAAATCTTGCCTTACGAATTGCTTTGTGATTTGCTGAACTTTTAATTCATCATAATTTTAATTAAGAGTTCTTCCTTTGCACTATTTTTCCTCAATAGCAAAGCTGTTTATTTGTTCAACAGAGCGCACTGACTCTGTTTGTGAACTGTTGAGGTTCAACAGGAGAGTTCTTAGAACTGCAGTAATGGGTACATTACCTGTAGAGTTCATTGGCTACGAACCTAACACTAACTTCTGTTTGTTATGGATGTAATATAAATCAAATATATTAACCAATAGCTACTATATTAAGTAGATAGGTTCTTTTCTTCACTTTGTTTACTAATTTAATCATGGCTAATTTCCATTGGGTTATGTAAATAAATGTCTAATGATATTAATATATAACAATTATGTAATTACCATGTAAAATAGACATGCGTTTTCATTCCTGTTCATATATCTTATAGTTTCAAATTACACACAACTATCTTTTGTATTTAATTACAAATAATTAACATGTAAAACTGTATATATAAAGCAATAGTGTGCATTGACACCTGGTCTATGTACATGATTTGTCTGTGCAAGTAAACATTACACAGCGACAACATTGCGGTTACATGCATCTATTTCATATTACCTATTTTACCTACTTGTTACATTTTATTTCTTTTCAGGACATTCCACTAGGTAATTAATAGTATGTTAATTGGCATCAAATAATTGATAGTTTCCTCTATTTTGTGACATTAAGTGTCACAGGAGTAATTATCATAGTTACTCTTACATTGCTCCTTGTAGGAAGCTTTGCATGTTCACAACATTTATAATATTTATTAAACACTACCTGTTTCAACTGTCTGCTTCTATTCAGCTACTTTTGTTGACCATTTAATGAGTAATACAACTATAGTTACAGTGTATTCCATCTAATGTTCCGAGTAACATTTTAAGGGTGACTACGCTATTTGATATAAAGTAATGAAAATGCACAAGTTCAACGTGCCGAATTGTTTGTTTGATCTTTGGTCAGTCTTTCGAAACGTGACATCAACTGTAACTGTATTGTCACTTTGTCTGTTTCTAACAGTAAATAAGGTTATATTGAGTTAATTGAAAATAGTAATTTACTTTGGTAGGGTAACTTAAGTCTCTTGATTGCCTTTTTGATTACTCCATTAGAATTATTGTCTATAATGAAGTATGGTATTCAATTTTCCTTCTCCATGGGAATATTTATAGTTAAATAATGAGTTGTTATTTGGAAATTACTTTTACAATTGGAATATTTTAGTAATTATTAAAAAATGGAGAATCTCGTTAATTTTTTAGATATTTCTCTATTAGAATTAACTATATCCTCTTCCTGATGTCAATCACTGTGTCATTTACTAATATTGCTTTAATTTTAGCATAGATGTGATATTTCAGTACTCCAATTGAAGTGGCCCTGAAATACAATGTCTTGTAGTGAGATTTCTTACCAGAAAAACGTGTAACTGTCATAATAATTAGTTATAGCGTTGTCATTTGAAGGGTCCTTATTTTCATTGTGTGCACAATTTGTTGTGTGCACAGTTTGTTGTGTGCACAGTTTGTTGTGTGCACAGTTTGTTGTGTGCACAGTTTGTTGTGTGCACAGTTTGTTGTGTGCACAGTTTGTTGTGTGCACAGTTTGTTGTGTGCACAGTTTGTTGTGTGCACAGTTTGTTGTGTGCACAGTTTGTTGTGTGCACAGTTTGTTGTGTGCACAGTTTGTTGTGTGCACAGTTTTCAAAGTAGTTAATTTATTTCCTCACTATTAAAGTATTAGCCAACTATAGGACATTGCAATTGACTACATAGGTTATATTTAATATTCTATGTAGCATGCAGGTTATTTGAATTTATTGTATAGGTTTTATTTACTATATTCTTTACCGTAGGTTATACTCACTGTACTACATAGTTTATATTCACTATACTAGATAGGTTATACTCAATAGACTGTATTCCATAGTGTAGGTTTTATCCATCACATGTTACCTAGGAGGTTATCGCGTGAGCCCTAATTGCCGGAAATTTCTATCTGTGGATGGTGCTCTTCCAAGGAGTGGATAAGGATGTTTGCGGGGCATTAGGGAGTGAAGTCCTACCTCCGGGAAAGGAGAGCATTCCATAGAGTCTGCACCAGGATGGACTTTGAAAACAGCAGTGGTGGTTAGTAACAATGACTTGGATGAAAGGATTTATTCTCAACGCAGTGTTCATATTTACTTACATGAGGCTAATTCAAAACTTAGTGCTGTAGGTTCTGCAAGGTGGACTAGATATTTCGAATAAGAAAGGGTCTAATCATCGTCAGGAACAAAAGTGAAAAGCTGAACTAGCAAAGTGCTTATGACAAACTGAGGTATTATGGTACCACAATTTTGAACATAGAAGTAAAATCCATGAGTCAACTTATATACATTTTTTCAAATATGATCTATAATATGATGAAATAATTAATCAAACACCGTTAGTATTGGATAAATAAATTATTTTAACTGCCACCAATAAATATTTTGTTAAATTTTCATGAAATTATTTTACATCATCTTCACTTTCATTTTGTAACTTAAAAATGATGGTAAGAGACAGCGCCAGTGCGGTAAACTCTGTCCAAATCTCAGGTAAGCTTTCTAGTGAAATTTAAGGCGATATCCTGTGTGTAGGAATTACTATTAAATTACCAAACAATGGGAACAGTAATGCAGTACACATTTTAACATTTTAAGGTCAGTGTTGATTAAAGAAAAACTACAGTCGGTAACTGGGGTAAGTTAAGAATTAACTAGGGTCAAATAAGAAATATCTAAAAAATAATTATTATTTAATTTTATTGATATCCATGCAGATATCTTGGATACCAATTGAAATAAATTTAGGTAACTATCATTTCATAGATATTTTCTTATATGACCGTAATTGTGAAACAAACCGATAATTCGTAACTTACCCTAGCTACCGACTGGCATTTTTAATACCGTTCTCTCAATGTGTTTTTTTAATACAAACCATTTCAATTTTCCTCGAGTACACAATGCGCATCTGGTTATTTGCCCTTTACCCCATCACGCACCACAAAGTATGGTAGTAGCTTGGTGACTAAACTCTACGACTGCTCTCCCTATCGTTAACGATATTATAAACACTGTATTGATTTATCTCCAATATCAGAGATTGTAATTTATTGATTTATAAGAAAGGTAATTTTTGTTTAGAATATACATAAAAATTGTAGCTTTTCCATTCTTACTTTGTATTATTCTTTTAAAAGTAATTAATTAAATTCAAAATTGAAATTTACAGTATAAATAATTATGTTATTTATTTATATATATATTTATTTCAATATTTGTCTTTATCACGAGAAAATTATATTTAATATATTTTAAAATATTTATTCAGCATTTAAATAATGAATGTAATACGTATTTATCTCAACACATTACTTCACGCATCTTATTGAATATATGAATGTTGATATTGTCATTTAAATTCATATCTATTGCGTGTGCATTAATGTACCTAATTATGCACTCGCTGTGCATTAGTATACCTAATTATGCACTCGATGATGTGCATAATATATAACTTAATAAGCATGGGAACTACTTTCCTACTTAGATCACGTGACGTCATCTTACAATTGATATGCCTGGGACTGACAGGTACCTGACAATGCACCTGACAGGTGAGGTACCAGACCGTTGTACCTGACAAAGGCAATCTGTTGCAAATGTTTCCCATCTGCAGACCCTATCACTGCTTCCAATGCCACTAGTACAATGACTGAGAAAGAAGTAATGCCTTTAGTTAGTCCCTAGACAAAGAACAACCTGCTCATATGTTTGTTGTTAGTTACCAAAGTATTGTGACTATTACCCCTCTGGTAATTACATCGATGTCTACAAGTAACTTAGCCCTCCAGGGGCTCTATCCTGAAACTGTCTGTGGTGAATGCAAGAGAATGGGGTGGTGTCCCTTGGGCCCTGAACTGTTGTAATTTGAATTATGGATTGTCTTTTTCATTTTCTAACGCTACTTGTAGTTTCAGAAGATACCGCCAGGATTATGCTCTTCAACTACGAGGTCTTAGATTTTACTTTAGGTTAGCTCGTATACTTCTACTATCACCTCTTCATTTTCCCCTCCCATCTGTGAGTGCAGCCAACGGTGCTTGTGTCTCTTTCGTCTCATTCCTTAGCGACTGTATCCACGGAGTAGCTTTTCTGCATCCATGAGTATTGTCACTGACGGTGGTAGGTGACTTTGTTCATGGAGCCACTTTCCTTTTCTGACTGCTACTTCCAGTCCCTTGTGTTTCATTTCCTTTCTATATCAGCAGTATGGCCTGTGGTTCCGAAGCAGACGATTTTGTCATTTAGCTTACCACGCTATTTCTTATCTTGCTCGTAACTTTCCATGGTTTATTTTCACCATTTGCAACTAACCACTAAACAGTGAAGATAAGACTGATAAGAAGATACGGGACTCACGGTGTCACTTACTTCACTAGTGTGAAAGGTTCTAGGAAATTTCCCTGTAAGAAAATTCGCCGCAGGAAACGAGAAAATTTGTCCCAAGAAAATTTGCAGCAAGGAATTTTCGCTGTAGGATATTTTTTTTCAAAATTGGACGTTTTTGCTCTACCTAACAAATCAAGCAATTTCAACGATAATGTTTTAAGGGGCTTTTGTTGCTAAAACTTAAACTATGCATTTTGTAACTATCGAACCCAATGGGGAAAGTTAATGGTCCCCCTTGCACCCCTATATCCCAATTGCTGGTAACTAATCAAACCTAATACAGTACAGTGATTACATATGGATTGCAATTATTATATATTAATATGGATAATCTTTATTGAACAAATGAAAGATATGAACGCATAATACAGTGAAGTGAACAAAATATTGTGGAAGATTAATCTAATTCCAAGCCTGTATAAATGAGAAAAAAAAATCAATTATTGTGGTGATGTGTAAGTTGCCTGGGGTTTCTTAAGCCGACAGCTAACAAAATTCTTGCGGTGAATTCTCCGGACACGATTGTTTAGATATGCATTAATAGGAAATGAGTACATTTGGTAACTTGGCGAGTTATGGTTCACTCCTCCATATGTGTATTGGTTCACTGCTCTATTTGTGTTTTGGTTCACTCACCCCTGTTTTGGTTCACTGCCCTTCACTCTAGATAGGTAATCAGTCAGAACTGTTCACTATGTTCAGTAAAACGGTTTGGAGTATCGAGTGAACACCATGAGTACGGATAAAAAGTACTTAATTATCCCTTAAATTACTTAATTATCCCTTAAATTACTTAATTATCCCTTAAAGTACGTACTTATCACTTAAAGTAATTAATTATCCCTTAAAGTAATTAATTATCCTTTAAAGTAATTAATTATCCCTTATAGTACGTACTTATCCCTTATAGTACGTACTTATCCCTTATAGTACGTACATATCCCTTATAGTACGTACATATCCCTTATAGTACGTACATATCCCTTATAGTACGTACATATCCCTTATAGTACGTACATATCCCTTATAGTACGTACTTATCACTTATAGTACGTATTTATCCCTTATAGTACGTACTTATCCCTTATAGTACGTACTTATTCCTTTTAGTACGTACTTATCCCTTATAGTACGTACTTATCCCTTATAGTAAGTACTTATCCCTTATAGTACGTACTTATTCCTTTTAGTACGTACTTATCCCTTATAGTACGTACTTATCCCTTATAGTAAGTACTTATCCCTTATAGTACGTACTTATCCCTTATAGTACGTACTTATCCCTTATAGTACGTACTTATCCCTTTTAGTACGTACTTATCCCTTATAGTACGTACTTCTCATTCACTATTTTTTCAGTTACGCATCACATCTCTCACTATAAATAGCGTCTGATTGTTGTTTCTCCATCCAAGCCTCTTTTCCCTGAGAGTGCCTGTCTTTTACCTTCATGCTAATCACTGTACTATGCTCTAGGAGTTGCCAGACGTTTGGTCTTCGAATTTTCTTAAAGGAATTAAGAAACTCTGATATATATGTAAAGGGGGGTATTCCTCCTCAAACCCCCCTCCCCTGCCAGGTCATTGAACAATCAAGAAGTGTGCAGCATAACAAACTAGCGGATAAAACAAACTACATAGCGGCCATTTATGTTGAGAATGTTGATAACCCCTTAAAAATCCGTCGACAAAATGTCTTTCAACAAAACATCTGCACACAGCTCTAGGGTCACCATTCCGAATTAAAGTTTCACTTCATTAGTAAATAACTATATCTAACAGTTCTCCCCAGTGTACTAACTAAGATTGTTATTGTTTACCAATGCATTGTCTGTACTCTTATATAGTTTATACACATACTTATTTAACGTAATGGTGACAATAATGATTAATATTATATGCTTACAATGCTATTTCGCTATCATCAAACTCCCCCTGTTCTATGATAATATCTATTATTATATTATGCAGTTAATTGTATCTAATTTATTGAGTTTAGTTTCACAATTGTTTTTAAATAACTGTGAATGACTTTTGCATTAAATTTTATTGAACATCTTTAAAGTGAAGCTAAGGAAGTTAAAACTGTCCTAAAATTATTTATTAGATTTAAGATAATCCTTTTATTTATTTACTTATATCCTGTGATTTTGTAAATAATCAAATAATAGTAATAATATATAGGTAGAAAAACATGTATAGTTATATGCTTTTATGGTACAGTGTGGCGCTACCTCTTTCACTGATGGTACATCATTGCTTGCTATAGTTACCTTGTGTGGCGCTACCTCTTTCACTGATGGTACATCATTGCTTGCTATAGTTACCTTGTGTGACGCTACCTCTTTCACTGATGGTACATCATTGCTTGCTATAGTTACTTTGTGTGGCGCTACCTCTTTCACTGATGGTACATCATTGCTTGCTATAGTTACTTTGTGTGGCGCTATCTCTTTCACTGATGGTACATCATTGCTTGCTATAGTTACTTTGTGTGACGCTATCTCTTTCACTGATGGTACATCATTGCTTGCTATAGTTACTTTGTGTGACGCTATCTCTTTCACTGATGGTACATCATTGCTTGCTATAGTTACTTTGTGTGACGCTATCTCTTTCACTGATGGTACATCATTGCTGGCTATAGTTACCTTGTGTGGCGCTATCTCTTTCACTGATGGTACATCATTGCTTGCTATAGTTACCTTGTGTGGCGCTATCTCTTTCACCGATGGTACATCATTGCTTGCTATAGTTACTTTGTGTGGCGCTATCTCTTTCACTGATGGTACATCATTGCTTGCTATAGTTACTTTGTGTGACGCTATCTCTTTCACTGATGGTACATCATTGCTGGCTATAGTTACTTTGTGTGACGCTATCTCTTTCACTGATGGTACATCATTGCTTGCTATTGTTACTTTGTGTGACGCTATCTCTTTCACTGATGGTACATCATTGCTGGCTATAGTTACCTTGTGTGGCGCTATCTCTTTCACTGATGGTACATCATTGCTTGCTATAGTTACCTTGTGTGGCGCTATCTCTTTCACCGATGGTACATCATTGCTGGCTATAGTTACCTTGTGTGGCGCTATCTCTTTCACTGATGGTACATCATTGCTTGCTATAGTTACCTTGTGTGACGCTACCTCTTTCACTGATGGTACATCATTGCTTGCTATAGTTACTTTGTGTGGCGCTACCTCTTTCACTGATGGTACATCATTGCTTGCTATAGTTACTTTGTGTGGCGCTATCTCTTTCACCGATGGTACATCATTGCTTGCTATAGTTACTTTGTGTGGCGCTATCTCTTTCACTGATGGTACATCATTGCTTGCTATAGTTACTTTGTGTGGCGCTATCTCTTTCACTGATGGTACATCACTGCTGGCTATAGTTACCTTGTGTGGCGCTATCTCTTTCACTGATGGTACATCGTTGTTTGCAATAATCACGCGTAAGGTGCGCTTCATTTCCCTCCTCTTGTTGCTATTCAGAGCATGGTGAGATCCCAAAGAGTTGCTCTTTTCCGTTTGTTCTTCACTAAGAGTTCCACATAATAACATCTTTGGTTCACTCTTTGTCAGCTCTGTTCTTTTACTCACATGTTAGTGTGTTTTAGTGTACAAAAGAGGTAGTGAACCTTTAATTGGAAATTATTTTTATTATATATGGCATATAATAGTAATATCACTAATATTGTTAGGGTAATTACGAATTATCGGTTGGTTTCACATCTTCGGTCATATAAGAAAAAACGATATAATAAAAATATAATAATAATTGTTGTATCTCTTTTTCTTCTGACCGAAGATGTGGAACCGACTGATAATTCGTAACTTACCCTACATAGTTGTCTTATTTTCCTTGTATTTTAATAATGTTTCTATATACTTCGTTATAAACTTTACGATGGAATATAATCACTTTCTACGGCCATAATAATTTTATTGAAATAACAGAGGAGTCATAGTTAATTTCGCTATGAAATGATAATCATATTTAATTATTGTATAGATTTCACTTTCAATGTTATTATTATTTATGTAGTTTGTTCATAGTGGTGGTCAGTAGTACTGGCTTGAAAGTCTTAATTACTGCTGTAATAGTTACTGCAACAGTAAGTACTGCAATACATGATATGCAATAGATAATACATATCATGAGGTGCTGGAAATGAAAAATGATAACAAATGTAGTGCTAACCTTTCATTGCGTCATGAGCCATATTTGGCACATACTTTACCTACTTGTATCTATTAACTAATATGTGATTGCACCGAATATAGTTGTTATTACTTAAAAAAATATTGTTGACCATATTAATTGTATAATAATTGATCTGTATTTATTTTTTAATTAATCAACCTTTAATAAAATAACTAAATAAATATGGAGGTAGGGTAAGTTACGAATTATCGGTCAGTACTACATCTTCGGTCATATAAGAAAAAAATAATATAAATTGCTATCTAATACTTCTGCAAACCCGGTATTGCAGAAGTATTAGATAGCACTGTGGAATAATAATAATTTTTATATGTTTTTTTTTCCTATGTGACCGAAGATGTAGTACTGACCAATAATTCGTAACTTACCCTATATAATTGATATATTTTGTATTTATATTTTTATAATGTTCTATACATTGTAGCTACATGTTACTTCAGTTATTTGTTGGCACTAATAACTGAAATAGAACGAGAGGGGTGAAATTAGTGATTACAAATACCTATTCATGACATTAGTGTGACTGTGTCTGGTAGTACCACTATACCTTTGCATTGTATAGTAATTGTATAAGGTGCAGATAATAATGGTAACTCTTCACAGGCTTTATTTCACAATGTATTGTAGTCGTATTATTTAATTCACATTGCATTCACGTTGTCACTTCTTTGGATACAAATTACTTCTCCATATCAAGCATCCCTTTGAATGTATTCCTCTAGTCTCAATTATCCCTCACCATGCAATCGTATCCAGTATCCCTAAAGGGCCGTACACACGCAGGGTTTTTTTAAGTCTTTCCACCAGACTTTCTGCTAAGCTCCTCCCACTTTTTCCACGAGACTTTTGAATCATATGAGAAAAAACGATATAATTATTATTCATTTATTTATTTACCAACTAAAATGAATAATAATTATATCGTTTTTTCTCATATGATTCAAACGTCTCGTGGTAAAAGTAGGAGGAGCTTAGCAGAAAGTCTGGTGGAAAGACTTAGAAAACCTTCGTGTGTACGGCCCTTTAGTAAGTAATACTAGTATCCCTTAGTAAGTAATACTAGTATCCCTTAGTGAGTAATACTAGTATCCCTTAGTGAGTAATACTAGTATCCCTTAGTAAGTAATACTAGTATCCCTTAGTAAGTAATACTAGTATCCCTTAGTGAGTAATACTAGTATCCCTTAGTGAGTAATACTAGTATCCCTTAGTAAGTAATACTAGTATCCCTTAGTGAGTAATAGTGTCAGTAGTGCAGTTCACACTGTAATAACATCCCGATAAATCTACCGCACCGTTACTGCTTATTGAATTACTATCGAGAAAACACACCTACAGTCACTTGCTTCTCGCTATACCATACAGCATGACTGTATTTTAAATAGTACTATTAGTTACAGCACTCTTCATTTAAAATTATAATGGGAGGTAATTCAATAAGTTACTCGTGTTACTAACTGTGTAGCGAGGTAACAAGTTACTCGTAGCGAGGTAGTAAGTTACTCGTAGCGAGGTAGTAAGTTACTCGTAGCGAGGTAGTAAGTTACTCGTAGCGAGGTAGTAAGTTACTCGTAGCGAGGTAGTAAGTTACTCGTAGCGAGGTAATGAGTTACGTACGTAGCGAGGTAACAAGTTACGTACGAAGCGAGGTAACAAGTTACTCGTAGCGAGGTAACAAGTTACTCGTAGCGAGGTAACAAGTTACTCGTAGCGAGGTAACAAGTTACTCGTAGCGAGGTAACAAGTTACTCGTAGCGAGGTAACAAGTTACTCGTAGCGAGGTAATTCAATCTAGAAAGTTTTCTCCCATACTCATTATTTTCACACTGTGTGACTAGCTAGAAACTCATCACAGTGCAGATATGACGGCAATGAAAAGACCATTCATGTGCTTTCTTCTCAATCATGTCTATACTCACCAAATGAGGCAATGTGCTATATAATGTACAAAAATAGCATATTGAACAGTTGGTACTCGTGGTTATTATTTCTCTAATTGTGATGTATTAATGTAAGTTACGAATTATCGGTTATCTTCAGTCATATGTATAAGATTTTTTTTAATTATGCAGATTTTTCTCATATGACCGAAGATGTGAAACTGATCGATAATTCGTAACTTACCCTGTTTCTCAGTTGTATTATTAAGTCTATAAGGATATAAGTCTTTTAATGAATAATTACAACAGTAGTTCCACCAGCAACGGTTACCCTTTTCTCTTTCAGGCGTTCACATCGAGAGTGTCAACAGTAGGGGGCAGACTCCCCTGTTCTGCGCCTGTTGGGGGGGTGACGTGGAAATAGTCACTCTACTACTATCACTAGGGGCCAACCCGAACAGACCCTGTGGCTCCACCGGGGCTACCCCCGTCCACGCCGCTTGCTACAGGGGCTCCAGACGTGTGCTCAGACTGCTTGTTGAGGCTGGTGCAAACTTTAATGTTGACGACACTAGTGGCAGAACACCAAGGTGAGGAGTTACTTGTAACTAGGGACTAACTAGGATTAGCTTTTCCTGTTAAAAATCACTTGTAAAGTTATTTTCAATTATTAAAATATGAGCACATTATTTGTCTATGAAATGTTTTATGTATTAGATGAATAAATAATTTAATATATATTTGAATGATATTATAAGTAACTGTCTTGAATATTATTTTATCAATCAATCAATTCATTTATTTGTTCTATTTCATTTATTATATATTCAGATTTTCACAAGTTATACTTGCAACTAGGGAGTAACTAGTATATAGTTACTTGCATTTAGGGAATAACTAGTATATAGTTACTTGCAACTTGGGAATAACTAGTATATAGTTACTTGCAACTAGGGAATAACTAGTATATAGTTACTTGCAACTAGGGAGTAACTAGTATATAGTTACTTGCAACTAGGGAGTAACTAGTAAATAGTTACTTGCATCTAGGGAGTAACTAGTAAATAATTACTTGCATTTAGGGAGTAACTACTAGTTACTTTATATTGGTGGTGTTTGTTATTTTAATATCATTGCAGCTTCTTTTCCCCATCTCAGTAGTTAGTCTGTCCCTTCACTGTAAAGATATCACTCTATTCTTTTCATAGCTCACAATGTCCCTTCACTGTAAAGATATCTCTCTATTCTTTTCATAGCTCACAATGTCCCTTCACTGTAAAGATATCTCTCTATTCTTTTCATAGCTCACAATGTCCCTTCACTGTGAAGATATCTCTCTATTCTTTTCATAGCTCACTATGTCCCTTCACTGTAAAGATATCACTCTATTCTTTTCATAGCTCACAATGTCCCTTCACTGTAAAGATATCACTCTATTCTTATCATAGCTCACAATGTCCCTTCACTCTAAAGATATCACTCTATTCTTTTCATAGCTCACAATGTCCCTTCACTGTAAAGATATCTCTCTATTCTTTTCATAGCTCACAATGTCCCTTCACTGTAAAGATATCTCTCTATTCTTTTCATAGCTCACAATGTCCCTTCACTGTGAAGATATCTCTCTATTCTTTTCATAGCTCACTATGTCCCTTCACTGTAAAGATATCACTCTATTCTTTTCATAGCTCACAATGTCCCTTCACTGTAAAGATATCTCTCTATTCTTTTCATAGCTCACAATGTCCCTTCACTGTGAAGATATCTCTCTATTCTTTTCATAGCTCACTATGTCCCTTCACTGTAAAGATATCACTCTATTCTTTTCATAGCTCACAATGTCCCTTCACTGTAAAGATATCACTCTATTCTTATCATAGCTCACAATGTCCCTTCACTCTAAAGATATCACTCTATTCTTTTCATAGCTCACAATGTCCCTTCACTGTAAAGATATCTCTCTATTCTTTTCATAGCTCACAATGTCCCTTCACTGTAAAGATATCACTCTATTCTTATCATAGCTCACAATGTCCCTTCACTGTAAAGATATCACTCTATTCTTTTCATAGCTCACAATACACTAAGAATGACATCTGAACTGTAACCAGTCTCTTGTGTTTATGTGGTTTGCATTTTCTCTTTAGTCCTTGAGTGGCTAATTGCTTTTTAATTGGTACTTAGTTACTTTAGTGAGTAGTGATTACCTACTTTAGTGAGTAGTGCTTACCTACTTTAGTGAGTAGTGCTTACCTACTTTAGTGAGTAGTGCTTACCTACTTTAGTGAGTAGTGCTTACCTACTTTAGTGAGTAGTGCTTACCTACTTTAGTGAGTAGTGCTTACCTACTTTAGTGAGTAGTGATTACCTACTTTAGTGAGTAGTGCTTACCTACTTTAGTGAGTAGTGCTTACCTACTTTAGTGAGTAGTGCTTACCTACTTTAGTGAGTAGTGCTTACCTACTTTAGTGTGTAGTGCTTACCTACTTTAGTGAGTAGTGCTTACCTACTTTAGTGAGTAGTGCTTACCTACTTTAGTGAGTAGTGCTTACCTACTTTAGTGAGTAGTGCTTACCTATTAAATCATCTCAATAGTTTGTCGATTGTCACTTTGTCCATAGGCAGAAAATTAGAAACAAGTGAAACATTATAAAACAGCCTACTCAAGTAAATGTTGTAACTATCTCAATTTGCTTTATTTTTTTAAATACATTACAAATTAAAAGAAATAGATTCAAAATAATATTTCTATTTACTTACGTAGTTTACCAATTTCTTCTCTTGAACTGAAAGTATCCTAATAATGTTATATAGATTAAAAACTAGAGGAATCTGGTTAGTCTATTTACAAGTCACGGAATTATTATTCTAAGTATAGTACAAACTAATTGCGTATCCTTTTCTACTGTTCTATTGATTCTGTACTCTTATTTCACGTACTATTTATTTAGGTTACTTTTGTTACTCTAATAACATCACAATAGTACAAACACATCCTTGAAAATATTATCTGCTCTTTTTGTCTGTTTTAACTCTTAATGTCAGTCACTAATTTACAGCTAACCAATACAAACCCCGAGGAAATCAGAACCAGTTCCTAGCGAAGATAAGTGTAATCATTAGATAAAATGAACAGCACTTACAGAAAGACTCATTAAAAGCTACTCCTTTTTGTTCCACATTTTCCTTTTTTGCCTGTGTATTCGTTTGTACGGAGTGATTAGTCGTCACGACTCATGACGTCACCACATCACAGTTATGATTTATATCGTCAAAGTCTGCTACTTGATCTTTAGAGCAATGCAGTTGCAGTGAACAGTTGATGTTGTATTTCTTTTTACAATTGATAAATCTTTAATTTGTTCTGTTGCT
Source organism: Caprella mutica (assembly GCA_947561585.1). NCBI lineage: Eukaryota > Metazoa > Arthropoda > Malacostraca > Amphipoda > Caprellidae > Caprella > Caprella mutica. The sequence goes on along the minus strand of CANNZV010000097.1, from coordinate 278,386 downwards.
AATTTATTTCGTGAAACTACATGTATGAGAGATAATATTTAATATTGGTAGTTTAATATTATTCACATGTGGTCTTCTTACTATTTGTGATGGGACTATCTCTTTCTATCTTATTGTCTTTATCTCTTTCTATCTTATTGTCTTTATCTCTTTCTATCTTATTGTCTTTATCTCTTTCTATCTTATTGTCTTTATCTCTTTCTATCTTATTGTCTTCATTTCTTTCTATCTTGTTGTCTTTATCTCTTTCTATCTTATTGTCTTTATCTCTTTCTATCTCATTGTCTTTATCTCTTTCTATCTCATTGTCTTTATCTCTTTCTATCTTATTGTCTTTATCTCTTTCTATCTCATTGTCTTTATCTCTTTCTATCTTATTGTCTTTATCTCTTTCTATCTTATTGTCTTTATCTCTTTCTATCTTATTGTCTTTATCTCTTTCTATCTTATTGTCTTCATTTCTTTCTATCTTGTTGTCTTTATCTCTTTCTATCTTATTGTCTTTATCTCTTTCTATCTTATTGTCTTCATTTCTTTCTATCTTGTTGTCTTTATCTCTTTCTATCTTATTGTCTTTATCTCTTTCTATCTTATTGTCTTCATTTCTTTCTATCTTGTTGTCTTTATCTCTTTCTATCTTATTGTCTTTATCTCTTTCTATCTTATTGTCTTCATTTCTTTCTATCTTGTTGTCTTTATCTCTTTCTATCTTATTGTCTTTATCTCTTTCTATCTTATTGTCTTCATTTCTTTCTATCTTGTTGTCTTTATCTCTTTCTATCTTATTGTCTTTATCTCTTTCTATCTTATTGTCTTTATCTCTTTCTATCTTATTGTCTTTATCTCTTTCTATCTTATTGTCTTTATCTCTTTCTATCTTATTGTCTTTATCTCTTTCTATCTTATTGTCTTCATTTCTTTCTATCTTGTTGTCTTTATCTCTTTCTATCTTATTGTCTTTATCTCTTTCTATCTTATTGTCTTTATCTCTTCCTATCTTATTGTCTTTATCTCTTTCTATCTTATTGTCTTTATCTCTTCCTATCTTATTGTCTTTATCTCTTTCTATCTTATTGTCTTTATCTCTTTCTATCTTATTGTCTTTATCTCTTTCTATCTTATTGTCTTCATTTCTTTCTATCTTGTTGTCTTTATCTCTTTCTATCTTATTGTCTTCATTTCTTTCTATCTTGTTGTCTTTATCTCTTTCTATCTTATTGTCTTTATCTCTTTCTATCTTATTGTCTTTATCTTTCTATCTTATTGTCTTCATTTCTTTCTATCTTGTTGTCTTTATCTCTTTCTATCTTATTGTCTTTATCTCTTTCTATCTTATTGTCTTCATTTCTTTCTATCTTGTTGTCTTTATCTCTTTCTATCTTATTGTCTTTATCTCTTTCTATCTTATTGTCTTTATCTCTTTCTATCTTATTGTCTTTATCTCTTCCTATCTTATTGTCTTCATTTCTTTCTATCTTATTGTCTTTATCTCTTTCTATCTTTTTGTCTTTATCTCTTTCTATCTTATTGTCTTTATCTCTTTCTATCTTGTTGTCTTTATCTCTTTCTATCTTGTTGTCTTTATCTTTTTCTATCTTATTGTCTTTATCTCTTTCTATCTTATTGTCTTTATCTCTTTCTATCTTGTTGTCTTTATCTCTTTCTATCTTATTGTCTTTATCTCTTCCTATCTTATTGTCTTTATCTCTTTCTATCTTGTTGTCTTTATCTCTTTCTATCTTATTGTCTTTATCTCTTCCTATCTCATTGTCTTTATCTCTTTCTATCTCATTGTCTTTATCTCTTCCTATCTCATTGTCTTTATCTCTTTCTGTCTCATTGTCTTTATCTCTTTCTATCTCATTGTCTTTATCTCTTTCTATCTCATTGTCTTTATCTCTTTCTATCTTATTGTCTTTATCTCTTTCTATCTTATTGTCTTTATCTCTTCCTATCTTATTGTCTTTATCTCTTCCTATCTCATTGTCTTTATCTCTTTCTATCTCATTGTCTTTATCTCTTCCTATCTCATTGTCTTTATCTCTTCCTATCTCATTGTCTTTATCTCTTTCTGTCTCATTGTCTTTATCTCTTTCTATCTCATTGTCTTTATCTCTTCCTATCTTATTGTCTTTATCTCTTTCTATCTTATTGTCTTTATCTCTTTCTATCTTATTGTCTTTATCTCTTTCTGTCTCATTGTCTTTATCTCTTTCTATCTTATTGTCTTTATCTCTTTCTATCTTATTGTCTTTATCTCTTTCTATCTTATTGTCTTTATCTCTTCCTATCTTATTGTCTTTATCTCTTTCTATCTTGTTGTCTTTATCTCTTTCTATATTATTGTCTTTATCTCTTCCTATCTCATTGTCTTTATCTCTTTCTATCTCATTGTCTTTATCTCTTCCTATCTCATTGTCTTTATCTCTTTCTGTCTCATTGTCTTTATCTCTTTCTATCTCATTGTCTTTATCTCTTTCTATCTCATTGTCTTTATCTCTTTCTATCTTATTGTCTTTATCTCTTTCTATCTTATTGTCTTTATCTCTTCCTATCTTATTGTCTTTATCTCTTCCTATCTCATTGTCTTTATCTCTTTCTATCTCATTGTCTTTATCTCTTCCTATCTCATTGTCTTTATCTCTTTCTGTCTCATTGTCTTTATCTCTTTCTATCTCATTGTCTTTATCTCTTTCTATCTCATTGTCTTTATCTCTTCCTATCTTATTGTCTTTATCTCTTTCTATCTTATTGTCTTTATCTCTTTCTGTCTCATTGTCTTTATCTCTTTCTATCTTATTGTCTTTATCTCTTTCTATCTTATTGTCTTTATCTCTTTCTATCTTATTGTCTTTATCTCTTTCTATCTCATTGTCTTTATCTCTTTCTATCTCATTGTCTTTATCTCTTTCTATCTCATTGTCTTTATCTCTTTCTATCTCATTGTCTTTATCTCTTTCTATCTCATTGTCTTTATCTCTTTCTATCTCATTGTCTTTATCTCTTTCTGTCTCATTGTCTTTATCTCTTCCTATCTCATTGTCTTTATCTCTTTCTGTCTCATTGTCTTTATCTCTTTCTATCTCATTGTCTTTATCTCTTCCTATCTTATTGTCTTTATCTCTTTCTATCTTATTGTCTTTATCTCTTTCTATCTTGTTGTCTTTATCTCTTCCTATCTCATTGTCTTTATCTCTTTCTATCTCATTGTCTTTATCTCTTCCTATCTCATTGTCTTTATCTCTTCCTATCTCATTGTCTTTATCTCTTTCTGTCTCATTGTCTTTATCTCTTTCTATCTCATTGTCTTTATCTCTTTCTATCTCATTGTCTTTATCTCTTTCTATCTCATTGTCTTTATCTCTTTCTATCTTATTGTCTTTATCTCTTTCTATCTTATTGTCTTTATCTCTTTCTGTCTCATTGTCTTTATCTCTTTCTATCTTATTGTCTTTATCTCTTTCTATCTTATTGTCTTTATCTCTTTCTATCTTATTGTCTTTATCTCTTTCTGTCTCATTGTCTTTATCTCTTTCTGTCTCATTGTCTTTATCTCTTTCTATCTCATTGTCTTTATCTCTTTCTATCTCATTGTCTTTATCTCTTTCTATCTCATTGTCTTTATCTCTTTCTATCTCATTGTCTTTATCTCTTCCTATCTCATTGTCTTTATCTCTTTCTGTCTCATTGTCTTTATCTCTTTCTATCTCATTGTCTTTATCTCTTCCTATCTTATTGTCTTTATCTCTTTCTATCTTATTGTCTTTATCTCTTTCTATCTTATTGTCTTTATCTCTTTCTGTCTCATTGTCTTTATCTCTTTCTATCTTATTGTCTTTATCTCTTTCTATCTTATTGTCTTTATCTCATTCTATCTTATTGTCTTTATCTCTTTCTATCTCATTGTCTTTATCTCTTTCTGTCTCATTGTCTTTATCTCTTTCTATCTTATTGTCTTTATCTCTTTCTATCTCATTGTCTTTATCTCTTCCTATCTCATTGTCTTTATCTCTTTCTGTCTCATTGTCTTTATCTCTTCCTATCTTATTGTCTTTATCTCTTTCTATCTTATTGTCTTTATCTCTTTCTATCTTATTGTCTTTATCTCTTTCTGTCTCATTGTCTTTATCTCTTTCTATCTTATTGTCTTTATCTCTTTCTATCTTATTGTCTTTATCTCTTTCTATCTTATTGTCTTTATCTCTTTCTATCTCATTGTCTTTATCTCTTTCTATCTCATTGTCTTTATCTCTTTCTGTCTCATTGTCTTTATCTCTTTCTATCTCATTGTCTTTATCTCTTTCTATCTCATTGTCTTTATCTCTTTCTATCTCATTGTCTTTATCTCTTTCTGTCTCATTGTCTTTATCTCTTTCTATCTTATTGTCTTTATCTCTTTCTATCTTATTGTCTTTATCTCTTTCTATCTTATTCTCTTTATCTCTTTTGTAACTTCACTCAATTTCCTTTTACATTTTCTGTGCATTTCTTATTTTTCCCCGCAAAGAGCTCTAAAAGTTGAAGGTAAATATTATAGTTATTTAAGCAAGAAATAACCGTTAAAACTGATAGTAAACTGGAAGGTTGTCGCTGGGACGGTTGTGAAAAACTCTATGAAAACTTTGAATATTTTTGATATAGAGTTAAATTCTTTAATTCTCATTGATGACATCACTAGAAACTGTCCAGAGTGACATTTCAATGGGGGTGGTATTGCAGTTTGAAATGCAGTCATTTTCCCATCACTACATTGTCAGTGACTTTAAAATGTGTAACTGTTAGGATATTTTGAGTGGAGGACCACCTGGTGACTCAGTGAGAGAAACATGTAGATTGGAAGGGGGGGGGGGGGGGTATTAATAGATACATTCTTCTATAGTATATATAGTTTAGATATAACTACTAATCATTTCAACGTTACTCTTCTCTCTAGGACCAGTCTAGGTGTGATAAAAAGAATTACCTCCCTAGCGTTGTATTTCACTAGGTACCTCCCTAGCGTTCTATTAATTTTGCGTCTATAACTTTTCTACTTGCTTTCTAGAAATTTTTCTCTCAAACGTGTGTTTATTTCCTTTAATTCCTGTTATCATTATTCAATGGAAATAAATGACCAATTATTAGTCTATTGATTGCTATTCCTCCGATTGTCTCTGATTAAAAAGAAAGTTTTTAAAGTTCAAAATAGCGAAGGAAATAGATGATATTTTCCTTGCTCGCTATTGATTTAATCAGAGCAGCAAATTAATATTTACTGAGGCGATACTTTCTCCAAATGTGTTTAATTCATTTAATTTGTATTATTATAGCTATTAACATTGTTATTTTTGATTATCAACTGATGGATGTCTTCTATTAATAAATTCATTTTATAATTAATTATAAATTATATTGAATTGCAGCTGCTAATAAGTATAAACCTTTTAACCTGTCTTTTTAGTTTTCTGTTTTTAATCTTTAAATAAACTTCAATAATCAATTATTGGAATAGAAGTTAGCAAATAAATAGAAATATAATGATGGCATGGTTATTTCTTTCTTATTTCAACTGCCTCTGTTTATATTATCATTAAATAACTTCTCTCATAATTAATGCAATGAATTGCTTCCTTTCTTCACAATAGAAGTCAATAATTTAATGCATAATAGATACCTATCTCTAATATATAATTTAATTTACTTGTTACAGTGTTTTTATAAGTAAAATTAGGAACCGTTATGCTGTTTCATTCGTAATTGTCAAGTCCGATGTTTTTCCAGTGGCCAATTAAGTGATGTCGAACCAAATTACTTTTGCTAATTGTCTGATAGAACGAAATGAACTCTAGAAACAGTTACAGGTGTTAAAGAGTGAATAGCAAACAGTTACAGGTGTTAAAGAGTGAATAGCAAACAGTTACAGGTGTTAAAGAGTGAATAGCAAACAGTTACAGGTGTTAAAGAGTGAATAGCAAACAGTTACAGGTATTACAGAGTGAATAGCAAACAGTTACAGGTATTAAAGAGTGAATAGCAAACAGTTACAGGTGTTAAAGAGTGAATAGCAAACAGTTACAGGTGTTAAAGAGTGAATAGCAAACAGTTACAGGTGTTAAAGAGTGAATAGCAAACAGTTACAGGTATTAAAGAGTGAATAGCAAACAGTTACAGGTGTTAAAGAGTGAATAGCAAACATTTACAGGTATTAAAGAGTGAATAGCAAACAGTTACAGGTGTTAAAGAGTGAATAGCAAACAGTTACAGGTATTAAAGAGTGAATAGCAAACAGTTACAGGTATTACAGAGTGAATAGCAAACAGTTACAGGTGTTAAGAGTGAATAGCAAACAGTTACAGGTATTACAGAGTGAATAGCAAACAGTTACAGGTATTAAAGAGTGAATAGCAAACAGTTACAGGTGTTAAAGAGTGAATAGCAAACAGTTACAGGTGTTAAGAGTGCATAGCAAACAGTTACAGGTGTTAAAGAGTGAATAGCAAACAGTTACAGGTGTTAAAGAGTGAATAGCAAACAGTTACAGGTATTACAGAGTGAATAGCAAACAGTTACAGGTATTACAGAGTGAATAGCAAACAGTTACAGGTGTTAAAGAGTGAATAGCAAACAGTTACAGGTGTTAAGAGTGAATAGCAAACAGTTACAGGTGTTAAAGAGTGAATAGCAAACAGTTACAGGTGTTGAAGAGTAAATAGCAAACAGTTACAGGTATTAAAGAGTGAATAGCAAACAGTTACAGGTATTACAGAGTGAATAACAAACAGTTACAGGTGTTAAAGAGTGAATAGCAAACAGTTACAGGTGTTAAAGAGTGAATAGCAAACAGTTACAGGTGTTAAAGAGTGAATAGCAAACAGTTACAGGTGTTAAAGAGTGAATAGCAAACAGTTACAGGTATTAAAGAGTGAATAGCAAACAGTTACAGGTGTTAAAGAGTGAATAGCAAACAGTTACAGGTGTTAAAGAGTGAATAGCAAACAGTTACAGGTGTTAAAGAGTGAATAGCAAACAGTTACAGGTGTTAAAGAGTGAATAGCAAATAGTTACAGGTATTAAAGAGTGAATAGCAAACAGTTACAGGTGTTAAAGAGTGAATAGCAAACAGTTACAGGTGTTAAGAGTGAATAGCAAACAGTTACAGGTATTACAGAGTGAATAGCAAACAGTTACAGGTGTTAAAGAGTGAATAGCAAACAGTTACAGGTATTACAGAGTGAATAGCAAACAGTTACAGGTATTAAAGAGTGAATAGCAAACAGTTACAGGTGTTAAAGAGTGAATAGCAAACAGTTACAGGTGTTAAAGAGTGAATAGCAAACAGTTACAGGTGTTAAGAGTGAATAGCAAACAGTTACAGGTGTTAAAGAGTGAATAGCAAACAGTTACAGGTATTACAGAGTGAATAGCAAACAGTTACAGGTATTACAGAGTGAATAGCAAACAGTTACAGGTGTTAAAGAGTGAATAGCAAACAGTTACAGGTGTTAAGAGTGAATAGCAAACAGTTACAGGTATTAAAGAGTGAATAGCAAACAGTTACAGGTGTTAAAGAGTGAATAGCAAACAGTTACAGGTGTTAAAGAGTGAATAGCAAACAGTTACAGGTATCAAAGAGTGAATAGCAAACAGTTACAGGTGTTAAAGAGTGAATAGCAAACAGTTACAGGTGTTAAAGAGTGAATAGCAAACAGTTACAGGTGTTAAAGAGTGAATAGCAAACAGTTACAGGTGTTGAGAGTGAATAGCAAACAGTTACAGGTATTTAAGAATGAATTTCATCTTTCCTCTCTTTCTGTCCCACTTCTTTTTTGAATCAGTAACTAACTAGACAAGAGTTCCTCTTTTTCGGAAGCTGCTGCGTACCAATTGGCTTACCTCTGACCTCTCCTCCGCATTTTAGGAATGCCGATAAACCGTAACAATGTAATTAGTTTGAACTCTGAGGCTTCCTGTGATGAAACGGAGAAGAAGAGAGGAAAAAGAGGAGAGTTCGAGATGGAGACATTTTGATACTCGATGCCTTTATTTATTTTCTTAATCCTAGTAACTTAAGTGCGGGTGCTGGTGAACAAGTCTTCATGAAAAATAATAACTTTAATTCCAAACCGATTTGGAAGCTGTCTTTTCACGACTCTTACTTTTTCGCATAATTACATACGATAAGAACGAAGTGGTAAACAAATAAAATTTCACACGTACTGAAATAAAACGTTCAATTATCAAGGCTGCAACTTCCAGAATCTTTTTAATAATATCTATTGAAGCTATTACAGTTATAAAGCTTAAATATAATGCGTTTCAACTACACTTTATACAGTGGGTAAAGCAGGTAAATTACGGTACACTAACTAACTTTGGCCTCATATCACATTTTAGAAAACAAATGCCTATAGAGAGGATTAATGTATTAATTTATTTTTGTCTCGATGAAAGATTTGCTCATATTTCATTGTAATAACTTTTATAATAAGTAAATAACTATTGTGATGACTATTGTAATAAGTAAATAACTATTGTGATGACTTTTATAATAAGTAAATAACTATTGTGATGACTATTGTAATAAGTAAATAACTATTGTGATGACTATTGTAATAAGTAAATAACTATTGTGATGACTATTGTAATAAGTAAATAACTATTGTGATGACTATTGTAATAAGTAAATAACTATTGTGATGACTATTGTAATAAGTAAATAACTATTGTGATGACTATTGTAATAAGTAAATAACTATTGTGATGACTATTGTAATAAGTAAATAACTATTGTGATGACTATTGTAATAAGTAAATAACTATTGTGATGACTATTGTAATAAGTAAATAACTATTGTGATGACTATTGTAATAAGTAAATAACTATTGTGATGACTATTGTAATAAGTAAATAACTATTGTGATGACTATTGTAATAAGTAAATAACTATTGTGATGACTATTGTAATAAGTAAATAACTATTGTGATGACTATTGTAATAAGTAAATAACTATTGTGATGACTATTGTAATAAGTAAATAACTATTGTGATGACTTTTATAATAAGTAAATAACTATTGTGATGACTATTGTAATAAGTAAATAACTATTGTGATGACTATTGTAATAAGTAAATAACTATTGTGATGACTATTGTAATAAGTAAATAACTATTGTGATGACTTTTATAATAAGTAAATAACTATTGTGATGACTATTGTAATAAGTAAATAACTATTGTGATGACATTTGTAATAAGTAAATAACTATTGTGATGACTATTGTAATAAGTAAATAACTATTGTGATGACTATTGTAATAAGTAAATAACTATTGTGATGACTATTGTAATAAGTAAATAACTATTGTGATGACTATTGTAATAAGTAAATAACTATTGTGATGACTATTGTAATAAGTAAATAACTATTGTGATGACTATTGTAATAAGTAAATAACTATTGTGATGACTATTGTAATAAGTAAATAACTATTGTGATGACTTTTATAATAAGTAAATAACTATTGTGATGACTATTGTAATAAGTAAATAACTATTGTGATGACTATTGTAATAAGTAAATAACTATTGTGATGACTATTGTAATAAGTAAATAACTATTGTGATGACTTTTATAATAAGTAAATAACTATTGTGATGACTATTGTAATAAGTAAATAACTATTGTGATGACATTTGTAATAAGTAAATAACTATTGTGATGACTATTGTAATAAGTAAATAACTATTGTGATGACTTTTATAATAAGTAAATAACTATTGTGATGACTATTGTAATAAGTAAATAACTATTGTGATGACTATTGTAATAAGTAAATAACTATTGTGATGACTATTGTAATAAGTAAATAACTATTGTGATGACTATTGTAATAAGTAAATAACTATTGTGATGACTATTGTAATAAGTAAATAACTATTGTGATGACTATTGTAATAAGTAAATAACTATTGTGATGACTATTGTAATAAGTAAATAACTATTGTGATGACTATTGTAATAAGTAAATAACTATTGTGATGACTATTGTAATAAGTAAATAACTATTGTGATGACTATTGTAATAAGTAAATAACTATTGTGATGACTATTGTAATAAGTAAATAACTATTGTGATGACTATTGTAATAAGTAAATAACTATTGTGATGACTATTGTAATAAGTAAATAACTATTGTGATGACTATTGTAATAAGTAAATAACTATTGTGATGACTATTGTAATAAGTAAATAACTATTGTGATGACTTTTATAATAAGTAAATAACTATTGTGATGACTATTGTAATAAGTAAATAACTATTGTGATGACTATTGTAATAAGTAAATAACTATTGTGATGACTATTGTAATAAGTAAATAACTATTGTGATGACTTTTATAATAAGTAAATAACTATTGTGATGACTATTGTAATAAGTAAATAACTATTGTGATGACATTTGTAATAAGTAAATAACTATTGTGATGACTATTGTAATAAGTAAATAACTATTGTGATGACTATTGTAATAAGTAAATAACTATTGTGATGACTATTGTAATAAGTAAATAACTATTGTGATGACTATTGTAATAAGTAAATAACTATTGTGATGACTATTGTAATAAGTAAATAACTATTGTGATGACTATTGTAATAAGTAAATAACTATTGTGATGACTTTTATAATAAGTAAATAACTATTGTGATGACTATTGTAATAAGTAAATAACTATTGTGATGACTATTGTAATAAGTAAATAACTATTGTGATGACTATTGTAATAAGTAAATAACTATTGTGATGACTTTTATAATAAGTAAATAACTATTGTGATGACTATTGTAATAAGTAAATAACTATTGTGATGACATTTGTAATAAGTAAATAACTATTGTGATGACTATTGTAATAAGTAAATAACTATTGTGATGACTATTGTGAAGACTATTGTGATGACTATTGTGAAGACTATTGTGAAGACTATTGTGAAGACTATTGTGAAGACTATTGTGAAGACTATTGTGAAGACTATTGTGAAGACTATTGTGAAGACTATTGTGAAGACTATTGTGAAGACTATTGTGAAGACTATTGTGAAGACTATTGTGAAGACTATTGTGAAGACTATTGTGAAGACTATTGTGAAGACTATTGTGAAGACTATTGTGAAGACTACTGTGATGACTACTGTGATGACTATTGTGATGACTATTGTGATGACTATTGCAATGACTATTGCAATGACTATTTCACTCTAAGTTTTCTCTTCAATGAGAAGGTTAAGTCACTCTGTTCCAGTGTCTAACCTCTGCATACTCTTAACATAACTAGTAATTACCTTCATTAATGCTCTACTTCTAGTAACATATAATTTACATGGATATCATGTTAATCTTAACTGCAAACTATGTCTTATTTAATGAGACTTATTAATGTCATTTCTCATTGAGCTTTATAGCCTCTAGTTTGTTCTGATGTGAAGGAAGTAGTTAGGCATCATCTGAAAGGAGAAATACAGTTAATGCAATGCATATTTTGACGATACCCAATGATATTATATATTTATGCTCGTTTAATATTATTATTTGAATATTTTTTCAATTATTCAAATTATTGACATGAAATTAAATATCCAGAGGCTCATTTCATAAAAGGTTTATCAGACGTCCCTTGGCATCTGAACTGTTGTAATTTGGATCATGTGTTGTTCATTTTTACCATGTTTATCATTTTCTAACGCTACTTGCAGTTTTAGAGGATAGTGCTAGGGTTATGCTCTTCAATTACAAGTTATTAGATTTTGTTAGGTAGGCTCGTAGGCTTCATTCGCTATAACCTCTTCATTTTCCTCTTCCATCCGTGAGTGCAGCCACCGGTGCTTGTGTCCCTTTTCGTCACATTCCTTGGTATAAGTGACTGCATTCACGGAGTAGCTTTCCTGCATCCATGAGCTTTGTCACCGACTGGTCTTAGGTGACTTTGTTTCTTGTTTCCTTTCTCACTGCTTCATCTGGTTACCAGTAGCTTGTATTCAATGTACTTTTGTCGTCAGCGATATGGCTTTTGGTTCCAAAGCATTTGTTTGACCGTATAGAGAAATGTGTGATGTTAGAAAAAAAGAGTACTGGATTAGTCCCTTTATTTTAACTAAAGTGCATCGCACTGAAACTTTTTCAAGCTCAATTATAGTTGGTGCACTTAAATGTCACGTTTTAGTGACTAATATTATAGGGTTAACGTGAAACTCATGTTTCTATTCTAAATTTATTTACAATCATTTCTTTTTAAATTTTCAATTTACTGACGAATTTGATTGTATTTACATAAGAGTGAAAACAGTGAGAATTTTTAGAATCCCATTCTGTGAATTAACAGCATAGTAATATTTATATATAGCAACTATCGAATGAGAATGATGTGTGATTTGTTCCATCTGTTGCAGAGACTACGCAGAGAAACAACCCGCCCCCATCCGCCGACAGAAAATACTCACCTACCTCGACCTGATTCTTAGGATGACCCTCCACAGGAGTGGTACCTTAGTGCCCCACAGACCCCCACTGGGGGGAATAGGGGCCTCAGACACCAGCCCCATCACCCCCACCAACACCCTGAGTAGGGGAGGCAGTGGGGGGACACTGGGAGACTCCAAGTCATCCCTCACCAAGTCAACTCTCAGTCTGTCCAAGTGAGTTGAATACTTTGGAGAAAAATATGTAGAAAATAAAATTGATGCATTATTATTTGAAAAATACTAATTGACACCTTCATTGTCTTCTCCCCCACCTTCATTGCCTTCTCCTTCACCCCCAGGAAAAGTGTCGCCAATGTCTGGGGTGCCTGTTTAGGTGTTGGTCAGGAAAACCCAAACAACAAATACGGAAGAAGCCCCGAAAAAACCATGACACTTTCTAAGGTAATTCATAAGCTAACTCTCAAGATATGTAGGTACTTGCTAAGCTAACTCTCAAGATATGTAGGTACATGCTAAGCTAACTCTCAAGATATGTAGGTACTTGCTAAGCTAACTCTCAAGATATGTAGGTACTTGCTAAGCTAACTCTCAAGATATGTAGGTACTTGCTAAGCTAACTCTCAAGATATGTAGGTACTTGCTAAGCTAACTCTCAAGATATGTAGGTACTTGCTAAGCTAACTCTCAAGATATGTAGGTACTTGCTAAGCTAACTCTCAAGATATGTAGGTACTTGCTAAGCTAACTCTCAAGATATGTAGGTACTTGCTAAGCTAACTCTCAAGATATTTAGGTACTTGCTAAGCTAACTCTCAAGATATGTAGGTACTTGCTAAGCTAACTCTCAAGATATGTAGGTACTTGCTAAGCTAACTCTCAAGATATGTAGGTACTTGCTAAGCTAACTCTCAAGATATGTAGGTACTTGCTAAGCTAACTCTCAAGATATGTAGGTACTTGCTAAGCTAACTCTCAAGATATGTAGGTACTTGCTAAGCTAACTCTCAAGATATGTAGGTACTTGCTAAGCTAACTCTCAAGATATGTAGGTACTTGCTAAGCTAACTCTCAAGATATGTAGGTACTTGCTAAGCTAACTCTCAAGATATGTAGGTACATGCTAAGCTAACTCTCAAGATATGTAGGTACATGCTAAGCTAACTCTCAAGATATGTAGGTACATGCTAAGCTAACTCTCAAGATATGTAGGTACATGCTAAGCTAACTCTCAAGATTTGTAGGTACATGCTAAGCTAACTCTCAAGATATGTAGGTACATGCTAAGCTAACTCTCAAGATATGTAGGTACATGCTAAGCTAACTCTCAAGATATGTAGGTACATGCTAAGCTAACTCTCAAGATATGTAGGTACATGCTAAGCTAACTCTCAAGATATGTAGGTACATGCTAAGCTAACTCTCAAGATATGTAGGTACATGCTAAGCTAACTCTCAAGATATGTAGGTACATGCTAAGCTAACTCTCAAGATATCTTGCTAAGCTAACTTTCGAGATATGTAGGTACTTGCTAAGCTAACTCTCGAGATATGTAGGTACTTGCTAAGCTAACTCCCAAGATATGTAGGTACTTGCTAAGCTAACTCTCAAGATATGTAGGTACTTGCTAAGCTAACTCTCAAGATATGTAGGTACATGCTAAGCTAACTCTCAAGATATGTAGGTACTTGCTAAGCTAACTCTCAAGATATGTAGGTACTTGCTAAGCTAACTCTCAAGATATGTAGGTACTTGCTAAGCTAACTCTCAAGATATGTAGGTACATGCTAAGCTAACTCTCAAGATATGTAGGTACTTGCTAAGCTAACTCTCAAGATATGTAGGTACATGCTAAGCTAACTCTCAAGATATGTAGGTACTTGCTAAGCTAACTCTCAAGATATGTAGGTACTTGCTAAGCTAACTCTCAAGATATGTAGGTACTTGCTAAGCTAACTCTCAAGATATGTAGGTACATGCTAAGCTAACTCTCAAGATATGTAGGTACTTGCTAAGCTAACTCTCAAGATATGTAGGTACTTGCTAAGCTAACTCTCAAGATATGTAGGTACTTGCTAAGCTAACTCTCAAGATATGTAGGTACATGTTAAGCTAACTCTCAAGATATGTAGGTACTTGCTAAGCTAACTCTCAAGATATGTAGGTACTTGCTAAGCTAACTCTCAAGATATGTAGGTACATGTTAAGCTAACTCTCAAGATATGTAGGTACTTGCTAAGCTAACTCTCAAGATATGTAGGTACATGTTAAGCTAACTCTCAAGATATGTAGGTACTTGCTAAGCTAACTCTCAAGATATGTAGTTACATGTTAAGCTAACTCTCGAGATATGTAGGTACTTGCTAAGCTAACTCTCAAGATATGTAGGTACATGCTAAGCTAACTCTCAAGATATGTAGGTACTTGCTAAGCTAACTCTCAAGATATGTAGGTACTTGCTAAGCTAACTCTCAAGATATGTAGGTACTTGCTAAGCTAACTCTCAAGATATGTAGGTACTTGCTAAGCTAACTCTCAAGATATGTAGGTACTTGCTAAGCTAACTCTCAAGATATGTAGGTACTTGCTAATCTAACTCTCAAGATATGTAGGTACTTGCTAAGCTAACTCTCAAGATATGTAGGTACTTGCTAAGCTAACTCTCAAGATATTTAGGTACTTGCTAAGCTAACTCTCAAGATATGTAGGTACTTGCTAAGCTAACTCTCAAGATATGTAGGTACTTGCTAAGCTAACTCTCAAGATATGTAGGTACTTGCTAAGCTAACTCTCAAGATATGTAGGTACTTGCTAAGCTAACTCTCAAGATATGTAGGTACTTGCTAAGCTAACTCTCAAGATATGTAGGTACTTGCTAAGCTAACTCTCAAGATATGTAGGTACTTGCTAAGCTAACTCTCAAGATATGTAGGTACATGCTAAGCTAACTCTCAAGATATGTAGGTACATGCTAAGCTAACTCTCAAGATATGTAGGTACATGCTAAGCTAACTCTCAAGATATGTAGGTACATGCTAAGCTAACTCTCAAGATTTGTAGGTACATGCTAAGCTAACTCTCAAGATATGTAGGTACATGCTAAGCTAACTCTCAAGATATGTAGGTACATGCTAAGCTAACTCTCAAGATATGTAGGTACATGCTAAGCTAACTCTCAAGATATGTAGGTACATGCTAAGCTAACTCTCAAGATATGTAGGTACATGCTAAGCTAACTCTCAAGATATGTAGGTACTTGCTAAGCTAACTCGCAAGATATGTAGGTACATGCTAAGCTAACTCTCAAGATATGTAGGTACATGCTAAGCTAACTCTCAAGATATGTAGGTACTTGCTAAGCTAACTCTCAAGATATGTAGGTACTTGCTAAGCTAACTCTCAAGATATGTAGGTACTTGCTAAGCTAACTCTCAAGATATGTAGGTACATGCTAAGCTAACTCTCAAGATATGTAGGTACTTGCTAAGCTAACTCTCAAGATATGTAGGTACTTGCTAAGCTAACTCTCAAGATATGTAGGTACTTGCTAAGCTAACTCTCAAGATATGTAGGTACATGCTAAGCTAACTCTCAAGATATGTAGGTACTTGCTAAGCTAACTCTCAAGATATGTAGGTACTTGCTAAGCTAACTCTCAAGATATGTAGGTACTTGCTAAGCTAACTCTCAAGATATGTAGGTACATGTTAAGCTAACTCTCAAGATATGTAGGTACTTGCTAAGCTAACTCTCAAGATATGTAGGTACTTGCTAAGCTAACTCTCAAGATATGTAGGTACTTGCTAAGCTAACTCTCAAGATATGTAGGTACATGTTAAGCTAACTCTCAAGATATGTAGGTACTTGCTAAGCTAACTCTCAAGATATGTAGGTACATGTTAAGCTAACTCTCAAGATATGTAGGTACTTGCTAAGCTAACTCTCAAGATATGTAGGTACATGTTAAGCTAACTCTCGAGATATGTAGGTACTTGCTAAGGTAACTCTCAAGATATGTAGGTACATGCTAAGCTAACTCTCAAGATATGTAGGTACTTGCTAAGCTAACTCTCAAGATATGTAGGTACTTGCTAAGCTAACTCTCAAGATATGTAGGTACTTGCTAAGCTAACTCTCAAGATATGTAGGTACTTGCTAAGCTAACTCTCAAGATATGTAGGTACTTGCTAAGCTAACTCTCAAGATATGTAGGTACTTGCTAAGCTAACTCTCAAGATATGTAGGTACTTGCTAAGCTAACTCTCAAGATATGTAGGTACTTGCTAAGCTAACTCTCAAGATATTTAGGTACTTGCTAAGCTAACTCTCAAGATATGTAGGTACTTGCTAAGCTAACTCTCAAGATATGTAGGTACTTGCTAAGCTAACTCTCAAGATATGTAGGTACTTGCTAAGCTAACTCTCAAGATATGTAGGTACTTGCTAAGCTAACTCTCAAGATATGTAGGTACTTGCTAAGCTAACTCTCAAGATATGTAGGTACTTGCTAAGCTAACTCTCAAGATATGTAGGTACATGCTAAGCTAACTCTCAAGATATGTAGGTACATGCTAAGCTAACTCTCAAGATATGTAGGTACATGCTAAGCTAACTCTCAAGATATGTAGGTACATGCTAAGCTAACTCTCAAGATTTGTAGGTACATGCTAAGCTAACTCTCAAGATATGTAGGTACATGCTAAGCTAACTCTCAAGATATGTAGGTACATGCTAAGCTAACTCTCAAGATATGTAGGTACATGCTAAGCTAACTCTCAAGATATGTAGGTACATGCTAAGCTAACTCTCAAGATATGTAGGTACATGCTAAGCTAACTCTCAAGATATGTAGGTACATGCTAAGCTAACTCTCAAGATATCTTGCTAAGCTAACTCTCGAGATATGTAGGTACTTGCTAAGCTAACTCTCGAGATATGTAGGTACTTGCTAAGCTAACTCTCGAGATATGTAGGTACTTGCTAAGCTAACTCCCAAGATATGTAGGTACTTGCTAAGCTAACTCTCAAGATATGTAGGTACTTGCTAAGCTAACTCTCAAGATATGTAGGTACATGCTAAGCTAACTCTCAAGATATGTAGGTACTTGCTAAGCTAACTCTCAAGATATGTAGGTACTTGCTAAGCTAACTCTCAAGATATGTAGGTACTTGCTAAGCTAACTCTCAAGATATGTAGGTACATGCTAAGCTAACTCTCAAGATATGTAGGTACTTGCTAAGCTAACTCTCAAGATATGTAGGTACATGCTAAGCTAACTCTCAAGATATGTAGGTACTTGCTAAGCTAACTCTCAAGATATGTAGGTACTTGCTAAGCTAACTCTCAAGATATGTAGGTACTTGCTAAGCTAACTCTCAAGATATGTAGGTACATGCTAAGCTAACTCTCAAGATATGTAGGTACTTGCTAAGCTAACTCTCAAGATATGTAGGTACTTGCTAAGCTAACTCTCAAGATATGTAGGTACTTGCTAAGCTAACTCTCAAGATATGTAGGTACATGTTAAGCTAACTCTCAAGATATGTAGGTACTTGCTAAGCTAACTCTCAAGATATGTAGGTACTTGCTAAGCTAACTCTCAAGATATGTAGGTACATGTTAAGCTAACTCTCAAGATATGTAGGTACTTGCTAAGCTAACTCTCAAGATATGTAGGTACATGTTAAGCTAACTCTCAAGATATGTAGGTACTTGCTAAGCTAACTCTCAAGATATGTAGGTACATGTTAAGCTAACTCTCAAGATATGTAGGTACATGTTAAGCTAACTCTCGAGATATAGCTATGGGTTAATAAAGTAGTTTACAATTCCAAACAATTTCAGTGAGGTTTAGTGCATAGAAATCTCTCCCTTAAATGGAAATGAATAATTTATACTTAAAGCAGTACTCTGTACTTTCAATATGTTTTACATCAGTACTTTCATAGTACTGATCTGGTAGAAGTTTTCAATGTTTTACATCAGTACTTTCATAGTACTCAGTACAAGTTTTGTTGCTTTGCTAGTTTCACAGGTTACTTTACCCTACAGAGTGTGTCGTGTCATCTTCTGGACCAGTTGTGCGTAACCACGTCTCTGCCCCTGATTAGCAGGGACCAACTCAAGAGACCCCAGGTGACGGAGCTAGCCTACACCTGTGGGGGGCCTACCGTCTACTCCCCCTACACCTGGCTAGGCACACCTGTCACTGTTAGGAGACCTACACCTGCTCTCGCGAAAAGTGAGAAAAAATTAAGGATGTCATTCGATTTTTTTCCTCTCTTTTAGCTATTTCCTTAATTTGGATTGTCCAATAAAATACCCTCACGACTAATTTACTTTCTGTTAATTATTTACTTCTTATTTTTATCCATTAATGTTACTACTGGACAGTAATGACTGCTGTTTCTTTTTAGCAACATCAGCAGGTGGTAAGCCTGATCAAGATGCAGTGCTGTCGCTGTTGGAAGAGCTGGCCATCCTTCGTCGGCTCCGTCACCCCGCGTTCCTCGAAGTGATGGCAGCCTGTCACGTGACTAACGTTACTCCAGACCACGTGACTCTGGTGTACCAACATGTACCGTATGGTTCCCTGTACCACCACCTACATGTCATGGTGAGAAAAACATTTACCCTAAGGAAAATAGTAGCAACATTATAACATTGGCATACCTGTAGGTTAAGTTACTAATCAGCGGTCAGTTACACATCTTAGATCATATAAGAAAAAACTGTAATATTTTAATTTTTATCTTATTGGTATCTATGATCTTTGCAGAGCTCATAGATACCAGTAAAAATTAAATAATTATTGTACCGATTTTTCTTATCTGACCGAAGATGTGAAACTGGTCGATAATTCGCAACTTACCCTGCAGTTTCTTCAGACTATTTCGTGACATGTTTTTTTTTCACTCCAGCACCGTGACCTGTCTGTGTGTGGAGCAGTGGAGATGCTCACTGGAGTGGTGGAGGGACTCCTCTTCCTCCACGCCCACTCCTGGCTCCACTCTGGTATCTCTTCTCACGCCCTTCACCTCGTCTCGCCCACTCACGCCAAGTTAGGGGGATTCGAAAACGCTGTGCAAGTTAAAGCCAAGGTACAGACCTCTTAGTGCAAAATCTACTCTTTATAATATCATGACAAGGAAGGAAGAGTCTATTGTATTAGCTTATGTTTATTTCTTTGCTATGATTATTCAATGTCTTGTCTGATATTCTTTGTTTTATATTTCGGATGTGTCAAATGTGATTAGTGTTAGGTGTCAAATGTGACTAGTGTTAGGTGTCAAATGTGACTAGTGTTAGGTGTCAAATGTGACTACTGTTAGGTGTCAAATGTGACTAGTGTTTGATCTGTGTCAAATGTGACTACTGTTAGGTGTCAAATGTGACTACTGTTAGGTGTCAAATGTGACTAGTGTTTGATCTGTGTCAAATGTGACTACTGTTAGGTGTCAAATGTGACTACTGTTAGGTGTCAAATGAGACTACTGTTAGGTGTCAAATGTGACTACACTCCAGTTGGCTGACAATGTGTCTTTCCACAGGGTGGCTGTAGCATGAAGGCTGAGGAGCTGAAGAAAGCCACATGGCTGATGCCTTGGCAAGCTCCTGAGATTCTCCAGGATGCGATGGTGTCTGTGAAGAGTGAAGTGTACTCTCTGTCAGCAGTTATTTGGGAAATGTGGAGTGGTGAGTGGTGGACACTAGGGAAAATGATAGGAACTACCTAGAGTATTATAAGGTACTAATGAACTAGCTACCTGCATACGTTTTTTTACAATTTTCAATCGATGGAAAGTCGCATAATTCTCATTTTAAATCACACCCAACCAACACATTAATGTTTTAACTTAATTTATTCAAGAGTCTATCAATTTGTCATCATGTTGAACCATTTCCCCCTCCCAGGCATGCCCCCTTGGAGTGGAGTGTCCGACGATGAGATCAAAGAGAGAGTGTGCGGGGGCGAGAGACTGCCCCTCCTTGTGGGCACCCCACCCTCTCTGGTCATGTACCTCACCCAGTACGGACTGCAGTGGAACTCACACGAGAGGGACTTGGATCTGCACGAGATACATACCTTGCTAAAGTCTCTTAAGGTTAGACTTGGAAACCTCTTGCTAGCTTATTTATTGGACAAATATACTTAGAGATAAATAGGTTGCTACTTCCGTCTAATGTGTTTGGTAGCTATTATAATTTATAGTAAATATAAAAATACTTGTTTTTAATTATAGGTACAGGTAGATGAGGATGAACGTGTCCCAGCTGTGTCTTCCTGGGGACCCCCCTCAGTTCCTAACACCCCCGTGATTGGTAGGAGTGCTAACCATTCCTCTAATCCTAACAACAACCAAACAAACGCCACCAACATCATTAACAACTTTAGAAACAACAGAACACTCTCCTCTAGTTGCGTGAGTAGTACCTGCAGCTCTCCTCTCATATCTGCGTCAGCGCGTCACTCTACCGAAGTCAATCCGTCACAGTACCTCCACTTCGTCACCATTGACCAGTTATCCTCCTCATCCTACTCATCTGACAACATTGCTAACAGACCCATCAGTCTCAATGTTAAATCTGCCGCACTCACTCAAAGCTCTGCAAAGACTTCTGACGAAGGCATTGCTACTAAGGCTCCACAGCCACCCACTGAATTGCCCAAACGACAACTCCACCTCGTTCACAAAGATGCTCCCTCTCAAAAGCCTCTATTCCTCAGAAATCAGACTCCTAAAGCAGAATCTAAGTGAGTTGATTTTGTTTACTTGTTTCTTCTTCTAAAGATTCCCTCCAAGCAGTTTGTGTTAAATTGTTTTAATCAATTTCTCCCAATTTTCTTTCTCACCACATGAAATTAAATACACTATAATTCTATATGCTTTTAAAGACTTATAATCTACTACAACACCCGGTTGGATATTCGGTGGAGGAACCTGTTTTCATTGTTCTACACCTTACGAGTATTATACTTAACTAAATTTCATGTGTCCACTGCTGGGACCTGCAGTAGACTTTGCTTAATCATTTATGCTATTCCATATATTTTCTAATGCATATTCTCTGCCTTTAGATACTCTCCTGGTATGGTGACATCCACACCACATCGCCAGATAAATCTAGCCAACAACAAACCTGATCTGCTCCCTTCCAAATTCACTCCAAAGACTAACTGCTTTCAACCAGGTGTGTACAGTTGAGGTGACAGGTGGTAATCATTAGTTATAGTCCCTACCTGCTATCCATCTCTTATCCTTACATAACTTTGTGTCCTAGGTACTCCTGACATCCTCACTCGCAGTTCCATGAACCCCATCAAGCCAAGGACCATACGGGGCAGGTTTTCCAAAACTCCTGCTGACTGCAGTGATTCTGACAGTAGCGCTGACGGTACGGTGCGTCAGAAGGAGAGCTACCAGTTCATCAGCAACTCCGCCAAGAGGGCATTCTTCACCGACAGTGAAGGGAACAGTCAGTCCCCCAGTCCCACTCATGAGTCAAACTACAGGTAACTCTTTGGCTATTCTTTTTAGGTAACTGTTTAATTATTCATTTTAGGTAATAAATTCTTCCATGAATTCTGTTAGTTATTAAAAAATAGTTAAACGAACCATATGTTGTCTGCTACAGGAAAAGCAGTGTTTCTTCACTGAGCAAAGTGCATGGTGAACTGAGTGCTGAGAAAATGGTGGGGAGGCAGACTAAAGATGTGAGCAGTCGCTCTGGATTTGAGCCTCAAGAGTCCAGGGGAATGATCAGAACTGATGTCGTGAGGCGGGGACTCAGCCTCAGCAACTTACTCAATATACCTGGTAAATTCTTATTTAGAAGCTGCGTCTCTTACCTAATACTATTATTATTCCAATTTAAAGGTAGAACTAATTATGAATAATATAGCAAAGTAGAGGGCTGACCTGCCCTTCAAATGTAAGAGTTCTGTTGCACCAACCAAATTTAATAATTTTAAATGTCATTGATGATAGGTATGAGGGCCCATTGATTATAGGTATGAGGGCCCATTGATGATAGGTATGAGGGCCCATTGATTATAGGTATGAGGGCCCATTGATGATAGGTATGAGGGCCCATTGATGATAGGTATGAGGGCCCATTGATGATAGGTATGAGGGCCCATTGATGATAGGTATGAGGGACCATTGATGATAGGTATGAGGGCCCATTGATGATAGGTATGAGGGCCCATTGATGATAGGTATGAGGGCCCATTGATGATAGGTATGAGGGCCCATTGATGATAGGTATGAGTGCCCATTGATGATAGGTATGAGGAAGTCTTGAATATCTCAATGACCTGACAGTTAAAAAATGGTCAACTGTGTAGATTCAATTATGTTGGGATAATTCTCACATTTGAGCCAGACTACTGCTGTAAACGAACTGACCATAGAATATAGACTCAGCAAACGCATTAATGTCATCTGGAGTCTGGACACTCTGATGACGTCCTGATCCCTGGGAAGGAACAAATGCGGAGAATGTTGGAGTGCGGCTCCCAAGCTTCATACTCACTTGACAAGTCTTCATTTTTATAAGAGACTACATGCCTTGGACTGATTGCCGTCTGTGGTTTCGGATGATAGAGATTGATTCTGGCTCTAATAAAACAAAATCGAAAATACTCTAATAGCCCGAAAGAGCCTAACTCTTTCGCTTCCATGGATTCATGAAAACCTATTGAATAATCGCACACTGTGAAGAAAATTATCAATCCAATATCAACAATCATGATAAATTATAATTTTAACGACCCATAAACTGGAGCGAAACATTTCCCTCAGAGACTACTACTATATTAGACTAAAAGGTGGGGAGAGCTGAATGGTAGTACATCACAAAAAAACAGAAATAGGGATGTTATTCATGGGTAGTCTTCATCTCATGGAGTCAACAGGAAGAAAAGACTATCATGCAGAGTATTCATACTAAGATATCACTCAGTCACTTGATGAGAGAAAAATATCTTCCCTCCAGTGACATCTGCATAGTAGCTACCACCAACTGCATAGTAGCTACCACCAACTGCATAGTAGCTACCACCAACTGCATAGTAGATCACAGTATCTATAAAATAGACACAGAATATACTCTTTAGTCCTATAGCTACTCGGTAATATGTTGGAAGATGATTTTGCAAATACGGCCTAACAAATATTCGAATTTTAGGAGCGATTGACATTTAAATGAGTGAACGTACAGACTTTTACAGTGACTCATTCATTTAAATCTCAAAACAGGTGTTGAAAGTTCTATCTCTTCCTACAGGTACTTCGGTGGTGTCCCGCACGTTCTCCCACGTGTCTCTGTGTTCTGCAGAGTCTGTGGCAGCAGTGGGGGGAACACCACAGGGTGCTGAGTCCAGGAAACCTCAGAGGACAATCAGTCAGGTTACTCTCACCTTCAAAAAACTCTCAACAGGTGAAGACTAATTGACAATATTATTTCTTAGGTGTAATAATTCAATGAAATTCTGCATAACTCACTAACAATTATTACTTTGAAGTGAATTATTGTTATGGAGCATTTTAACCTTTTCGCTACCGTTGGGTAATACGTCCCAAAATTCATGGAACAATTTATCCCAATGCTGTTTTTCAGTGGGTCAATACAGCACACTGGTATTTTCTGTTAGTCTATATTTTTCTGCTCATTTGTTAGGTTGCAGTTGAAAGGTTCATTTTTTTTTCTAACTTACATACAATACATTACATTTTTGTAAGAGCAACCTAAGTTGCCAGCTGATAGAGCTGATGCAGTGATATCAATATAACGTCCCTGGTTACTCAGCCAAAGCTAAACAAATGTGCAACCTAGTTGCGAGTTCCCTGAACTCTTACACGGCCTCCAACCTTCCCCAGCAGCCACCCAACGCTCACCTAGGTTGTTATCACACAATGTGATGTGATAACTGTAACACCCTAAATACACAACCAATGCACTAGTGGTTATAGAAGGCAAATCACAAATCTACAAACTTCAGCCTGCTTGATATAACAGAGCAATTACACACTACGTTTGTTACTTCCACAGTGACGCTAGTACACCAAATACTTACACTGCTAGCCTTTATTTAGGCAAATAACAAACGTTACTTTTAAACACAATTCCTAAATGGCCTGAGAAGCTTTTGTGGAAAAAAATGTTTCATAAAATACCATTGGTACATATTGGAATCATCATTTGTTGGTGAAAATGTTAACTTGCTTTTAGCATCTAGTCACATTATAAAGAAGATAAGGAAGCAGAACATCTAAATGTTTTATTGCCATCTTTCTTACTGATAATGACGTGCTTCTAGCTAACGGATCTCTCACCCATTGTCTCCATTCATTCTCATTATTTATCTGTTAGTTGTTCTTTAGCTGCTAGATTGACTGTTTCCCTTTCCACGGCAGACTGTTCCTCATCATCTAGTCGTGATGAGTTAGAACAAGTCAACTGCAGAGGCAAACTAACCACCAAACCAGAGGGCGCTGATAGGGCCATAGAGGGCGCTAGTTGCAACGCCACTCCCCCCAGTTCCGGGGTTAGCAGAGACAGGAGGTCATCTTCACTGACAAAGACTGTACAGCAGTCAAATAGCAAGTAAGTCTTACAGCAGTCAAATAGCAAGTAAGTCTTACAGCAGTCAAATAGCAAGTAAGTCTTACAGCAGTCAAATAGCAAGTAAGTCTTACAGCAGTCAAATAGCAAGTAAGTCTTACAGCAGTCAAATAGCAAGTAAGTCTTACAGCAGTCAAATAGCAAGTAAGTCTTACAGCAGTCAAATAGCAAGTAAGTCTTACAGCAGTCAAATAGCAAGTAAGTCTTACAGCAGTCAAATAGCAAGTAAGTCTTACAGCAGTCAAATAGCAAGTAAGTCTTACAGCAGTCAAATAGCAAGTAAGTCTTACAGCAGTCAAATAGCAAGTAAGTCTTACAGCAGTCAAATAGCAAGTAAGTCTTACAGCAGTCAAATAGCAAGTAAGTCTTACAGCAGTCAAATAGCAAGTAAGTTTTAAATTAGCAAACTGTGAGTTTATTCATATTTTGTAACTTTAAACTCTTTCCTTCATCATGTCATTCAAGTATAGCTAATTTTTCTAGTTTAACTTCAAGTTATTTTGTTTCATCAGAAGGTCTTCTTGCCATGAAATGACTGCCATCAAACCCGCCAGTCACCAACTGACCCGCCACTCCTCGTCCTGCTCTCTCTCCAGTCAAGGCCCGCCATCGCCCGTACATCAGTTCGTGGGCGGGCAACCTGGCAATTCTCTGCCCGCCTCTCCCCAACACTCTAGCAAAACTGTAAGTTCTACCATTAGCGATGTGGTTTATTCTGACAATTTAAGGCAATAATATCAAAGATATTATACTACAATAAGATACACTACTCTCGACAATTTCTATTTTTTTAAAGCGCCTCTGGTTTCGAAAGCGGGAACTAGAATTGAAATATAGTTAGGAAAATAGAGGTATATGTTGTTTGCGTGACCGTCATAACAGGCTAACAGCAGGCTAACAGCAACACTCTAAAATCCTATTTAAGACAATTGAAGAACGTAACATTATGAAAACTGTTTATTTATTTCCATTATTAAAACAGTGATGGATCCATTAATGTTATTCACACTACCTGACCTTAATTTTCTATTTATGTGTGTTGCCTTGTTGACGTCTCAGTCAAAAATTACTCGATTTGCGACAACAGCTCACAAAGCTTTACTCTTTAATACCTACCCTAGTAGGAAAACCAATATTGATAGGTAGCGACAATTGAGTGATTTGTGACGTGACGTAAGCAAGGGAATAAATTTAAAGAGAAAATTAGGGGTTAAGCAGGTTAAATAATTTATTAATTATATATTTATTATATTATACCAATTGATAAATAGCTTTTTACATATTTACCTTCTTCATCTTACAATTTACCTTCTTCTTCTTTAATTGTTTTAAATATGATTTTATGTGTTGCTGTTGTGACGTCACGCACACAACATACCTCTATTGTCCTTACTACATTTCAATTCTAGTTCCCGCTTTTGAATCCAGAGGCGCCACAATGCACTTTTAAAATAGAAATTATCGAGAGTAGTGAATCTTATTGTAGTATAATATCTTTGATAATAGTACACAAATTACTATGCTACCTAATCCTTAAAATGATTTTGGATGCAGTTTATTAACTTATTATAAAGTATATTCTTTGATATATTTAAAATCACTTTTATTCAACAAAATTAGAGGTAGCTATATATATAATATAATTTTGTTGAATAAAAGTTAATTTCTTTTATAATACTCCTGTAAAGCAACTACAGGTACGTCACCATACAACTGTTCATATACAACATTATGGACTATATTTCATTTACATTATCAGAATAATAGTAATTGCCAATTATCTCTTTAAGTTTATATAAATACTTTGTAAGTTAATTTGATGCTTTATTGCAGTCCATTCGCCGCCCTTTGTCTGAAACATTCGGAGGAAGTTTAGCAACTGACGCCATTAGGATAAACCCTCGCAAACAAATCGAAAATAACAAAATGAGGACCAAGAAATTCAGAAGAAAACAAAAACTGGAGGTAAATTTGCATGAAGAAATTGAAATTAGAGACTCTGAATCTTGTTATGAATATTTATACCGTCTGCTGCTTACATAATCTTTTATTTCCCTTACAAACTCTTTCATTTGATTAATTCAATATTATCTTATTATTATTATCTTCGCCACTTCCTTTCTGACTGCTTCTTCAAGTCCCTTTTACTTTTGATATTACCTTTATTTCTAAATCAGACGCCACAGCCTTTAATCTGTTTCTCCTCTTTGCAGTTGGAGGAGGAGTTCATTGACGATGAGTTTAACGCCTCTCTGTACAATGCTCCTCACATGCAGTTGTCCGTTGGCTCCTCGGAGAACCTCCTTGACACGCGCCTCTCCTCCTCCGTCATGGCTGACGATAGTGGTGAGTTAGAAGGAGTACGATAGACCACTTTGTCTTTACGTAACTGCTAAAGCAATAGTGATCTATGTGTGAACATTGAGGGTATTAGACACAAGGTCTACCTTCACTGCACATCTAGCAAATGCATCACTAATGCTTTATTAGTTAGTTAGTTCATCAGTAAATCATTCAAATACTCTGAATAGTTGATAGGTTTTTTTACTTCTCTAATGTGTAGTTTCTTTTGATGTCAGCTATTTACGTGTAGGATGGTACTGAGTATGGTAGGTAATGTAGACACACTATCATAGTAATGGTAGCACTCGTAGTAATGGTAGCACTCGTAGTAATGGTAGTAATGGTAGCACTCGTAGTAATGGTAGCACTCGTAGTAATGGTAGCACTCGTAGTAATGGTAGCACTCGTAGTAATGGTAGCACTCGTAGTAATGGTAGCACTTGTAGTAATGGTAGCACTCGTAGTAATGGTAGCACTCGTAGTAATGGTAGCACTCGTAGTAATGGTAGCACTCGTAGTAATGGTAGCACTCGTAGTAATGGTAGCACTCGTAGTAATGGTAGCACTCGTAGTAATGGTAGCACTCTTAGTACTGGTAGCCACACTGTTATGGAATTGGTTGTACTTTCACTCAAAATAAGCTTCCAAATTTCATTTTATTTCCACCATTTTATTTGATATTTTCCCTATTAATTTTAGTTACGATTGCTATGTAGATTAGAATTACTACATTTATTATTAATTAAAAACCCAATAAGTTTGGGTGCTAATGTATTTTTTCTTATGCAGGCAATCTCTTCTTTCTCTTTTGAAAAAAGACTCCACGATTATTTTACTGGTAAAGATTATTTGAAGTTTGTTTGTTGGTTTGCATTTTGAAGTGTTGTGTTGGTGCTGTAATTTACTCTCTAAAAGTATTGTGGCAAAGGTCCTCTCCAGGCTGTAGGAAATAATGAGTTTATTAAATAATATTATAAAACTAAGGTCTAGGATCATTAATCTGCAAACCGCATAAAATTTGGTTCAGAATATATATTTTTATATGCTTTTAAAGTTTTTAATACCTTGTGCGTAACAATTGAACAAAGGCCGAACCTTACGCAGAAGAAAAAGATTGTACACTCTTTGTTTTGGTTTCCAATTTTATTAACAAACAATGCATGTTCAGCATTAGTTTTAAGATTTAAATTATATCCTGAAGTATATAAGCGTTTCTATAAAAAGATTTTCCAATTTTATACCTTTACAAGAATTTTTCATATTGGATTGATTATACCTACCTAACTGACATTCCAAACAAACGGTGTAGATTCTTTTGCTTGGGCAAAACGGAAGTAAAACAGCAGTGGTAGAGATTTGATCATAAAAATGTTTAGAAACCTATAAAATTAAAAATATGCTATTCATATTTGATGGGGTTTGCAGCAAAATGATAAGAATCATAAGCCTCGTTGATTAAAACAATAAAATAAATTGTTTGGAGGGGACCTTTAAATTAATGTTATTAATCAAGCTAACAACATTAACTTGATCAATAATCTAAATATTAAACCGTATAAAATAATACTGAACCAAACTCATATTAAGATGGTCATTGGGTTTTAAATTTTTATTTTACTAACTGTTAATAATTATACTAAAGTAAATCCATTAATCAAACTAATTAACTAAATATTATTTCAAATGCACATAATTTGTGCACGCAGTTTGATTTTAACAAACATAATTTTTATTTACTCTTAAAAACAAATCATTTGATACTATTGCAATATGGAGAATAGTTTATTATCCAGTTTTTCATTAATTTATTGTAGCTAATCCAAATGACTGTTTTTTCAGATATATTTTCTCCTGTTCTGGGGCCAACTCACAAGCTCTCCTCCCCTCCCCCCCTCTTCACCCCCTGCCGCACACCCCCTTTCCGCCCCTCCCTCCACACCCACCTCAACGTGCTGCCGGAAAACTCCGACGAAGATCTGTCGCTAACCATCAAGGACATCATCAACTCCACCGCCAGGAATGCGGACGAGAAGACTGTCGCCGATACGATTGATGTCGAAACTAAAAGTAGAACTGAAGCTAGTGGTAGAGATGATGATGATGACTGTTCCGACAAAGAGAAGTCTGTCTCGAGTTCTAGCGACTCTGAATTTAACATATCGTGCGAGTTGAAGAAAGAGTATGACCCCCTTAAGAGTGTGCAGCTGCTTAGGAACATGAGTAAATCAGTTAGTTTGTACTTGCCTAGGTACTCTGTGGGCAGTGACAGTGAGGAAAGTGAGAAGTGAGAACCATGCCTTTACTACAGCAAGAATTAGTATCACTTGAACTTATCTACTCGTTAACTTTGCTTGTGAAATTAAATGAATTGATTTTAATTCCCATTCTCAGTTGGTCCCTATTGTCATTCTCAGTTGCTCCCTATTCTCACTCTCAGTTGCTCCCTATTCTCACTCTCAGTTGCTCCCTATTGTCATTCTCAGTTGCTCCCTATTCTCACTCTCAGTTGCTCCCTATTCTCACTCTCAGTTGGTCCCTATTGTCATTCTCTTGTTCTGGGTATGTCCCATCTCTTCATTAAGTTTCAGTCATTTTGTTTTAATTTGTAAATAGTAGAAACTCTTCTCTCATTCTATTGTATTTAATCATTTTGTAAATATATCATTCTCATCATTCATATGGCATTTCTAGTTAGACTCATAGGTAAGAACGAAATATTGTAGAGAAAAGAATTAAATGATTCCATTTCGAACTGTTTTACCTTCTTTTTATAACTCCTAGAAGCAAAGGTTGATTTTATTATTTTTAACTTCAGTAATTGATCTTTTGTTTTTATAATTAAATCAATCTAATGTTATTTCTTGGAAAGCTTTACCACGTTAGAAATAGCCATGTTAATAGACTGGATTATAAAGTAATTCTACTTTCTAACATTAAATATATTATCTCCCAATATTCGCAAATTCAGTAGGTTGGCTTTGTGACTTACCGCATTTATTTTTTGTTCAATTACGACGTGAATGAAATACTTTTTTATGATATTATGAATGCTCTTCGCCGTACAAGTTCATCTCTTATTGTCAAAAATTTCTTGCATCATCTTACAGACTCTAATTTCATAGGCGTTAGTGACTTTTATCTAAGAAATTTTTTTTCAAAATCTGCAAAACATGAAATGTTGAATTATCAAAATCAAACTTTTTATTTGAAATCTCATTTCAGACGATAAAAAGTTATTGGTTCTTGAATGTTAAATCGCTACTTCTGTGTGACTCTAAAACTTCTTCGATTAACTGAATTATTTTAAATAGAGGTGATTTTGAGTGAAATCTAAGGAAGGCAGAGAGTTTTACTTCGATATGCATTTAATGTTTTTTTTCTCTTCAGAGGTGCTTTTATCTTTAGTTGCATTTAGATAATTTGTGATTTTAACAATTTATTTAAAATTCATAATTCAAATTAGGCTGGTAATGATATTCCTGGTCTGTAAATAAATCTTTCCTATCATTTATATAAATCGTTAGTAAATGATTGAGAATTTCATTATCCTTATTAGGAAAATTTCTATAATAGATTTCCATTTTCCAATAATGACTACCTAGTGAGTATCCTAATACCTATTATCTTAAAGATAATACGATTAAAAGAAGTTAACAAAGGACTTCAGTTATGCTGGTGACCGGTACACACACACAGGTTGGCATTGGGAGATGTGAACAAGTGTAAAAAATGGAGAAAAATATTTCTACAAATAACATTCATTTTAAATATCAGTTATCACGGAAATCCAAACCTAATTGGAATGAACATTTTTCCGGCAAAAACCTTACTTCATTGAGAATGAATGATCACCTCTTATATCAAAGCCAGTAATGGCTAAATCGGTGAGGAACTCTGGGGCAGAAGATCCTTTCTCTTGCTGCCTCCAAGGAAAACCTCCAGATCAACTGATTCCTATTCCACTATTCTCTCTGTAAAAAAAGGCCCATATAACTTGCCTTGTTTATCTATGTATAGGGTTGTGACAATATGCTTTTAGCATAAAAATATATTCTTGAGGATATTTGAAATAAAGTATATTCTTTTAATTAAAACTACATTCTCTTTATAAAAAACATATTCATTATGTTAAAAATATATTATTTTCATGAGTCCCTCACGGGGACTGCATGGGCAGTGTTGCTGTGTTTGGGCATCCATGCAGTGAGAGGCAACTGTTACTACAATAGGCAAAATGCTCTCCTTTCACCCCATTGAGCAAAAATTCCCTCATCAACCTGTATCCTGGCTACGACTGAACTCAACCGATCTGAACTTAAAGGTCCTCTGAAGGCTCCGGGAAAAAAAGGAGTTTATTAGAACTAAGGTCTACGATCATTATTCTGCAAACCGGATACAATTCAGTTCAGTATATATTTTCAAGTTTTTTTAATACTCTGTGAGCAACAATTGAGCGAATACTAACCTGACGCTGAGAAAGAAGATTGTACACTCTTTGTTTTGATTGTAAATTTAGATTTTTAAACAAACAATGGGTTTTTGGCCTTTGTTTTAGATATTAATTGTTCCTAAATTATATAAACGTTTCTATAATGTTTATCTGATTTTATACCTTTACACGATTATTAAATAGATTTATTAAACTTAATACCTAGTTGACAATCAAAACAAATGGTGTACATTCTTCTTCTGAGTGAAAATTAAAAAGTCGGAAGTAAATAAGTTTTGTAGAGTTTTGATTATAAAATCTGTAAAAGCATATAAAATTAAAAATATGCTATCAAATTTGATGGGGTTTGCAGTAAAATGATAAGAAACATTAGTCTCGTGGATTTAAGCAATAAAAAAATTTGCTTGGAGGGGACCTTTAACAACTCTCATGGTACCAACGAACTCTGCCAAATAAGTGGGAAATTGAGGGCAGGAGTCTATGTAAATGGTACCTATAAACATAATTAAACTCAAAGCTATCAATCAAAACTCTCAATCTAATTTAACTAATAATTAATCAAACTAAATCTCACCTTAAATAATTAGTAAACTAAATCATTAAATACCCACTTTATTGGTGGCCCTCGCTGATCGAATACTATAGCTACTACCAACCAAGTTTGATGAATCAATAAGTATGAGCCTACTTATTAATATCTTTAAATTTAGCATATAATTTTTTTTTTCTCTAATCACTATTTTTTTTACCAGTGTGTTACACGGGTGTAGGTCATAAGCCCCCCCCGGTCATAAGCCCCCCCGGTCACGAGCCCCCCTGTTTTTAAATCCTTATTTACCTATATTATTTAATCCTTATTGACACTTTTGTAGTTCATTACTGATTAGACATAAAATATATGTATATAGGGGGGCGTGTCGCCCCCCGAACCCCCCTGCCAGGTCATTAAACAATCATGAAGTGTGCAGTACAACAATCTAGCGGATACAACAAACTACATTAGCAACTCTCAGTTATTTCTATCTAAGTAGTTCTTCATTTGTTTAACTAGGTAAATAAGTATTATAAAAAAATGGAGGGGGGCTCATGACCGGGGGGGCTCTTGACCGTACCCCGTGTTACACCTAGGTACCAAATTTTTTTAGCTTATTTCTGCTAGCTACTTAGTGTGTTATACCTACCTAGTTTTTTTCAACTCATTTCTGCTAGCAACCTATTTGACTGTGTTATACCTACCTAGTTTCTTTCAATTTAACTATTATCATTTTCGGCTTTTCGCTACCTATTCACTTTTGTGTCGATTCATTTCCTGGTTTATTTGATAGTATTGAACTAAAATCAATATTCTTTCTTTTTGCATCGTTCAATTTATTTTTGTTTAGCTTGATTTTCTTATGGTATACCTACCTAGTTTTTTTTTCAACTCAATTCTGCTAGCTACCTATTTAACTGTGTTATACCTACCTATATATAGTTTCATTAAATTTTACCATTATCAGCTCTCATTTTCGCTACCTATTCACTTTATATTTGTGTCAATTCTTTCTCTTGTTAATTCATAGCTGCTTTGTAAATTCAATAGTTAATAATTAAAATAGCTATTTTTCATTTTGTATCGTTCAATTTTTTATTGTTTAGTTAGACTATCTTATTGTATACCTATATGATACCTCAAATTAGCATGCTTTCAACAAACCTAACTATAGTTACGCTGCGACGTTCATTCTTAAAATAAAAAAGTTAAATAATTAACTTACCAGTTTAGTGCATTAATAATATTTTTAAATATTTTCTAATCATCAGCGTAA
The DNA here is from genome assembly GCA_947561585.1 of Caprella mutica. NCBI lineage: Eukaryota > Metazoa > Arthropoda > Malacostraca > Amphipoda > Caprellidae > Caprella > Caprella mutica. The sequence goes on along the minus strand of CANNZV010000097.1, from coordinate 244,697 downwards.
ATAATTATCTTATAAATTTGAATCCATTTTTGTTTATGTACTAGCCTATAGTTAGAATTTAATTTAGATTATAATAAATGTTTTTCTTCTTAACCTAAAATAAATATATTTCTTATAAATTTAGAATAATTTTTTCTTGATAAGATGGCTTCTATTTTAAACTCCTCTGATACTGTTGTCCATGTTCCTCAACCAATCTTGCCTCTGTCTGAATTTCGTTCTCATGTAGAATGGTTAAGGACTTCCACTCTTGGTTATATGCTTTCATATCCACCTATTGATAATGATACCTTAGGGCCCCCGCACACGAGCGTTCTTTGCCGACCGGCGCTTGACGCATGACCCTAAAATAGCATTAACTCTGGAGGAGGTGGGCACACGAGCGTTCTTTGCCGTCCGGCAGAGAGACGAACAATTCTTGACGCAGGGTAATAAGTTCCCTTGACGGATGGTGACTGCCGCATTACCAGTCAATTCTATATAATCTACGTGTGGGTGCGCAAACGGACGGTTTGTAGCCGCATCTTTCAATGGTAATTGAAATTAAATAGTAGTAATTAAAACATTTTTATTGAACATATACTTTTGTCCTCAACAGTCTTTGAGTTATTACAAAGAAATAATAAAACGAGAAAACAGAGTTAATTCAGGTATTTCTTTATCGATCAAGCCCTCATGAATTTATATAAACTTTTTGAATGAATGTGCACCGATACGTATTTGTAACCGATATACGTACCAATAATAATTACTTTACAATTTTGATCCGGTTAGGTATAGTGTGACTAGCTAGATAGCCAACAGTATGACTAATTAGGTATAGTGTGACTGATACATGCTACATGTCACTCTCTATGCATCTGGGTTAATTTTCCATTGCGGCACACGCTCGTGTGCCCTGGCCTTGCGGCTGCGTTCATTTGACGTTACGGCGATGGAACGCTCGTGTGCAGGGGCCTTAGTTAGACTCCTCATAGGTTTAACTTGGTGTCGTGCATCGTACAAGATATGGACGCCAGGCACAAAGTCCTACTCCTTTTGTTCTTCTTCGTTGTGTTCTTTTTTTTCATTAGACTAATTTTTTTCTTTTCTTTTTCCTATTGCAATGGAAAAGTTTATTGCGCTTGTGATGCCCAGTGTCTCTCTCCTATTCTTGTTTGCTGATCGTCGCTGAGTTGATTGATTTTTTGTATCTTTTCAAAATGGTTGCGAAAACTCCATTCTTATTCTATTTTCTCTCCTCTCCACGAATTGGTTTCGAAAACTCCATTCGTATTCCATTTTGCTCTCATCTCCACAATTTGGTTTCGAAAACTCTATTCGTATTCTATTTTGCTCCCATCTCTTTACAAATTGGCTACGATAATTCACCTTCGTATTCCAGTTTTCTCTCTTCTAATAATTGACTTTTAAAACTCATAGGAGTTATCATGCATCTCTGATAATTAATTTATCTTTTAAACCCCACAGATCATGAATATCTTCTTGTCAATTATTAGAAACTCTTACACTTCATGAGATGCTTGATCTAGATCACCGTTTTGTCTTAGATATTTTTTTTTCATGTCGATTTTTGCGACGACCTCTTCAGGTCTAGGGGCGCGGAGGCAATGTGGTGACACTAATCACACTTTAAAATTCTAATGTAGTTTTATGTTCCAATAATCTTTTTCCTCCTAGAATGTTTTAGATTCTAGAACGACCTCTTATCCTTTTTTATGTTTAAATTATAGTAGGTATTTTTCGGTTCTTATTATTATTGTATAGTTACCTATTATATTTATGTTTTGTTTTAGAATAGCTTTATATTTATATTGTCCTTATCAATTATATAATATAATATTTTATTTGTATTACGGAATTGAGCTGGGTGCCAAATGCTCGAGGTTCCGCCCATAGTATATAAAGCGGTGGCGTCATGCAGCTTCCTCTTTCAAGTCTTAAACTCGTGTAATGACGTACTCATTATATTTCGCTCTCCATACAAACCTGTGTTTGTATGGAGTAAAAATATTTCAATCAAAGTTCCCCTTGTAGGGTAAGTTTTATATAGCATTAGTTTTGTTTATAGTAAATCATATAGATTTAATTCTCAATTTAGTAATGTCCTGAATACTCTTATAATTACTTAAAATAACTTTTCAATATAAATTCAAATAATATTTAGTGGATTAAATTAACGTAGAATATTCCTGCTATTTGTTATATTATGTCATTGATTCAGTTAGTCAAATTTGCAATAGTAGGGGGTCTGATTATCAGACTAGGGGTTTGAAACATTATTGCCGATCCCCCCTCATTGTCCCGAGGCTACATCTAGGTAGGCCTTCTTTTTGTTATATTGTAGGTTTTGTTTAGTTTGGCGCCTTTTTTCTTCAGTTTCCCTTTGTATCTTTCCTCAATTTCTTCTTCTTATTTCCTTTTCCTTCTGCCTTGCAGACTGACTGTGTAGGTCTCTTATCCATGGGTGTCTATTCTTGCCATTCATGCGCTGGGTCGACACGGTTACCTGTGGTAGCCGAGTAGTCGACCTAGTGCATGGAGCGTACTTTCACTGTCCCCTCTTCTACGAGGCCTTCTTCTCTTCATGTCTCTTTGGATCACCTCGTAGTGGATAGGGACAATTGTTAAACCCGGAAAATAATAATAATTTGCAATAGTAAATTTATATTGCAGGTTTTAGTCTGGGAACCTACCATCTACCTACCTACTTACTCGTCTACTCAGCCTAGCCTACAATTTTCTGGCTAACCTACCTACCTCCAAAGCATTACCAGCCCGCAATTAAATCATATCAAGTTACCTAGTTCATAATTTATATTAGGATATATCATTTATATTAATGTTTATCATTTATATATTATTTTCTTATATAGGTAGCCATCATTTCAATATTTAATTACTAAACTATTTCATTTGTGTGTGTTTCACTAACCTTGGTTGGTACCTGTAAGGAATTGATTTATTTAATCTAGAAATTTATTAATTATCATTTATTTATAATTTGTTTATATATGACTGTTGGTATCTAGGATATAGAATTTTGTATAAAAGGCAACTATTTCTCTAATAAATTATCTTTTAAGATTCAACTGAAATTTGACTATTTACATGGTGTCAGGTGAAAAATAAACTGAAAAGAAGAAATATTAAAATGGCAACAATACTACCTCCTCCGCTCCAGATAAAGTTGGACATTGGCGATGCAGCTAACGAGTGGAAAAGATTCGAACAATCTTGGCAAAATTATGAACTCGCAGCTGGGATAAATGAAAAAGAGGAGAAGGTGAAAGTAGCTACTTTCTTACATGTAGCAGGAATGGAAATTATGGATAAATATAACGGATTTCACTGGGATGAACCTGGAGACAAATACAAATTGAAAAAAAATCATCACGAAATTTGATGAAGATTATGAAGAAAAAACCAACATAATAGCTGAGAGGTTCAAATTCCTCAGCAGGAAACAATCATTTGATGAGAGCTGTGATCAATTTACTACTTCACTGAGAACTTTAATTAGTACTTGTGGTTATGATAAGCCTGAAGAAGCTTTGAGAGATCAATTTGTGCTCCAAATTTTCGATCAGAGTGCCAGAGAGAAGTTACTCGATGAAGCACAAAAAGATGCCAAAGGACTAAATTTCTTAAGAGCTGTAAATCTTGTTAAGAATTTTGAAGCAACTAAGATTCAAAAGAAAAGAATGATAGAGAACAGAAACAATATTCAAAGAGAAGATCGCTATGAAGTACAAAATATCAAACCGAAAGTAAAGATAATAAGAAATTGCTGGAGTTGTGGATTAGATCATGACAGGTACAAATGCCCTGCATTCGGGAAAGAGTGTAACAAATGCAAGAAAATGAATCATTATGCAAAAATGTGTAAATCAAATAGAAAGAAAATTCGGTTACGCGAAGATGACCTCACTGATAAATTAGAGTGCAGTGAAACAGAAGATTTTTAAGTCACGCAAGTATTTGATTAATAAAGAACAAAGAACAAAATAACAACCACCATTACAGTTAGAGGGATAAATATTAAAGCTCAAATAGACACTGGAGCTACCTGTAATGTTATAAGTTTGAAAGAAGTTAATAGAATATTTGATAATCCAAGAAACATTCAAATACTCCCTTGCAAAGTGCAATTGTCAATGTACAATGAAACAAAAATGAAGACATTGGGAATTTTGAAACTAAAATGTAACATCCGTGGAGAAGATCATACAATTGATTTCTTCGTGATCCGACAAGTTCTACAAACCATTATTGGATGCAAAAGTAGTTTAGAATGCAAACTTATCGAGGAAAAAGTTAATTAGATTAATAATGCAGAAAGTCTACTGACAAATAATCTGTTTAACAAATATTCAGATTGTTTCAAAGGTCTAGGAAATATAGGACAACCCTGTGAAATAAAGATAGACCCGACAGTTACACCTATCGTCTGTGCTCCACGACGTGTGCCATTGTCACTGATGAAAGACCTACGAGATACTCTAGGCAAATTAACAGATCAAAAAATTATTGCAAAAGTTGAAGAACCAACTGAATGGGTCTCACATTTAGTTATTGCAAAGAAACCATCTGGTAAATTGAGACTTTGTATGGATCCATTCCAACTAAATAAAGCTATTTTAAGACCACACTACCAAATACCAAGATTAGAAGATATGTTACCAAAGTTAAGTTAGGCAAAGATTTTCACAGTAGTTGATGCAAAGGACGGATTTTGGCAAGTGAAACTAACAGACGAGTCTTCAAAACTGACTTGTTTCAATACACCATTCGGAAGATATAGATGGTGTGTCCTTCCATTTGGTATATCAAGTGCACCAGAAGAATTTCAAAGACGCATTCACCAAGAACTTGAAGGACTAGAAGGGATTTGTGTAATTGCTGATGATATTCTTATATATGGAGAAGGAGGAAATACAGAAGAAGCTACTAAAGATCATGATCATAAGTTAACTAAATTATTAGACAGATGTTTGCAACGCAATATCAAATTAAACTAAGACAAAATCAAATACAAATTGGAATTGAAGAAGTCAAGTATATGGGGCATATCCTCTCAAAGGATGGAATTAAATTAGATCCAGAAAAATGCGAAAGCATTAAAGAAATGCAACAACCAAAAAATATTCAACAACTAAAAAGATTTTTGGGAATAACCAGCTATCTTCAGAAGTTTCTGCCAGACATATCTACGGTGACAGAACCGTTGAGGAAGTTGGAGCTAAAAGGAAATGAGTGGAACTGGACTAGAAATCAAGAAGAAGCTTTCACTAAAGTTAAAGATTTAATTTGCAAAGCACATGTATTGAAATACTTTGACAGCAGGAAAGAAATAACTCTACAATGTGATACTTCCCAGAGTGGATTAGGAGCCTCTCTACTTCAAGAAGGACAGCCAGTAGCATTCGCTTCACGTGCTATGACAGAAACTGAACAAAACTATGCTCAGATTGAAAAAGAAGCTCTTGCTATTCTGTTTGGATGCGAGAAATTTGAGCATTACATTTATGGTCACAAAATTCAAGTTGCGTCGGACCATAAACCCTTAGAGACAATTTTCAAAAAGCCATTATATAAAGCTCCAAAACGACTCTAAATAATTATTTTGAATTTATCAAGTTTTGATTTAATTGTGAGATATGTTCCGGGGAAAAAGATAGTGTTGGCAGATGCTCTCAGCCGCGACTATATAAAGTAATCTGACAACTATGCATGTTTACAAGAAGAAATATGGAACATACAAGAAATGCATGAAAATTTGGCCATACAAAAATCTACAATTGATCAACTAGAATAGGAATCCAAATTTGACAATGAAATACAACAGTTGAAATAATTCATCCAATTTGGATGGCCAAGAAAGAAATAATAAATTCAGCCACCTTCTTTGTTATGCTATTTTAAGTTCAAAGATGAACTAAGTTGTGAAGGAGATTTATTATTCAAAGGAGAACAAGTTATTGTCCCAAAGAATATGAGGAAAATACTAATAGACAAGTTACATTTGACTCACAATGGGATAGAGTCTACCATTAGAAGAGCCAAAGATAGCCTTTATTGGCCTGGATTGAGAAATGACATACAACAGAGAATCGAATAATGCGAGGTATGCAACTCTTATCAGAGAAGACAGTAAAAGGAGCCGTTAATACAGACTACTATTCCCAATTATCCGTGGCAAAGAGTGGCAGTAGATCTTTTCGAAATAGATCATAGCGATTACATGATTATATCTGACTACTACTCAAATTTCTTCGAAGTGGACAAACTGAATAACACCAGGAGCAGTACTGTAATTGATAAATTGAAACCTCACTTCGCAAGATACGGAATACCTGAAACTTTAGTTACCGACGGGGGACCTCAATTCACTAGTGATGAATTTAATATTTTCAAGACGTAATGGCAGTTTTAACATTACATATCATCACCCTATCATCAACAAAGCAATGGTAAGGCAGAAAATGCTGTGAAAATTGCTAAATCTCTGATTATGAAAGCTAGAGATTCAAATGAAGATCCTCTACTGTCAATTCTAGGCTGGAGAAATACCCCTACACAAGGACATGAGGTATCTCCAGTACAGAAGTTTTTATGTCGTAGAACTAGGACATTATTACCAATTAAGAACACTATTGAAACCATCTACTAATAGAGATGTGAAATATAAAATGATTGAAATGAAAAAGTAACAAAAGAAATAATATGACAAATCAGCAAATACTTTAAAACCTATCAAAAGAGGCGACACAGTGAGAATTGAACCGATGCAGATTGGGGAAAGAAGATGGAAGAAAGGAACATGCATTGAAGCGACAAGAGACCGATAGTATAAAGTATTGACAGAGGATTAAAGATTGATATTAAGGAATAGACGGAATTTAGTATTAACTAAAGAGAACAACAATAATAAACAGGACATTATTTAATAAAAGAAAGAAATAGAAGTACCTTTGAGATATAGAAATACATATTTGTCAGGAAAAACAATTATACTGAATAAAGAAGTACCTATTAGCAGTAATAGTAAAACTCCAAGGACCAGACTATAACAAGGACTGGTTATCAAACCCCCTGACCGGTACCACGCCATGAAATGACGAACATGATAGAAAGAGGGGGATGTAAGGAATTGATTTATTTAATCTAGAAATTTATTAATTATCATTTATTTATAATTTGTTTATATATGACTGTTGGTATCTAGGATATAGAATTTTGTATAAAAGGCAACTATATTTCTAATAAATTATCTTTTAAGATTCAACTGAAATTTGACTATTTACAGTACCTATAAACATAATTAAACTTAAAGCTATCAATCAAAACTCTCAATCTAATTTAACTAATAATTAATTAAACTAAATCTCACTTTAAATAATTACTAAACTTCTTCATAAAATACCCACTTTAAAACCAACTACTTCCATACTCTAGGCTCCAATAATTAATCAGTTCCGCACTGAATTTAATTCGAGGAGGTTGTGTCGCTTGTCAAGTGACACATCCTTCTTGAGCGAGATTTACAGATGGTAGAGATGGTTTAGTTTCTCCTGGAGATTTCTGCTTGGAATGGTTGAGAAATGAGAATATTTATTCAGAAATGCATAACTTACAAAATTATATGAAAGAATATCTAAATTGATTTTTTATTCTGAAGCCCTTCCTGGTACTCTTTATTTGAGTATTATTGGGCAATTAAAAAAATATTTATATCTCTTGTTACTTTTTATTGTAGAGAGACGTGGCAAGACTCGTTTGAAAGAGATGTTCTATTATGAATATTTAGTTTGTCTAAATCAGAAAATAGATAAAAGCCAAAAGAATTTAAAAATATAGGAAAATTGGGCTTATTCCTTTTTATCAAATTTAATTTCTAAACAAAACTTTCAATTTCTGATATCCCAAGGTTACATCTTGAAACTTTTCCTCCTCTTTCAAATGAATTCTGGTTCGTCTCTCTAAATGAAAAGAGTTGAAGTTACCCCAAAAATATTCGTTTTCTATTTAAAACTTGTATATAGCCATATTTTAGCACGGAAAGAAAATTCTGTTCTACATGTATGAATACTAAATTTAGGAGCTCTCAAATTATTAATAAAAAAAATCATCTAAGGCAAGCGATTTCCTTAATCTGACCTATTTATATTATAGACTATTTATTCATTAATCAGATGAATGGTTTACAGTCATGCTACGCCTCATGCTACTATTCAATCATGCTGTCAAACATCATCACTCTGTTGCGCTGCAAAGTTATAGAGGCGAACAAATGTCTGAATCACGTCCTGCATACATCGGACACCATTTAACTCATCGAATTTAAAAAAAATCATTTTAAATTGAGGTACAAATTATCTAGTTATACTCTAAACATAAAAGTAGAACATTAAAAAATACAACTTATACTCGAATAATTTATGATAAGAGATAAATTGCATTCTGGGAAATTTTTCTCGGTCTCTTTACTTTACTTAAGGTCGCAAAACCACTTTAACATAACAAGTAATGTAGCGAATGTACAGTGTACTATATCTTCATAGTAGGTAGACAAAGTGTTTTGTGTAAACCCTCCTGAAAACCATAAAGAAATTTAAAGTTATCGACCTTTACAGGATCAATAAGAAAATTGATGGTAAGACAATCCCAACTCCAATATACATCTTAACATTTCAACAAACCCAAATATCTGAGCACATCTCTATTGGGTGGAATAGATGTCGAGTGAGAGAGTACATCCCCCGGCCCAGGAAATGTTTCAAATGCTAGAGATTTGGCTATGGAGCAAAGACTTGCAGAGCTAATGATGAAATATGTGTTCAATGTGGCAAAATTAAAAATCATATTCATCAAACTCCATGTCAGTCTACTACTTCTTGCATCAACTGCTCGGAACAACATCAAGCATCATCACCAAAATGTATATACTACATCAATGAAGCAGAAGTCAACAAATCAAGTGAAACAAAAAGTAAGATATGCTGAAGCAAAACAAATTGTTGACGATAAATTTATTAGAAATAATAAATCATTATTTCTATTTTTTCATTAAAAATTTCATGTCTGATCGAAGATTTAATACAAAAATAGGATCCACCCTATCATGTGACCATCCACAGGAGCAAGGTGACACACTGGGAAGTGTTCTCTGTAGCTATAAATGATATCCTACACCAACTGGTGTAACTGGGTGCTTGTATGTGGATGACCTGTTGATTTATTGCTCTGGAAGATATCTATCTAGTTTAGAAAGGCGAATACAGACTGCAATCAACAAAGTAAATCAATGGGCTATGTCAAATGGATTTACCTTCTCCAGTTCAAAGACTACCAGTATACACTTTCACCGTAAAAAGAGGTCGCCAAGAACCACCAAATCTTACATTGAATGGTAGCCCAATTATGCATGCAAGTTCAATTAAGTATCTTGGAATGATACTGGACCAAAAGATGAGCTGGAAGGAACACATCACCAAACTTGAGACTGGTACAATCAAAGGGCTCGACTAACTGAAGTGCCTGTCTGCCAACTCATGGGGAGCAGTCAGAATAACAATACTAAGAATAAATCGTGCCATTATCAGGTCAAAACTAGACTATGGATGTATTATATACGGATCGATCAAAGAGAATATTCTGAATAAGTTAGATCCAGTCCATAACACAGCCATACGTCTGTGTACTGGAGGATTTAGGTCTTCCCCTGTATGCAGCCTCTACGCAGATAGTGGCATGGGTGAACTTCCCTTGAGCAGTCGACGAAACCAACTCATGTTACAATACTATGTAAGATTACAACAACTGCCGACATCACCAGCATGTTGCCATATCCTATTTATTTGACAGATGTTCAACCCGATGAAAATATAGAAGACAGATGTATCCGAAATAGAATCCAAAACTGCCTCAATAAAATGAACACAACATTCATGGATGTTGTACCTTAAAAATTTTCCTTTACGCCTGTGTGGCTACTGCATGAGGGTAGTATATGTAAAGAGGCTAGATATCCATCAAAAAGGGAGACCAGCGAACAATATATGAGGGGAATATTTTTGGAACATACTCATGACCATCATCAGATTCAGTTTCCAATATATACTGATGGATCCAAGAGCTATAACAATATTGGATGCGCTGCAGTTAGTCACAGAGGAAGCAAGACGATGAAAATCCACAAGGAAACCTTGATATTCACCGCGCGGAGATAACTGGCCTTCTATGTGCAATACAAATGATTATGAATTTGGAGGAAGACAACTATGTTATATATTGTGATTCTAAGAGTGTACTCCAAGCGATAATAGAATTTAATACGACACATCCAATGTTGAACAAAATCATAGTTTGGCTCATACGTTTGAAAGAAAGAGACAAAAACATCACATTGTGCTGGTGTCCCAGTCATGTTAATATTGAAGGCAATGAGATGGCTGATAAAGAAGCTATATTTTGTTTCAGTCATTGAGTTATGATAAACTACTCTAGAGAGAGAGGAAGTGTTGCAGCGATTACATGACGCTAATATTAAGACGGTGTAAGACCTTATTTTGTTTCAGGTTTATCATTTCTCCATTGAACTGACGCCAGATTGCCAGTCACGTGAAGACAAAATAAGGATTTGAGCGTCCCGCAAGACGCGATATAATTTTGGCCACTGACTAACCACTTGTGCTTGATAAATGTGTTCTATCAGAAGCGTCATTTTTAAATTGCGAATTAAGAGAACTTAAAATGATTCAAATCGTATTATGTATACGTTATTTTGTTCATAAAGAATGTATTTTTATCACCCTATTAATATTAGCATTTATTTTCAACCTTTAAAATGTTTTTGAGTTTGAGAAGAAATGTATCGCCAGTAGTTTGCCAAACACCTTTCCCTTCAACAGGACGCCGAGAATTCATGCTTCACTCAAAGATAAGTAGGGGAAGGTGGTCATCAATGGGACAGAAAAAGATAGATATTTCATTTACTTTGAGCAAAATATGAACAAAAAACCATACGTAATATAGATATTCCTTAATAAAATGAAACTAACTAGAATGCTATCACCTTTTCTGTTGACTAGAAAAAAATTGAATAAAGAACAAAAATAATTGTCCCATTGTATACCAGCACTGGTGAACAATGGGACATGCCCTGGTGAACGATGGGACAGTTCATTTAACTATTATATTGTTGAGGTTATAGTCGAATTTCAAGTTCGAATTATCTCTTTATGTTGTCCCACACTTAGTTGGTTCATACAATATCAGTTTATTGACCTCCAGCTTTACCGATTCCATGTCAGGAACATTTGAAAAATGAGACTCATTGCACTTGAATCTTCGCCTTACATCAATATTTCGTATTCATCTTTTTCATCCTTTAGCTTAGTTAATTACACCATCAGAATATGTTTTAGAAGTCTTATCAAACTCTACAAGAACAAAAACCTTCATTTCCAACGTTTTCCGTATAACAGGTTTAAGTTCATCAAGTGAGCATATCTTTATCCACTTCTTCAGACGAATGGATCAGTTATAGACGAAGAGTTCTGTACCAGACCAAGAACAAGAGTTTATACATGCCATCTATGGGTACTTTATTGTTTATGAAGTGATTTCGAAGGCCTTATCTTTTTTGTGGCACCATCAATAAGCTCTTCTTTTTCTGGTGTATCCGATTCAATCTTTTTCTTTTATTATGAGACATTTGTTTTATATGCTGTGCAGCCTGTGCTTTGTGATGACCTCAGATTGCTAAAGCCCTTGAACATGGTCGAAAGTCCCGCTTCAGCTGGAAGTTCTGTTTCTACAAGAAGCCCTGAAGCTACAGTTCACGTAATTGTATCAAAAATAGATATTTATTGATTCATATGGAATAACTAGACAGTTTGGTTGACTATATGTCACTGTCCCATTGTTCACCAAATATGCTGTCCCAATGATCACATAACGCCATTTTGAAAACATATGAGTATAGTGGTTTAACTACAAAAATATGAAGGCAATCCTTTCATATGATAACATTTTATATATTATTTAATATTATGGAAAAATGCCGTAAGTATAATATGTTAAATTAACAAATTTATAATAATTGAAACATAGTACGAAAAATTTAGTTTTCCCCCCTCTAAAATGTGTTTTCGCTTTTAAGCAGAGCTGACTGCACCCCAACCTCTGAATGCAATGCGAGTGAATGCACTGAAAGGTGCCTAATTTACCACTAAGAAGTTGTTAAAAATTACCCTCAAATAAAAAAGTTATTGGGCATGTCCCATTGTTCCCAGTGTCCCATTGATGACCATCTTCCCTTAAGTGGAAGGGCGGCTAAACCTTACCACCTGAAAAAGTTCACAAGAGTTTGTGGTCTTTTCAATGAGACTTGTACCGTTCTATCCACAAGAAAAAGCAAATGAAAACGAAACCAAAATGAACAGAAGCATTGATATAGGAGGCGAAGAGTTTTTTTTAGAAAAATAAAACAGTTACACTCTCAGAAGAGAATTTTCAGCAGATTTCACCCACCAAATCTTCGTTGTGGAGGATCTTCATACAATAACTTGGTTTCCGTTTTTATCATTATACTTCAGTTCGACCATTAACTTCGTTGCAATTATTAATGGAATGGTTCCAATCGTTCATGCATTACTTGACGAATATGGCAGCTGGTCACCTGTTAATGGTGTTTCAAAACTCTGATTGCCCTAGTACATTATTTGGCCCAGCCTGCAACTTATTCACTTTGGTGGATGCAAGACCACATTGCACAAATGCAGCACTAGAATTTTCAAGGAAAAGTTTCGAGGTCGAGTGATTAGCAGAAGTACACAGTCCAGATCTCAACCCTTGGACTTTCACATCTGGGTTGCTGCACGAACCCGAGTTTATATGAAGAAAAAGATTCCAATTAGTCTCTTATACAATGTGTTCAAAGCTTCACTCAAAAGATATAGCAAGAAGACTCTCAGGAAGGTTTACAAGAATGTTCTGAAGCGTGAGTCGTTGTGTCTTCAGACTGGAGGAGATCATTTTCATCGACTTTTGTAGGACCTCAGGAGATGTGCCTCATATGATATAGGACTATAAATGTTTTAATAGTCATTAAAATCCGTTCTTTTTCTACAAAGTGATGTATCTATACTTGTATTAACTTATTATAAGTGCTTCTAATTTGTAATTTAATAATGACGTATCTGATGGAACACGTACAATGTATAATGAATAATATTGTCTTGATGATTTTGCTGCAGCCAATGATGGAATATTATGATTAAGTTATTGACTATCAGTCTATTAGACTTTAAATACACTATACGGAATATAAAATACATACACTGTGTTCCATCAGAAACCACATTTTTAAATTGAGAATTAGAAGCACTTCTAACGCATCAACTGTCATCATAGATACACCGTTTTGATGGAAAAAAAGTATTATTATTAAACATTTACTGTCCTATATCATATGAAGCACTTCTAATGAGGCCCTACAATTGTTGAAAATGTCCTTTTACAGTCTGAAGACAGAGCGAAGCTAACTTCAAAATATTCTCCTGGTTATATCTTTCAGCGAAACTTTGAACACTTGTATAGGAATCTTCTTCTCAATGGAATCTTCTTCTCTTTCATATATAAACTAAAGTTTGTGCAGCAGCCAAGAAGTGAAAATCCAAAGGGTTGAGATTTTGATTGTGTGCTGGCCAGGGATTTTCCGTTCTTCTGCTAATGAATCGAACTCGAAACTTTTCATTGAGAAATTCTAGAAATGTATTTGTGCAATGTGGTGGAGCGCCGACTTGCATTCACCGAAGTGAAGAACAAGTTGCATAATGGTGCAGTCTGGGCCAAATATTGTCCTGGAGAAATCTGAGATAAGAAACCCCATTAACCGATGAAAAGTTTCCATCATCGTCAAGGAATGCATGAACGATTAGAGCCATTCCATTAATAATGGCAACAAAGATATTACCTTAGCATCATGCCTATTATTTATTCCGTTGACATTTCGTGGATTTTCATTAGTCTACACTCCGTTGTTGTTTTTTCGATGTGGTTTTTTGATGGAGGCAAAGGAACTTCTCGCTGGATCGTTGCTGCAGAATCCAGTGACAAAACTGTTTTCTATATGCTTAATGGTTGAAATGAAGTGTAATGATAAAAACAGAAACGAAGATCATGTCTGACGATCCTCCACAACGAAGATTTGGTGGTGAAATCTGCTGAGAAGCTTTTCAGAAAGAGCAACGTACGGGGTTTTCTTCTAAAAAACTCTTCGCCTCCTGAATCATTACTTCTGCTTATTTTGGTTTTGATTTCATTTGCTTTTTCTTGTGGATAGAACGGTACCAGTCTTATTGAAAAGACCACAAACTCTTGTGAACTTTTTCAGGTGGTAAGGTTTAGTTACTTATCTTTGAGTTAAGCATGAATTCTCGTTGTCCTGTTGAAGCGAAAGGTGTTTTGCAAACTAAAGGACAATGCATTTCTTCTCAAACTCAGAAACTTTTTTAAGGTTGAAAATCAATGCTAATATTAATAGGGTGATAAAAATACATTCTTTATGAACAAAATGACGTAGGTATACATAATACTACTTGAATCTTTTTGTTCTACCAATTCGCAATTTAAAAATTAAGCTTACGATGGAACATAGTGTAAGCATGTTCAAAAAAATTCTAATAATGAAATAACTGACATTTCTTCAAGTCTGATGATTAATCCGTAGATTCTTTTCAGACACATAAAAAAATTGAAAAGTGCCCCCCCCCCCCCTTGACCGAATCCTAGATACGCCCCTGCCTCAGTGAAATCCCGGCTTAAGTGCAACGGTGTCCGTAAAGCTGCCAGGAGGAAAACTGCCGAAGCGGAAAACTGCCAGTCACTTACTGGCAATCTAATGACTTTAGGACTTTAATCAATAGTAATATTTAAAATTATAAAAAAAAATCCGTTCGTCCTACGGAGTTAAGGGGACATTCATTTTTCCTTAGTATACAAAACAAAAATAATAGTTAAATATAGACAAATTTATTAGATTTTTTTTAAATACATTATTATATCGTGACCGGATATTTCTCCGTCAGAAAATTCGCCGTAAGTAAATTCGCTGCAAGGAATTTTCGCCGTCAAGATTTATTTTAACTCTCGACTTGAGAGCCCCAGACAAATTAAGTGATCACCACATTAATTGTTAGAGTAATAGTTTAATAAGACACTTGATAGCAAACAATTAAAATTTCATCAAACCTTATTATTTGTTCTTAGATTGTTCTTTATTTTTTATTAAACTTAATTTTGATGATGTCGTAAAAATTTACATGATATCAGTTGGTAAACTTGTTACCATATGCAATTACACGATCAACTTGTGTTATGTTTCATTGTCCATCAAATAAAATTGATTTTTTTTCTCATCTTTACCATGTTTATCATTTTTTTAACGCTACTTGCAGTTTTAGAGGATAGCGATAAGATTATGTTCCTCAACAACGAGGTCTTAGAATTTTGTGTTAGGTAGGCTCATAGCCTCATATTCTTCATTTACTATCACCTCTTCATTTTCCTCTTCCATTCGTGAGTGCAGTCACCGTTACTTGTGTCATTTTTCGTCACATTCCTTGGTAAGTGACTGCATTCACGTAGTAGCTTTTCTGCATCCATGAGCATTATCACCGACGGTGAGCTTTGTTTACGAAGTCCCTTTCCTTTCTGACTGCTTGTACCTAATTTCCTTTTGACATAAGCGATATATACGTTAAACCCATACTAAAATTAAATTAAATTAAAACTCAAAATCAGAATAAAGTCACTATTCATATATAAATAGAATGCTTTCTCTTTTTATTAGTATCCTATTAACGGGGGTTTGAGAAGGACCCTAGCAAAAATTTTGGTGATCACTTTAAATTATTTTTCTGGGGTTCTTAAGCCTAGAGTTAAAAATAAAATTCACGACGAAAATTCCTTACGGCGAAAATTCCTTGCGGCGAATTTTCTTGCGGCGAAAATTCCTAGTACATATTACATAAATATTTAAAAAAATCAAATTCTATATAGAAATTAAAAACTAAAACTACTAAGAGAAGAGACAAAGAAATAACTGTATTAGGGACAGAGTATAATTTCCTTGTTTGCCCAACGCATCTTTACATTATCAGTTCATAGAGGGTTTAGTGTCAAATTTGTTCTTTTTGTGTTTATAATTTGAAAATTGATCAAGTATTGAAGCTTAATATTCGCTTATATTTATTATAAAATAACTTCGATCAATATTTGTGAAATATTTAGAATTTGCAACCCGGAACATATATGATTATCAAACTGGTATTACCTACCTAATTCTCTGAAAATTCCACTTGATCGAATTGGAGCGCATATAAAATAATAATATTTCTCACATATAAATGAATGTTGTAAAAATGAAGGTGTCGTGTAACTGACATGGAGAATAAAAATGTAAATGCAATAAATATTAAAATTACAGTTCTAGGTAAATTCCCCCGCGGAAAATTCCACCACGGAAAGTTCCACCACGGAATATTCCACTGCCGGAAAATTCCACCACGGAAGATTCCACCGCATAATATTGGATTTCATTTACAGAAGGTATAACATTTAATATTAACTGATTTAAAGAAAAATGTTTTTTTTTGTGGTAACCGAACAATATATCATAAGTTAGAAATTCAAGATATTATAAGAATATGTTATGTTAAGTCAAGAACAAAGAGATAAACTAAGGCGAACATACGAAATAATAGACAGATCAAAAAATCTTTCAAATATGAATCAATTAAATTTTTAATAAAATTTAAATCATGGAAATTCAACAATAAAGTTCCACTGTCCTAGTGACCAACAATTTAGATTCCGTTTGATTCTCCTTTAAACATATATATGTTGAAACTGAAATTAAGAATAATATTTTGATTTTAACATAAATTTTATTTTATATATATTATCTATCACCCAAGTTTTTAAATGTACCAAATGTACCAATTAGTATCGATATATGTTAATATAAAAAGAAAAATTACAAAACTGAAACTTTGTGTAACTTTTTAATAATATCTTTTGAACCTATTACAAAATAGAGTTTAAATATGATGTGTTTCAACTAAATTTTGAAAATAGAGTTAAGCAGGTAAATTGCGGTACAGTAACAAGCTTCGATCTAAAACCACAGACACACGAATAAAAATCATAAATTCAAATCTCACATAAGATGTATAAATCATAACACTTACACAGAGTTTCTTTTGAAATGCAACATTTTAATATAAATGCTGTTCAGCAGGTCACTGATTTAAATTGACTCTAAAGAAATAGACATTAAAAAATGCTTGTCATATTTCTGCTTAATATTAACCTTTTCAATAATGAAACATAACAAAATTTATTTGTGTATCAAATATTAAAATCTGAACCTTATATAGTGTTTCTGTTGATAGATTCAAAAAGCTAAATTTATCAGTGCTGCCACAGGTTGGTGTTCCAATACCAGCGTCATAGTCTGTCACTATCAATCATTTAAATATTCAATGCCCATATGATGGATTATTAATTGTTTTACATTTAAAAGGAAAATTTATTCAGTTATAATTATCAATTAGTCAATTACCTAGACTTAGAAATACGTTTTAAAATAAACTGTTTATTTATATTTTTTGTATATTTTTTCAAAATGGTGGAATCATCCGCGGTGGAATTTTCCACATCTTGCATTTAACGCCGGTGGAATCTTCCTCGGTGGATTCTTCCTGGTGGAACTTTCTGGGGTGGAATTTACCGGCCACAAAACATACATATAAGTTGATTATATGTATGTACCTAATTCATTGTATAATTTACAATCACATTATTGTGAGAATATCTAATTAGCTAGTAATCACAAATCAGTACACGGGGTTTAACGTTCGTTTCGTAACCAAAGGCTATATTGCTGACGTAAATAAGAAATTGAAAACTATGGACTATATACGTAACTTAACAATATTTTAAAATGTACGTGACTTAGCAAATATGTTAAAAATGGTAATTGTAACTTCCCTATGTGTACCAAATTTTCGTTAACTGAGTGTTTGATAAAGTAGCTTTGTTGATATATTATTTTCATGTGAATATTAAGTAATTCAATATCTATATAGTTATTACTGTAAAAATGAATGAATCAACTCTTTATAGAATTGCAAACGGATTTTATAATTTCAAATGTTATTATTGACTAAAGTCATTAAATTGCCAGTAAGTGACTGGATGTTTTCCGTCGGGCAATTTTCGGCCAGGCAGTTTTCCGCTTAGGCAGTTTTCCGCTTCGGCAGTTTTCCGCATGGCAGTTTTTCGCCTGGCAGTTTTCCGTGTACTGTTCCAGGCCATAATGGTGTAGAGGGCAATGAGGTAGCTGGCTTGGTAGCTAAGGCTGGACATAATCTGGAGGTCTGGACAGACATTCCTGTAGGGAGAAATGAATCAAATGATAAAATTAGACTTATTGAGGACTTACTTAGGAATTAGTTTCAAACTCATTGGTATGACACCATGAGAATATCTGGTAGGGGCAATCATTTGTACAAAGTAAAAAAGGAGATTGAGGTATGGAAATAGGTATCTTTTAATGATAGGAATATAGAAACTGCTATGGCCAGACTGCGAATGGGACATGTTGGATTCAACCAACATTTATGTAGATTTAATATGAGTGACACAGATCTATGTGACTGTGGAAGTACAGAAACCATAGAACATTTCTTATTTCAATGCCTAAGGTTTGTCCATAGCAGAACCCTATTTTACCTGGCCCTGGAAGCAATCAATATTCCAATGACATTGAGAAATATACTTGGGGGTGGAGAGTATTCTGTTGCTGACAAGAAAATGATTGTTGGAGAATTAACGAAATATCTTAGATCCACAAACAAACTTGGCAATCTTTAAAACTGTTTAGCTCCTCGCATATTTTTCTCCTAGTAGGTAGGTAAACAAATTCTATTGTCAATTAGAAAAGGCACTATTAAGCATCATTGTGTACTGCTCCTCACTTAGGGTGTAGGATTTTGTAAAGGAAGCAGTACACACAGATCCAAAATACCATATATGGTAAATACAATTTTTCTAACATAATATTCCCTTTCATCAGTGTTTCTCATCATTGCATGGTAATGAAGGTAGTTGATGAGACACAACCTCCAGGAAAATAATCCTATTTTTGACTCAATATAGTTCGTCAGCCTAGTATTCTGTTGCCTTGCCAAAAGCTGAAGCGATTGCAACAGCTAGGTACTACATCCGGGTGACCTTGCAATTGAGACCATACATGAGTAATATTTTCCCCTTTAGGTTGATCCTACTAACAGAAGTATAGGTTAAGTAGTTAAACAAACTTGTAGCTAACAATGGGAGGTCGAAATAAATCACTTTGAAATGTTGTGTTTTTAAATATTATTATTACAGGATCTGGTGGATGAGCTGAAGCAGATGAGTCTTCAGGACCCGAGGCTTCACTAAATTTATACAAAAAGAAGAAGAATTTACGTTGTGGAGGCCGAAGAGAAGTGCTGCAAGGAGGTATTGTGTTCACATATCAAACCATTGTACTCTTTGTAAATTTATTAATGTTAAGAGATACCACAATAGACAATGATCATGTTTTTTTTGCGATAGAATGTCAATTCAAATTAAAATGAAAATAAACAGTATATAATAATCTAGGTAGCTTATAACTAAGGGACTTAATAGACAGTAGTTAGTATCAAATTATCAATTTAACAGATATAACAAAAATAACATGGCTGAATTAGTACCTACCGTACGTATATCTCCAATGATAAAGATAAGAACATGTTACTGATAGTAAGATAATATATCAGAGCAGTCAATGCTTAGAATAATGGGCATTAACAAATGAGACAAGAGTCGAGAAGTAGGTAACTAAGTACATCACCACGCATGCGGCAGTACTCAGGAGAGCCTGAAAACGAGAAATTCAGTGACACTGACAATACCAAGTCTCCTCTTAAGTCTTACTAAAGCCAAAGGTAAGTTTAAGTAAGAAACGCTAAATATATTTTAAATAGAATTGTTCATTTTATGAGAACACTTAACCTAGACTGCATAACCTGGCAAAGTGTTCTCCATGAAACCTTCTATTAGGCCGTTTATATTATATGATGCATGAAAGAGTTGAAAGTCCTAAAACTAAAATGGTAATATAGAAAGAAGATTAGAAAATTTGAAAACAATTGGAACCAAATAATTTTAAATATTACTGAATATCATCTAAATATTACTGAATATCTGAAGAAAATAAACGAATTTCCATCGTTTACTCTGTAATTCTCCATTATTTTATCATTTCGGTTTTCAAAATCGAAGGGCATACTAGCATCAAATAAATACCTACTTATAGAGCTTTTAGAAATTTCATCTCAGACCTCAATTGACAGCCAATTTTGATTGCAAATTCAACACTGCAAAATATGGTAATTAAAAATGTTTTTTTTTTCTTGAAAACATATGCTGTACAGATTGAATTTCTCTTTGAAAATATAAGTTTTTTATAATCTGATAAATTGAATAATTAGTTACTTGATAATATATCGCCAAAGATAAATGAAATTGTTAGTAATCCTATTGGTGAAGTCGTGATATGTGTTACTCTGATAGGTAGGTAGTTTATACAGTCGTTAACATTTTAATAAGATGTATTTCAGTTATTCTTTTTGTATTGAAAAGCAACAACTTGTAATTTTATTGAAAAGAGAATGGAGGATATAAAAGATTTGGAGACTTTGTCCTCAGTAATTGGTAGAGTCCTAGAAGGATCTTTCCACGATGCTATCCTTCTTGTAGAGGGAGAGGAAATACCCGTTTATAAGGGCATTCTTGCCAGTTGGAGCAACTACTTCAAGTGAGTGCTTAGTGGTTACAGTAACAGAAACGTGTGCTCAATGTTACTATTAATTTAAGTTATGAAATTTAAATATAATATCATCCAATTTTAGGAACAAAAATAAGTTTATAGCTACATAAATTTCCGGTTATTGTCTTGATAATTTTGAAAGCATTAATTAAATGAAGTTTTTGAAAAGATGTGATTTATGAAGAGATTCATCAAACAGATTCAAGATCTTGTAACATTTTTATTTTGTCGTGAAAATTCTCTTACTTGTAATCCTTATATTAAATATATTTCCTATTTCCTATGAAATATGAGGAAGTGATCAAATAGTTTGTTACTAAATACAAATATCTACGATTACATTGTTATTTGGATTTCATCTAAATGTATTCCCAGTATATTTCCCAAACACGAAAATGAAATATTTGAAATTGAATACCTTTTTTGATTTGTTAGAACATGAAATATTTAATTCACTATATATATCTTCCTAGTTTATTTCTTCTCTCATATTCTTCTTCTATTACAGAGAATTATTCCAAGAGTCTGGACAAAATCACGGCCATTCCGTTACTCTTGAAGGTGCTGCTTGTAACTCGCAAGACATTGTAGAGATTACAGATGTCAAAGGGAGGCCTGGGAGGGACAACAATGTTTATGAGCTCAGTAATGTTAAAGCTGCTGTTTTCAAGAGTGTCTTGCATTACATCTACTCTGGAACCTATAAATTTCAAGGAGAGGTCAGTTATGAATTTTAAGATGCAATCTCTATCTTATTCATAACTAGTGTCTTGTCTAACCACTTGAAAAGTGGTTAGATAATTGATATATTAATCTACTTCAAATTTACGAGTGATGAACCATTGATGAACTTGAGTTTTTTGCACAGAAAATGTTCAAATTGGTTGAAAAAATAATCGAAAAAATATATATTAAAAATATTTTCCACACCAGCTAAGTGTTACTAGTCTTGTTTCTCATACACATTGTTTATAGTCACTTCACTGTTACAATTCACTTTTTCAGATTGGGAATCACTGGCACGCTCTTGAGTTGGCCCACCGGTACAATCTCGAGTCACTAGAGACTAAATTGGCTAAACACATGCTGAAATCTATCAATGTTACGAATTTTATAGATTTCTATAATCTGAAGACTCAAATTCAAAATGAGGAACTGGAAAAGTCATTCATTGTTTACTTGAAGAAAAATGCCGATGAAATTGTCAGGAGTGACAACTTCTCCAAGTTGACTTTGGTAAGTTTTAAATGTATTTTCATTTTCAATATATAATTATCATTTAATATGTCAATAGCTGCTCGTGACTGAAATATTTGTGCATGTGCTAACCCTGCATTAATGTTATTAATGTTGAATAAACTGTTAATGTTGAAATTTCAACTGCCTTTCAAATAAATTAATTTCAAATATATTCCATTTCAAATACATTCCATAGTTAATAGTTAGGAAAAGAATAAATAAATTTCAGTTCATTTATTTTAATTCTTTGTCATTCATTCATGATTTATATGTTGAGGCATTGTTCATGCTTTCATTTGTTACATGGCGAAGAAACTGAAAAAGTTTAATTGATAATATTATGACTGGCCTTCAAAATCTAATACAGGATGCTCTGTTGTCGCTTTTGGATGAGGACAAATTTGCAACAACTGAATTGAACATTTTCCGTGCGGCGGAGAAGTGGGCTAATGTCAACAAACCAAACGAAGAGACTATTAACACCATTGTGAAGAAAATAAGACTAGCGACAATATCGCAAGAGGTAATGTGAAGATGGGTGAGAACCATTCACATAAATCAGAATGTGATAAATCAATCAGAATTTAGAATAGCGTGTGGGTGATGATCATTCTAAGTATTAGTTCCGTATGCTATCAGCAGAATAGGGGCTGGTGATAATTATCAATACGTACCTTAAATCATTGCCAGGACTGATGCCCCTCACACACTATCTAAAATCAAGTCAAAATTCCTTATATTTCATCATTTCAGTGCTGTCAAATACTATGATTGAGAGTTTGAAAAAATCCATCATGTTGGAAATTGTTTGGCAAACATAAGAATCGGAAACTAAGTTATTGTATATTTTCGGACATACAATCATGCATACGGCATACCTATTGGATATGAATAATTTATTATTGAGTAAATTTTACTTAAAATAATCAATTTACAATAGTCGAAGAAATTATTCATGAGCTATTGAATATGAAGAATATTCTATCACGTTCAGTTGCTATGTAATTAATGAGTTACTGTTTAAATACTATAATATATTATATATGCATTTGATTGGCATTATTTGATTGTAAGTATATATTTTTTCAACTTTAAAAATCAACTTTCAGGATTTATTTGTTGTGGTTGCAACTTCAAAGGACCTTCCCTCAATTGACATCATGGAACCAATTAAAAGTATTGCAATGAAAGATGCAGCCTCTACCAATTTTCGACATCCATCTACAGAAGGTAGAATTTTTTTATATCTCTCTATTACTATATATTTAGATGTAGGGATGCATTTTCTACAGACAATAATATAAAATATAGGTTCTAGTTATACATATATATATATACAGGGTGTATATATACAGCTGTATATATATATTGCTGTATATATACAGGATGCGGAGAAAGTCCCCGATCATATAAAAATGTTAATTTAATGAGTTGTGATGGATGAAATAAAACAAAACTTATCACACAATATCTCAATAGACCCATTTGACAGTTCTACTAATTATTTTTCAATATGACCACCATTGGCGGCGATTACTCTCTCGAGTCTACCTCTGAAGCTCTTTACTGCGACACGGAACGTTTCTTGGGGATTTTTGTCCCATAGTTGCTCGAGGGACTTCTTCAGAGTTTCCGTACTATCATGAGCTGTAGCGCACGCTTCCTTCTCCAAGATGGACCACACACAAAAGTCCAGATGGCTCAGGTCCGGCGATGAAGGAAGCCACAATTCCTTCCTCCAAAACGCAGGAAAGTGACGCTCACACCAATCCTGAGTTTTGTTCGCTGTGTGTGAGAGTAAACCGTCCAGTTGAAAGGTAAAAAGGCCTGTCCTTGAAATGCTTCTTCATCTCGACTTGTCATAGAGTCAAAATATCCTCGATATACGATTTTGCGTTAACTTTAGCGCCTTCTTTGACGAAAATGAGAGGAGATCTCCAACTCTCAGAGATGGCAGCCCAAACCATCACAGAGGCAGGCTTTTTGGCGACAGAAAACAGTCTTTACGGATGGAGGGATACTGTCAGCACTCTTTGCCAAAATTCTGTCATTATGGAAGTTGAATTTGGCTTCCACAGTGAACATTTTCTCATCCGAAAAGACGATTTCACCAACCTGCGTGCCATCTTTCATTGTATTCAAAAGAATCTTTGATCTGTCCAGCCTCTTCTGTTTCTGCAAGTCCGTGAGCTGTTGCATGTTGGTCATTTTGAAGGAGGACAACTTGAGGTCTTCTTTGACGATGGTTTTCACACTTTTTTCGTCGATATCCATACCCTTAGCCATCTTTCTCTTGCTTCGCTTGGGGTTTCTCCTTATCCGCTCCCTAATGGCTTTGATTTTGGTTGGAGTGCGTGCAGTGCGAGGTCGTTCACACCTGGGTCGATCACCTGTTGACTCCAGTTCTTGGTAGCATTTAACAGCTTCCCTAACAGTCGATTTCGGTGCTTTTAACAGCTTAATAATCTATGGGTTTGTCTTCCCCGCGCAGTGTAGCTGAAAAACTCTTTTTTACAAAAGACAAATGTAAATTTATCAAAATTTAGACCTGGAACATTAAAGTATATGATTATAGGAAGAGAATAAGATATAAATGGATAAATTTAGTAAATAAATAACATCTTTAATTTAAAAATCAAAATTTGATCGGGGACTTTCTCCGCACCCTGTATATTTCCTAATAACCTTTTGATTGCTTTAATACTTTCATTGATTGGTGATAGGTTGATTTGTCAAAAGCTCTTCAATCCAAATCTCAGTGAGTAATTGTCTGTTGTTGCTCTTATAGTTGTTGCAGTTGATAAGAATGTAGCTCAGTCTAGTCTGGGTGCCAAACTCCTGACTGGCAGTTTCCACAAAGCTGATCTAATCTCCGGCTCTAAGGGATGGACAACACACAGAGTGGGGGCACTCCTGACTGCGTTACCGTGCAGTTAGACCAACCTTACAAAATAAACCATTTGAAGTTTAGTGTCTACACCGATGGAGGAAGGTGAACTATCATTTATGGTCATGTTATAGAATTAAATACAGAATAAATATGTAGAACACACTGCCATGTAACAAATCGTTCCATTAAATGGATGATGTTGACACTCGTTTTTCTCTTCCAGAACTTACAAATATCACATTGAAGTGTCTGTCAATGGAGTGGAATGGAACAGAGTTATTGATCGCTCCAATATAATGAGCAGGTAAATCAAAGTATTAGGTTGTTCTAATTTCCAGCTCAGAGAGAGGAGTTATCCAGTGACTTTTTGGTTATTGTATACACTAAATGGAATTTTACCTAAAACCATCAAATTCGATTCCCATTAAATCATCAGAATATTAAAAGATGTTGAAGACATCATGTATCTGCATATTAAATTTCTTTATTTTATCTGTTTATGAAGACTACGTGTACTATTTAATTTAATATTACGAATCTAACTCTGAATTCACACATCCAACATCTAGCTACAGAAAAACCTTTTAGTAGACCAGAGTTACGTTCCAAGTTGGTTTGGTCTAGTAAGAAATTCACTACCTTCAGTAGTTTCCAACTAGACCAACTCTGTTTTCCTTAAAATTGAAGCGGTCACTTTAATATTTCCATAGCTCTATTTGTTTATCAAGAATTTAATGGTGACTGATATAAATTTTTTGATGGGAAACACATTCAGTAACAATATGAATTTTTTTGTGTGTCAATTATATTAAATATAATAATATATTTTCCCATGAAATCATCTTTTTGGAGAAATTAGAATAGTATTCATTGTATCTAGTTTTTTGCAATTCTTTTTTTTTAGCAGGCAACAGGCTCTGCCTATGTTTTATCTTAAAAAAACAGCAAATAATAAATTTAACGCATATTCAAATTAGAGATTTACCTTAAAAACAGTATTATAATTATTACTTATTGTAATATTTACAATAGAATTGTGTTTTGTCCAGTACAATTCATAAAATTCCTCATTAGTATAGGAGGGTGTCCGGACAATTCATCCCCGGACAATTCGTCGCCGATTGAAAATAAAAGAGATATAATTATGATTGGTAAAAGTGAATTCATTTAAGGGGAATATATTTTATTCAACAAAATAAGTGGTTTAAATAATGCACTTTTATCTTATAATTTATCGATAGTTACAAATAAAATTACTATATATATATATTTAATTATATTTTTATTACAAATTTTATTTTTTATTGAAAAGGACACTACTATCATTCCACTCGTTATTGAATGGCTCACTAAGTATAAATCATCCAAATATATAGGATTACATTGATGCATTAAAAAGAAAAGAAAATTTTCTAAGGTCTCCTTAGGAAGCCGTTGCTCATAATATAAAATTTTAATTTTTTTTTAAATTTTCATATCTCAAATCTGAAATGTTGTCGCCTTGAGTTTTCAAATTTTGATTTGTTACTATTTCTTTGTTTTAATAAGACAATAATGAATCAATTTTTTGTACTGCCAACAAAGAGAAACGGTTAACAACGCGTTTCAGTTTAGTCAATGATTTTATACATGAATCGAAAGATTTTTCTTTTTATAACATAGCAATGTTAGTTAACAGTTTGTTTACCTCTCCTGTCGTACATGAGCATTTGAAACATCCTGTTTTTTTTAATTTAATTTTTTTTTTTATTTAATCTCATGAAAAATAGAATTATAATAACAAATATAATTTTATATTTAGTAGCTTTAATTTTAATTTTCAATAAGTTATACCTAATACTCTTATAAATTATTATTTCTCCTTTATATTCAATCGGCAACGAATTTTCCGGAGACGAATTATCCGGCGAAGAATTTTCCTAGCACCGTATAGAAGTACAACCTCCTAGTAGGAGGTTGAACTCCTATACTCCTACTACGAGGATTTGATGTACTAAATTGGTTTATACGATAAATAATCGTCAATAATTTGATCTAATTTTAATAATATTAGATATCAGTTAGTCAGTAATGACGCAAATAATGTTACAAATCTGACCCTCTGCAGTGATTTCTTAACTTTCTTTCACAGTACTGACCAATCATTGATGTTCGATCCAACAGAAGTTAAATTCATAAAACTGACTGGTGTGAATTGCAAGGAACTCACAATATCTTCATTGGAGGCTATGTACTCAACTAGTGAATGTACAACGATTGAAGGAATACCTGGTGAGTGGTTTAACTACGGTTTGACGGTTACCGTGCTACCAATCGCAAGGGTAATAGGTCTTCAGACAAAATGCCTAACGGACAAAATGACTAACGTACAAAATATATAAGTATTGAATTTAAAAATAGTAAATTAATGATATAAGAGAATGGTGGAAAGAGAATAACAGAATAAACTCCATTTTTAAATAAAAGGGCCAAATCGAAAATATTGAAGTTTTTTTATAACAAGGGCAGTTAATTTCATTTCAACACTAACTTATATAAAAATTAAAATTATCTAACTTGCTTTAGAATTTCAAAAGCCACTATAAACTTCACTCTAGATTGAAGATGATTATAGCTATCTAATAAAATATTCAATATTTAAAAAAATGATTATATGTATCTAATAAAATAAACTCTTTTTCAAAATCAAAATGTAATGAGATGATTAAAGATCTAATAAAAAAATAGAAGAAGATGATTCTAGATATCTAATAAAAATAGTCAAAATAGAGAAAAATTATAATATTCAATTGATTTGTTAAATAGAACAAACATTTAAGTGATAAATCACTAAAACAGAAAAATAAGACAGTGCATGTTTACACGCTGAGTTACAAATGTTCATATTCAATGTGATAGTGATCTATTCAACTCTCAATGAGACAAAGCTCTTTGTTTCCACTTAGTCTCACTTATTATAAATTATAAATCTTTGTTCACAATTTTCATATTGGAAATTAGTTCACAATGCATTTTAGGCATTTTGTCCGCTCACGACTGTGAGTGCAGTCACCATTGCTTGTGTCCTTTTTCGTAAAATTCCTTGGTAAGTGATTGTATTCACGGAGTAGCTTTCTGCATCCAAGAGCAATCTAACAGACTGGTTGTCGGTGACTTTGTTCATGGAGCTACTTTCCTTTCTGACTGCTTCTTCTAATCCCTTGTATTTAATATCCTTTTGGCATCAGCGAGGTGCCTTTTGGTTCCGAAGCAGACATTAAAGGAAGGGTGTGTCTAATTTTCATATCAAATATTTTATCATAATATGATAAATAAACATTGATTATTATTTATCTATTTAAACACAAAATTACTCTTACAAACTTTAGTACTGAAGTCGGGCAACTTCAGCAAGTTACAATGCAGCAAAACAATAGTACCAAATTAATGCAGGGCAATTGAGACCCCAATAAGCTTTCGCTTCATATTACAATATACATTATAAAAAATGTATATTGTAATGTATATTTACATATATGAATTAATGTATTTGAAAATATATTACTATGTTGAATAGGAAACTAACAAGTAAGATTTTATTAATTTTTTAAAACAAATTATATTACTTGAGTTTTTGATATTGATATCCAGTTCATTCCAGCATTTCAAGGTGATGTACATAAACGAATTCTGAGATTTTGCCTTTCTATAGAATGGGATAGAAAACATTCCCACAAATCTAGTATTGTGACTATTTATAGATGATCTAAGATTGATATTCGAGTTAAATGTTTCATACATAATTAGTTTTACAGTCTTGTACATAGGTAAGATTTGTAACGGATATGAAATATTTCGTCTCAAACACTGTATTTTCAGAGAAAATAGGGTTTTATTAGTTAATATAAGCTTATGCGATCATCTCATAGATGGCGCTGTTTAGATTATTTCCAGAACAATCTTCATGAACCTTTATAAAATGTCTGTTTATCTTCAGAAATAAGCTATAAATATTTGAAGTTGTGATTTATATACAATAAACTAACATATAAAGTATTTCTAGAGTTTTAATTATTAATATTACTCGCAGATATACTAAAGTTTTTTGCACAACGTTTGTGGAATACTACAAGATGGCGTCAATGACTCGTGCAAAAGCTTGTGCTATTTGGCACTAGATGGAGCTTTTTAAAAATAAATTAAATTTTCTTTTCTTAAATTAGTATTATTCAGATGAACAGAGTATGTAATCAAACATAATTAAATATGCTGATTTCATTAAAACACATATTATCAAATGTTTAATTTTACCCGCACCCCTCCTTTAAACTTGCTACTAACATTAATTAATCATTGTTATCTTTTTCTCCTTCAGTTGCCACCACCAATGTTATCTTAAGTTCCAAGGGAGCTAAAGCCAACGGCTGCAATAATCCAGTGCATTGCATCGATGGAAAAGAGGGAACATATGGTCAAATACATATAAGTCAAACTCTCCTCATCACCCTGCCGCAGTCTTACTGGATTTCTTCTTTGCGGTGAGTGAGGTGGACATCTTTAGAATAGAGTCCTAGACTCTACACTCTAGGAGTCTATAGCATTACCTGCGTACTGGAATGAATTAATAATTTCAGAAGGAAATATTAGATCAGTTGATTGGTTAAATATTATTAGACAGAAATAATTACATAGTTAGAGTGAAATGGTAACATTTTTATTTTAGATTGGAAAATAGTGTGAATGAGTCAGAAATTGAGTGAAAGTTAAACTTTAATTCATTGTTTAAGATTCACATCACCAAATTGAAGAGAATTTTTTTTTCAGTAATTTTTGATAAATATTGAGCTTGTTAAGAAAAGTATATGTAAATCAATCATGATTTCATTGGTCTGTAGAAATCAGAAAAATCTAAATTAATTAGGTAGACTTTTCCATTAATTGTTAGTCTTTCGAGTTACATAACAATTCTCTCCTGAAGTCGTCTGTGTATAATATAATCTCAAGACTGCATCCATGAGCAATTTCTCAGACAGTTGGATGAGATTTTGTTCTTGGAGCTACTTTCTTTTTTGACTGCTTCTCAGAGCCCTTTGTATTTAATTTCGATATGACCTTTGGTTCCGAAGCAAACGTTAAAAGGCCTACAAATTAATTACATATCCCCATTTTAGTCGAGACTACATTATCGTGAATTGACTATTTAATTTTAGATGCCAATCTATTATAGGTAATTAAGACCAGATGGCATACATAGTCTGCTTTTCTATATAATGATTACCATTTCATGTATGATTCAGATGTGAGCACAGCGCTGCTACTTGTAGCACGCGCTACAAACATCGCTTCTTTTTTGAGTAACGGCAGCGACAGCCCCATTACTTCTGTGGTAATGTAGCGGCAGAGCCGCTACTTTTTTTAGAAGCGCTAGAGGTTTTTTTGCGCTACAGCGCTGCCGCTTCTTTTAAAATCAAGTCGAAAAAAACGCGCAACCCTAAACGACAAATTAATCTTAAGATAGTGCTACGCAATGTGACCAATTGATATTAAGACAAAGCCGCCTAATACGATCAACTTACACAACGTCTTACACTTCTATATGTAGATGTGTCATTATGCGATAAAATAGGTTTAACTTAATAGTTTGCCTTGGAAATTCATGTAAATTAAAAGAAAAGTGTTTCGGATATTACTTTTTGTCATGAGCATTTTTTTAAAGGCGTGAAGGGGGCCTAAGGGGTGGAAAAAAGCTTCTCTTCATACTTTTTCATTGGTTATTATAATATTTAAAGTTATTGTTTTTATTATATTGAATAATATTACTATCCCCTTTTTTTAATAAAGATATTTTGGTCAAATGACCTTTTAAGTCAAATGTCCGTTCGGCCAAATGTCCTTCGACCAGTTTCACTATTCTATGTACAGTGGGTGGTTTTTGAAAAGTTTTCTTCACTGACACTCTTAAAAACTGCATCACTGGTCTCCAGTGGGTTCCTCTTGAGTGGTCTCTTGATCATGGACCAGTCATGTCTCATATTCTTTGAATTTGCCCTTACCCTGGCTTGTAATCTTATTCTCTTATTCAGGGGATCACCTATATATTACTTCATTGTACGTGGTCGTAAATACAGCGTGACACAAAAAAAAGAGAGATGAAAGTAAACGTTTATAACTCAAAAAGTAGTACACTTAGAAAGATGAAAAAAGAACCACATGATAGAGTATATCTTCAAGATTTATTTGATATCATAGTTAGTTACATTTTGCATTTATACCGGGGATTAAAATACAATTTACAAAAACAGTAATTCACCTCAACATGAAGAAAACTCATGATCAACGCATCTCCATTGTCGAACAGTTTATATTGGTAGGATTTCGAACTATAGTCAAAAGAGTTTTTTACAAACAAATTCAGAGAAAATATAGACCATAAAAAGTGGATAAAGCGTTCAAAAAATTAAGAAGTAATGGGAGTGTACTGAACCAAAATAAGGGAAATTCTGGTCGTAAAAGGAATGCAAGAACAGAAGAAAATATTGCAACTGTTAGTGCAAGGGTCCAATAATCTTCACAAAGTGAAAGAAAGATGGAAACAGAACTAGAAATAAATCGAGAAAACATTCAACAACTTTTAAAGAATGATCTTCATTTGAATGAAACCTAAAGATCTCAAATAATGATAAAGAAGATTGCAATTTTGTCAAAGGATTATGTAATCGTCTGGTGCAGCATTAGTTCTAGCCGAGTTTATGGCCCATATTTTTGATAATGGTGATGATAAGCACAGTAACACCTTCTACGTATATTGAAATGTTAAACATCATGTTGACAGGCAACATTCACCCTGACCGTCGGTGTCAACAAGACGGAGCAACATCACACACCTCATTGCGAGCACAAAATTGACTAACAAATTGATTTGGAACCCACATCATCCCTCAACGTATGGATTTCCCTTTGCCAGTCACTTTATTTTTTGAGGATATATATAGGAGAATGTTTACTGAACAAAGCCAGATAAAACAACAAGAATACTGTCAATTATCCAAGAAGTTATTTAATCAAGGAATCAAGATATTCTTGGTGCGATGATAGCAAATTTTGATAAACATAAATTTGTGAATTTAGCAATAGGGTGGTTATTTTGAGCAATTCTTATAAACAGAAAAAATCTTGAAGATATACTCTATCATGTGATTTTTAATTCATCTTTCTAAGTGTACTAATTTTTGAGTTATAAGCGTTTACTTTCATCCCTCTTTTTTTGTATCACTCTGTATAATAAATTCTATTTTACAGTATATATGATAAATTTCTCAAAAGTAGCGCTGTAAGAAATAGCGTCGCTATTTCTTTGAAAATGTAGCGGCAGCGCCGCTATATTATTCAGCATGTAGCGGCAGCGCCGCTATCTTTTAAAGTAGCGCTGTCCACCTCTGTATGTTTTGTAAAGATTAGAGAAACTCCTGTTCTGAACGTAAAGGATGAATGAAGGTGATGTGTAAATAAATTGAAGTTTAATTTTTTTTTTCCTACTGTCTATTCATTGCTTGTCTAAAGTAATTGTTAGGTTCTGACCTTACAGTTCTGTGTTGACTCTCTTCTCAGGATATTATTGAATGCAAATGGTAACAACTACACCATAGAGAGTTCCTCTGATGGAGAGTCTTGGCAACCAGTTTGTGGTGAGGTGTTAGGAGATGATCATTTACTCTGGCGTCGATTTGAGTTCAGTAAAAGAATTGTGGCGCAATTCAGGATGAAAGTGCAACAAAGAAACCCTAATAATGTAAGTATTTTTTATCTCATTGATGTGCTACAATACTCAGGAAACCTTTTTATACTTTGGTTGAAATGTGAGCAGGTAAACTTATTTGACAACAACAATAATAGAATAATATCAAAACATTAAAAATAAATAATTTATGTATAATAATCCAATTTTGTTGCTTTTTCATGACTTATTTTTCCACTTGATTACTCACGATTAAAAAAAATCGAAGGTGATAAATTATTAAAATACTTAAATAATGAAATATGAGCAATTATTCATAAAATTAAGTTTATGTCAGTGCTCCCTCCTTTCTTGAAATTCTTGAGTGTACCAGAATTGAGCTCCGTAAAAATAAAAGAAATTGTTTCTTATTTTTGTTTTGTACATTATTAATCTCTTATGTACACAGTTGATGTATAATATTGAATGAAAGTTTCTTTTAATATAATCGAAAGCCGAAAGGTTAGTGAGTGAACTTTCTAGGGCTAGGTTTTTTGGAATCAGCGGTGAATACATCAAGGTCCATGAGTTTGTTTTTCACGTTTGTGTTTATAATGTTCGTCACCATATATGCGCCAATGTTATCTAGAAGTACAACTGTCTATCTATCCATTTCTATAAAATTATAATATCTAAGCGGTTTAATTATGTGTAGGGTAAGTATCGCATGGTCGGATGACTATCTCTTATTTCAATAAAAATAGTCGTGAATGCGCTCTCCTTCATCCATTTAAGTTCTGGTGATTGAAATGTAAACTGTAGAAATATCGTTGCATGATGAATTAGTTTTTAAGTTTCATTTTTCCATCCTAGTAAAAAAATTATACACAAAATATACACAAAAATTATATACAAAATATTCACCAAAAATCAATATTTCGGTTCAAAATTGATATGCATTCAAAGCCCTTTTTGCACCCTTAAAAGGGTCCAAAGGGCATTTAACCTGTTATTTGAAAGATGGGGAAAATATCGAACGACAGTTGGGTGTAAGAAAATTAACCCCTCAGACAATAGATCATTGAGCCCAAGACAATTGAAACTAGAATAATTGGTAACAGCAGACATAATAAAAAGTTTTACTTTGTTATTACAGTATCAATGGTCTTTAATTAAATTAATAAAAAACAGACTCGCTTGATAAAAATGTACTCAACTCAATGTTTGCTCTTTTTAAAGAAACAATGCATTTATAATATTAAACTCTTACTTAATTGTTTAATAAGGTTTATTTACTGTCTGATTTTACAAGCAAATCATGCCATTTCAATAAAAGTTGCTGACTACGAAAATTATATCTAAGAATATCATTCTTGATATTTTGAAAGACCCCTTTGGTTTTTGTGTCCTATGGAGTTAAAATTAACAAAAAAATGTACACAAAGGATATTTTGCAAAGTGCTTTAATGACATGGGTGGAATTCCTCTTTGTTGATGACGAATGGACACAATAGTAAGACTTTGCAACGAGCCACACAGCTAATGTGACTCAAGTGTGTTGTAGAGACAGTTGTCCTCTCTGGATTAGTAAGGAAGAATGGCCTCCCTCCTCACCGCACCTCAACTCTCTCGACTCGAGAGAGTCGAGAGAGTGAAGCCTGCTGAATGAAGTCCAAATTAATCGAAAAATGGGAGAATATTTCCAGAAGACATCGCGAACAATATTTACAACTATTATTGCTATTGTTTATATTTATTGTGAATAAAAATGCTAGGGTTTAAATATTTTTGAATTTTTGTTTATAACTGTATTTATGCCCCACCCTGTATATACGCATTTTCTGTTATTCAAAGGTAATATCTTAATATTCCGGACTGCAGTATCACACTCTACAGGTATTAACTTCAATGAAGACCATTGGTGCTGTAATAGTAAAATAATCACTTCATCATTTGTCTTCTGTCACAATAATCTTGGGAACCAAATGTACTCCTGCAGTCATTTAGATTTAGTAAATTGTTATATTTGATGCATAACTTACACTTGATTTCCAATGCAATCGAATTTAGTTATTTCACAGTACTAAAAACTGTAGGTTATATATTTTTAATTAATTGAATTGCTACCATGTACATACATCAAATTACTTCTCTCTTACATGGATTAGCTTTTTGAGATAAATCTGATTATGAGAAGAAATATCAATGTTTCAAACTTTCCATGGAAAAGTCTGATTCGTCATACTCAATTTCAAATATATAGAAGATGTGAACATAAAGTAGCTTTTCTGAACAACAGAGAGAAAGATCTATGTAAATTTTTATACTGGTGAAAGTAATTGTAAACTTCATTCATCTGTTTTCATCTTTGATTTCTTCTTCAACCAGCTTTGGATTAACCTAATGTCCTTCGAAACTACTGCCAGCACCATTCCTGTCTCCAGAGAACATGTTCCTCAAACTTCATAGTTTTCACTTACTTTGTTTGGGGTAATGGTACGTTTTGCATGCAGCGATTATTATGTTGATCGCTGGCAGACCATTTTTCATGCAGCGATGGCATCAGTGTTTGTGACTGATTACTGTTAAACAAATCATAGCACACCGTCCGTGTATTCATAGAAAATGATAAAATATGAAAATTGGTAAACGGAATAAGAGGCATCCAGATATAACATCTTCAGATATAACAAAAATCTTGTCAAGAGTCTTCTTAACACTTTATGATATTGGAAAGACATTTTATTGCCACCTTCTGTTATACTAGGTATTACAGAAAATAGCTGTAATAATTTTTGTCACTTGAGAAGTTGAGTCCCCATGAATTATTTAGGTGTCATCGACTCATCACGTTACGTTTATAAATGAAAAATTAGGAAAAACCCGCGCAACACAGTCAAGATCAACTGCAACTCGCTATTTTACCGTAATTTAATAATTTCATAGATTCAGGAATTTTGAGACAAATTATATTAAATACTTTCATTAGAAATAAAATTTAAGATAAGTGAAGATCATTGAGCGATAATCGCAGCATGCAAAACGTACCGTAAAGACGATTCTTGAAGAGAACTGAAATAATGAACTAATTTGCTTACTGGAGTCGAGACAACAACCAATTTGCTTACTGGAGTCGAGACAACAACTAATTTGCTTACTGGAGTCGAGACAACAACTAATTTGCTTACTGGAGTCGAGACAACAACTAATTTGCTTACTGGAGTCGAGACAACAACTAATTTGCTTACTGGAGTCGAGACAACAACTAATTTGCTTTCTGGAATCGAGACAACAACTAATTTGCTTACTGGAGTTGAGACAACAGCTTCTGCCATTCACATGGGTTTAGGACAACTTGCCGTCGGACAATTCGTCGCGGACAATTCGCCGTGAGGACAACTCGCCGCTAGGACAACTCGCCACGTGATTTATGTTTGGCCGTCGTATACATCATTTACATATATTTAAAAATATTATAAAATTGAACAAAGATTTGTTTCATACGTTCATGACTAACGTTAAACCATGGTTGACAAATTTCATTATTTCAATTAATTAATTTCTTTTGTTATATCTGTGACTGTGAGAATATTTCAGGCCGCAAAAAATATTGAAGCTATTAATTTAAATTTAGAAGTGTATAACGTCTGCTTCGAAACGAAAGGCTTTCTAGTTGACGTCAAAAAGAAATTAAATACAAGGGACAGTAAAATAAGTTAGAAAGCAAAGTGACTCCTTGAACAGAGGCACCAACCATTAGTCCGTGATAAGCCCATGGATGCAGAAAAGCTACTTCGTAGATGCAATCACTTATACCAAGGAATAATATGAAAAGGAACACAAGAACCGGTGGCTGCACTCACGTATATATATGAGGAAAATGAAGCGGTGATAGTAAATATGGATCTTTTCTGTTTGCTGGGTGCATTTGAAAATAATGCAATTATAATTATATCATGGATACGCGTTGTGTTATTTAATGACCTCTGCTTTATGAGAACACCTTTCATTGATGACGAAAATGGTACTCTGAAGTGTATTTGGAGAATAAATAACGAATAAAAATATAATTCATATATGATCGAAAATGTGAAATAGTCCGATAACTAAGAACTTACCCCATTATTCAACAGATCTGCATACAAATCGCCATAATGCCGATTTGTTCAAGCAAATTATCATTATATTATAATTATTTTAGTTTCATATTAGCCCAGGGAACATAAACTTCTCTAAATACATTATTCAATATAACAAGTCAGTTTATATTCTAACGAAATAGTGTAATTTTAAAAGTAAGTACCTATGACACCATTAAATTTAATTATTTATATTTCCATTATTTTCAAAGGCGCACAGCAAACAGAAAGATCCGAAAATAAAACTTATTAGCCTACATAAGACAAAAATCTAAGACTTCGTAGTTAAAAACCTTTTATTTGCACTGATGTACTATTTTTAAACTAAAGTAATCTTTAAACGTATAAAGAAGACGCCTGAGCTTGTTTTCTTTCCAATAGAAAATTATTTTTAGCAAAATACTTTCAAATAGAACGAAGAAAATATTGTTGGTAATTTACAAGACACACTATGTTTATATAATTATAGTTAAAAAACTTTATATTTAACTTTCAAAATAAAAAAGACATTTCTAAATATTGCCAAGAAAATTTGATAATTAATTTACAACATGCAGCTTATATATAAATTAATTTTTATATATAAATGGTGTAGATGGCGGTAAAACATATATCACACGACGCCAAGTTGTTTTGGCGGTGAATTGTCCAGCGACGAGTTGTCCTCACGGCGAATTGTCCGGCGGCAAGTTGTCCGGTCACCCATCCACATAGACAACCTTCTATTAAGAAATGGAATCTATTTACTACTTTTATATCAGCTAAATATTTTTTATTATTAGTAATAATAATGTAGATTAGAAATTGGAAGTTTATTTACATTTATCAATATTTTTTAAATTACGTTTCATATTTAAAATTATTTGAGATGTTAACTATTATTTAACTAAAAACAATTAAAATGAAAGTTAAATAAAAATTATTTTACATTTTTTCTTATATGATCGAAGATGTGGAATTGTTCGAAAACTCTGAACTTGGCCAATAACTTCATCAATTCAATAGTATTGTAATAAAAAATATTCCCCCCATTCAAAGTGATGAAGTGTAACAAAGTTATTCTAGAATACTTGAAATTGTAGTGTGTGATTACTTACTTATTCTTGCTTGTCATTTAGATTTTATAGAATCATTTAAGAATTTTATTTGAGTATTTTATCTGTTTAATTTAATTACTGTTTAATTTAATTGCTTGATTCAATAAAATTATATTAATTTTTTTTAATTTTATTGCTTTGGTAGATAGTTATTTACATGAATCATGTAAGTGTACTTTTAAGAGAGAAATAAGATTTCAGCAAGAATATGCATCCTTAGTAATACATAGAAAGAATAATAACTAGAAAATAGTTCAATATTTGTACGAAGGGAAGATAGTATGTTCATAAACTTGTTGTTTGGAGTTAACACTCAAGTACGAAAAACAGTGACAAAGTATTTAAATTGACCTTTGTCTCTACCAAGGCTAATTAATAGACTATAATGTATTTAGACCTTGCTCTGGACGTTGCTGTGATACCTTTACACACTAATGGGTGTGTCAGAGAATGCGATGGAGGTGTGACAACCTGTAGAAGGTATAGGAAGTGGATTCCAGGACAATAACCCCCCGTGCAAAAAAACCCCGGTCTATATAAATAGTATAATTAATTTTTATTAATATATTAAACATTATCGAATGCGAACCAATAATTATTACATTATCTTCGAAAACATGACTATTTTTTTTGGCAAAATTAGGTATACCTATTTTATAGTAAAAAAAATAAAGTATACATTTTCTCATTATCAAACCTTGCCCTGGGGGGCAAGACCCCCACCCCCCTCCCAACTGGACCGCTAACACAACCATAGGTGCGCTATATCTCTTTATAGTTATAACATATAGTAGTTTTATTAATAAAATTGAATTAGGCTATTTATATCGATCGGGGGTTTATTGCACGGGGTTTTTGCTTTTTTTTTTATCCGGGGGGTTTATTGCACGTTTCTTTTTGTCCGGGGGGAATTTTGCACGGGGGTTTTTTAACCGCGTTTTTTTTTTTTTTTTTTTTTTTGCACGGAGGGTTATTGTCCTGTCACCATAGGAAGTGGTGTGTGACCAAATTCTACTGAAGACTGTTATTAAACGTGAGTAAAGGGCCATACACACGTATGGTTTTTTAAGTCTTTACACCAGACTTTTTGATAAGCTCCTCCTACTTTTACCACAAGAATATAAGAAAAAACGATAAAATAATTAATGGCAGAAAAAAAAACGATAAAATAATTAATAATTATTTTATCGTTTTTGCTTATATTCTTGTGGAAAAAGTAGGAGGAGCTTATCAAAAAGTCTGGTGGAAAGACTTAAAAAACTATACGTTTGTACGACCCTTAAGAGTGAAGGAATCCTGGTGATTCATTATGGGGAATGTATAGATTCTGAACATTTATTTACTGTCCAATGTACACTGAAAGAAAATTGACTCAAAATTTGGGTTTTCATTTCGTCCCATAACTGGCTCAGAAATGTGAGTCAATTTGATTCATCCTTCATGTTGACTCCTAATTCATAGTCAGATTGAGTCAATCAAGAGAAAAGACTCCAATATCGCAGTTTGCCAGTCTTGACTCAAGCGATGAGTCAGGTCGTCTCGCCATTTTTTCTCAGTGTAGCTGACATTTTGATACGATATTCAAATTCTAAGAAAATATCGATGGTTGCCCTATTAAATGTAACAATTAGATGCATAATCTAACAAAATAAATATTATTCAAACATGCAACAATCGACTGATGTTTGCCTTATTAAATGTAAAAAAAGTTATTTAAAAAGACAATATTTTTGGATAAACTAAGAAAATCCGTATCATTCGAAAGCGCAGAAATCGATCGATGGTTGCCTTACCGATTGATACCCGCGATAGAATGTGTCAATTTGATGTACAATAAATATATATATATAGCTCGGTATATTATAAAATATGTGTACATATACGTAAATAAAATATAAAAAATCCATGGTGAACTGACAAACTTGACAGGTAGGCATGAATAGTGAGTGTGCTCCTCAGGTAACAGGTGCAGCAGCCAGTAGTACCTATTCATGCGTACCTGTCAGGTGGACATCATAGTGTATTGCCGGCCTAAGGGTCATTCAAGTGCTTCATTGTAAGTACAATAGGTTACTAGGTACTTTGGGGCTATGATATACACCCAACTAATAATGATTACGTTAAGCTTGAATTAAACTGTATATTTAGCTAACTATATTATCATACTAAAAGAGTTATTCTAATTTCTTTACTATTTAAAGAAGGCTAAAGCCTAAATAAACGAAAGGAATAATGGTTTTATTATAATATTTATAACTGACTAGGTGCTACAGAAAGGAGGTAAGCCTAAAGATTTAATACTAATTAATAAAATAACGAAAAGGCAGGTAGAAGGTGTACGGACAACTGCCATGCGGACAACTGCCATGCAATATATTATAATTTTATATTGGGTGAATTGTAAAGCACTTGAAAACTTAACCTTTCATGGAATTAATTTGATGTGAAGTATATTATTATCTTAACCTAAAAATTAAGTATAATATTAATCGTACAGTCTGAAATTGTGCATAAAGAAGTATAAAAATTAATATTGACGGTAGATTCAGAATTTGAAGTTGAAGTATACTAAATTCATTTCTTTTTTAAATAATATTTAATCCATTTAGCTCCTTAAACAATCAAATGGTTGACAAGAAGTGGAAAATCTATAGATGCAAAACTTTATTTTCGAACATTTCATAATACAAAGAATAGTACAAACACAAGCTTTAGAGGTTAAAATTTCCAGTGAGTTTGATACTGCATTTTACTGTTTAAGAATTTTCATTGGGTTAATTAATATTTTTTATTTGTAAAAACAAACATTTCTTCTAGATTCAGGAATAGAAACTGAAGTAGCATTTATCTTACTTTTATGTTAACAAAACACTTTACTCAGAACCTTTGAAATATGAATTTGTTTTTCTATAGTTTCTTTGTTTCTATAGCTCCCACCGATCAGAATCATTTCTTATAAATATTTGAAAAGTGTCAAAATATGAGAATAATTATTACTGAAATATGTCTTATTAAATTTGTTATTATACTAATAACAAATCAACATTTTAGTTAACTCATATATGCCAATTGTTGTGTGAAAGCAACTCTAAAATAGTAATCACTGAAAATCTTAACCTGTAAAGCTTATCTTTGTATTCTGAAATGTTTGTAAAAAAGTTTTGCACCTATACATTTCAATCTTTTTGTCAATCATTTGATTATTTAAGGCGTAAAATGTGAAAGAAAATGACTGTGACAAAGAAAGAAATCTAGTATTACTTCAGTATTAATTTCAATGTTTCTTCATTCACAATTCCTTACTATACAATTAACATTTTTATACTAAAATTTTAGGTTAAATTAAGGATATATGTACTTCACATCAAATTAATTCCAAGAAATGTTAGGTTTACAGTGCTTTACAATTCACCCAAAATAAAATTATAATATATTGCATGGCAGTTGTCGGCATGGCAGTTTGTCGCATGGCAGTTGTCCACTATGGCAGTTGTCCGCATGGCAGTTATCCGCATGGCAGTTGTCCGCATGGCAGTTGTCCTAGAGCCCAGGTAGAAAAATATAGGGATTATAGAAATAAGGTAAATATGAAAAATGTTATGTTGTAATCTTGGATGGGATCTAGGAATAGGACCCTGCAGTAGTTAGAGTACTACAGACAAGCCTTGCTTTAAGTACAACTCACTTTAGTAAAAGTGGTACTCATTTCGAGTCATGTTTCGAGATAAGAACCGTTCGTGGACATAGAAAACGGAGACAATTTTTTGTGATTATTTCACGGTAACTAAAAAAACATCAAAATTATAATCCAGATAAGGTTATTAGAAGCAATTGGTTCAGAGATTCAACATGTCCCATTTTAGGGTAAGTTCCATATTTTCGAACACGTGAAATTTTTTATATAATAATCATTATCTAACTATTACTTCAATTGGTATCCATGATACCAATTTTAAATAATAACTATAATATTTTCTTTTCTGATGTGTACGAAATCGTAGAACCAACCAATAACTTGTAACTTAGTACCCTACTACAAAAAACATTTCATAGAGCATAAAATTGCGGTTTGAAATGTAGCACAATAATTATAGAAATGTAAGTATCTTTTAATTACTCACTTATACTGAGTGAGAGTTAAGCTATGGATAGTTTTTAAAACTTTTAATAAATGAACGACTTTAAACTTTTTCATCACAGTCACAAACAATGAAAGACTGTATATTATTAATAATATGCTTCTATACGTAGTACTCTAATAACTCGAAAACAAATTTTCTTTCCATAACTCATAGAAAATGATATAGCTATATAATCAAGGAGTGACAATTATGAATTTCTTGTTACTTTTATTCGCTTTAGTTACCGTTTGGTAACTAAACTGAGTCGTGATTTTGTGACTAAAGCGGGGGATGCCTACAATCAATTTATTGCATTTAAAGCAA
Organism: Caprella mutica; assembly: GCA_947561585.1. Classification (NCBI taxonomy): domain Eukaryota; kingdom Metazoa; phylum Arthropoda; class Malacostraca; order Amphipoda; family Caprellidae; genus Caprella; species Caprella mutica. The sequence continues at coordinate 202,265 of CANNZV010000097.1, read as the reverse complement.
TATCTATTTGAACATAAATTTATACATGAATAGCAAAATTACAGAGAAAGTATTACAAAATTAAATGAACAAATAGGCAATAGCTCCTATGAACTCACCGGTTAACGGGTATATATTTAAACACAAAATATAATAAATACTACGCTAGGCTTGGGTTAGTTCTGAAGACTGAGAGGCTTGAATGAAGGATCTCGCGCTAGGATGTGTGACTCTGGACTGGTGGAAATTTGGATTGGTTTTGGTGGCTTTATATATGCTGGCTTTGGTTCACTGTGATTGGTGGCGGCAAATGAGTAACCAAACTGCGGGAAAATGTTTATTAATGATTGGCTGTGACGTATCTGCATTGCAGATCCACCACAGGCCTTCCCTATAAAGTGTGGAGCTCCTGATGTTAAAAATATCTGAAGTCTGGTCGAGGGCTACCAATCACAGCGAACCAAACCGCGGGGAAATGCTTAGTAGGGGATGATGGTCATCAATGGGACACTGGGAACAATGGGACAGGCTGAATAACTTTTTTATTTGAGGGTAATTTGTTACAAAATCTTAGTGGTAAATTAGGCATACTTCAGTGCATTCACTCGCATTGCATTCAGCGGTTGGGGTGCAGTCAGCCCTGTGTAAAAGCGAAAACGTGTTTTAGAGGTGGAAAAACTAAATTTTTCGTACTTTGTTTTAATTGTCATAAATCTGTTAATTAAACATATAATACTTACGGAATTTTTACATAATATTAAGTAATATGTGAGATATGATCAAATGAAAGGATTGCCTTTATACATTTGTAGTTGAGCTGCTAAAGTCCGTATTACACTGTGGCGCTCGCCATGGCGCTGTTGTCTCTCTCTACAGATATGGCGCTCACCATTCTCAAAATTGCTATTACACTAGACGAGTCGATATGGCGGTGATCGTGCATTGAAATTTAGGGAAAATTGAAAAATTTACTATGAAATGAATCTTAACAATAAAATTCGGTGTCATCACGAATATACATTCAGTTAATTATCTTTTTGATAGTTCTGTGAAGCAATTCCATGCGTATATATTAAAAAGTTTAATTCCATTGATTGTATGGCAACACTGGACACTACACAGAAGCGTTCATTCCTTTTTAGTATCGCGCAGTAGCCGTACAAAGTCTTAAATAACTTTTAAAATGAAACAAAATACTTTTTCCACTACTTCAAATCTCTTTAGCAGGTTTCAGTGACAATTTCATCACCTCTAAAACGGTGGCGGTGTTCGTTCTATCGCGCAGTGAGCGATCACAAATTAATGGCGCTCGCCATGGAATTGTTTGCTATTCGAGAGAAAAGGGGCGGAGTTAGAGAGAAAAATAACAAAACCGTGGCGACCGCCATGGCGAGCGCCACAGTGTAATATGGGCTTTAGCCTGCTATACCCAAATGTTTTCAAAATGGCGTCATGGTGATCATTGGGACAGACAATTTGGTTAACAATGGGACAGTGCCCTATTGTCAACCAAACTGTCTAGTTACTCCATATTAATCAATAAATATCTATTTTTGATACAATAATGTGAACTGTAGCTTCAGGGCTTCTTGTAGAAACAGTTTCCAGCTGAAGCGAATTTTCGACCATATTCAAGGGCTTTAGCAATCTGAGGTCATCACAAAGCACTGCATAGAAAACAAATTTCACTGATAAAAGAAAAAGACGCAGCATGATTGCAACGGATACACCAGAGAAAGAAGAGCTTTTTTGCTGATGCCAATAAGGATAAGGCCTTCGAAATCACTTCATAAAATATCTGCCGTAGATGGCCTGTGAACTATGTTCTAGGTCTGGTATTGAACTCTTAATTTAACTGATCCATTCGTCTGAAGAACTTAAATCTCTACCGAAAATGTTGGAAATGAAGGTTTATGAACTTGTAGAATTTGATTCGATTTCCGAAACGTATTCTGTTGGCCAAAAACATGAAAAAGATAAATACGAAATATTGATGTTAGGCGAAGATTCGAGTGCAATGAGCTTAATTTTACATATATTCCTGACGGTGACAGGACAATAACCCCCCGTGCAAAAAAAAAAAACCCGCGGTCAAAAACCCCCCGTGCAATATATCCCCGGACAAAAAAAAAAACCCGTGCAATGAACCCCCGTACAAATACCCCCGGACAAGAACCCCCCAAGCAAAATAACCCCGGACGATATAAATAGCCTAATTCAATTTTATTAATTTTTTATTAATAAAATTACCGTATGTCATAAATATAAAGAGATATAGTGCACCTAAGGTTAGGTTAGCGGTCCGATTGGGGGGTGGGGGGGGGGGCTTGTCCACCCCCCCCCCGATCAGGTTTGATAGTGACAAAATGTATACTGTACTTATTTTGACTATAAAATAGGTAATTGGGTATACCTTATTTTGCATGTTTAATATATTAATAAAAATGAATTATGCTATTTATTTAGACCGGGGTTTTTTTTGCACCGGGGGTTTTTTGCTTGTTTTTTTTTGTCCGGGGGTTTTTTGTCTGGGGGGTATTTTGCACGTTTTTTTTTTTGCACGGGGGGTTATTGTACTGGAATCGTTCCTGACATGGCATCGGTGAGGCTAGAGGACATTAAACTGATATTATATGAACGAACTGAGTGTGGGACAACATGAAGAGATAATTCTAACTTGAAATTTTACCATAGCCTCAACAATATACAAGTTTGATAAACTGTCCCATCGTTCACCAGGGTATGTCCCATTGTTCACCAGTGCTGTTATACAATGGGACAATTTTTTTTGTTTTTCTTTAATTTTTTTTAGTCAACAGAATATGTGATAGCATTCGAGTTAGATTCATTTTATAAAGGAATATCTATATTACACATGGATTTTTTATTTTTCATACTTTGCCCATAGTAAATGAAATATCAATCTTTCTGTGTTTTTTGTCCCATTGATGACCATCCTCCCCTAATGATTGGCTGTGACGTATCTGTATTGCAGATCCGCCACAGTATCACCTTACATTTTACAAGTTTGCAAATAAGCCAACTTAAAAGTGCCAGCCTGGTATTAAATAAATATAAAGTTATCTAGGTACTGCAAGCTAACGAAACATATTGTTTATTGCCATATTCTATCTATTTACTTGCCGCATCTATATAATTCTCATTTTGACATTACTTCATCTGATTTTGTGTGACGTCATTTGTTTACATAGTTTCTGAAGACCGGAATCAAGTTCATCGTCAATGAGTTTGAAACTTAGTATACTTTTCTATCTATTTACTATGAATGTACTTATCAAAATAAGAAAAAATTAAATTTAAAAGGGACTAAGTTTAAGCAGGTTTTTCCATTTTTTTTTCAAAGTGTGGTCAGAGTCGCCATTTTCAGTCACCCGGTAGTCACGTCAAACTATAATTCAATCAGCTGATTACCATACCCTATGTTACTGTATCCTGATCAACCCTGTGAAAGAACAAAATGGTCAGATTGGTCTATGGAACATCTTTGATGAAATCCATTCTTTAGAGTTTAGTAGGTATTATAAAAAATGTTACGCAGTCAAGGAAGGATGCTGTCACTTGTCAAGTTGAGAGTGCTCATGCGAATTTTTTTGTTCTCCAAAAGTATTTATAGTGTAATTTAGGTTTAAGTAGCTACAAATTATAGAAATAAATTCATGTACCAAGAGTACGGAAGTACGGGCCTAGTACCTACCCAATTAGGTTCCACTTGACTTAGCCACTCCCTCTCTGAGGCTCTCTCCCTCTTAGGTAGAAGCCTAGAAGGTACCTACCTAGTAATAGTATTAGTTTCTTAGGTTTTGCCGTTTTGGTAATTGAGGAATTAAAAACAAATTTATGATCTGATCATCTAAATTATGGATTTATGGGTAAATTAACTAAATTTGTGATTTAGGTCTGCCAGTCTGTATTTCGTGGTAAATTCCACCGACATGTCGGTGGAATTTTTTCCCTTTGAATATAATATTCTGGTAAAGTCGGTCAATTTTTAGCTATTTATTCCTATGTTAGTCCCAGTCTGAAAAGTACAGCAGGATTTGTAGATTAATCCTGTGCAGCTTGTGCCCAAGTCCTATTTAATTCCTATGTTCCCATGTTATTTGCTGCGCCCAAATCCCAATTTCTGCAAAAAATCCTGGGTCTGTGGTGACCTTCTATTCAGACTGGTATGTTACCATTAATTTTCAGTGGAAAAATGGGTAAAATGTTGGTGGATCAGCCAAATTACTGGAAATTTATGGTGGATTTTGTGCACCAAATACAGACTGGGACTGTCTGTGACCTGCCTCTGAATAAAAGGGATTTTTGATATTTTAACACTAGGTATATAGGGTCACCGGTCACGCAGGTAAATTGTGGCCCACTCACTAACTGCGGCCTCTCACAAGTTAACAACTGAAACATCATAGCTTCATAACATACGTCAAAGCTTACCTAAATTATTAAGTTATAGCGTGCACTTTTGTCTGTTCTTAAGTTTTTTGGATAGCTAAGCAACATTTCCAGTCTGCAGAATATGGGACATTTTTAACATTTTCTGTGCGAACAATCCTTAATTTCCTCCTATATTTACATGTATTTTACTGAGAACAGAAGCCAAAATAGAGGATTTTTTGGAGAACAGTTTACCAGTTCCTGCAGTCTGGCAACATTTTAATGTAATTTCGATTCAGAATGTTTTAGAGACTCTCTTGAGAGGGCCGCAATCCAAGTAAAATAGTATGTCTCATAAACTCACCATTTGTTTCTCCAGCTCTCTCCAAAATTCAACAAATTCTCTCCAAAATGATCAGATTTTCATAAATTCTCTGCAAAATAACATTGTAGCATAGGAGAAAACTAGAAAAAACTCACCAATTGCATTTGAATGGCTCAAAATAACTGTCACAAACTCGCCATTAAAATGGCGAGTTTGGACATGCAGACACATGCTTTATTACTTGGGCCGCAATTAAAAATTAAAGGGCCGCAATTTACCTGCGTGACCCTAGTTAGCCTAAGTTAGGTAAAATGAGGGTAAATTTGTGATTTAGGTCCCTTAATATATAGGTAAAAGGAGCCATTTTAGTGATTTTATCCCAGTCTGAAAAGTAGAGCAGGATTTGTGGATTAATCCTTCGCCCAAGTCCTATTTAATTCCTATGTTCCCATGTTATTTGCTGTGCCCAAATTCCAATTTCTGTAAAAATCCTGGGTCTGAGGATACCTACTTTTCAAACTGGATTTTATCAGTCTGGGAGTCTGCAGAATATGGAACATTTTCCTAAGACTCTCTGAGTCTGCAGGAGCCAGTCTGTATTTGGTGCACAAAATCCCAATGACTTGTCTTTTTAATAAAGGTGAAAAAATCCACCATAAATTTCCTGACTCCAGTAATTTGGCTGATCCTCCAACATTTTCCTAAAATTAATGGTAACATAGTAATAATAGCCCTTGTTTCAGAGAATATTCATTGAGTCGCCAATATATCTTTTTTTTTTCAAAATAAGTCAACTAAAATTAGTAATGCAGTCGCGAGTTGTCATAATTTAATTCCAATTTTGAAAGTCGACAGTCGCCATGTTTCAAAGTATGGACAAAGTCGCCAGTATATTGGCGACTTTTGAGGGATGAAATTAGTTGAAAAACCTGTTAATAACAAGTAAATCACTCATAAATTAGTCTCATGAGATGCACATGCATCAGACTTGAAGCATAAGGATGTTTTTAAATGTAAAATCTTTACTAGGAAGTCTAATTTCTTCTTTAAAGTATCTTAAATGTGGTGACCTGGATCCATTTTTTCACTAAACTGGCGACTTTCCTGCCACTCTTGGAAACATGGGACAGTCGTCAATATACCTATATTATTATAACTACCTAAATTAATTGAGAGCGTATCCCAGCCAGTATTTGGTGCACAAAATTCCACTGACTTTTTGAAAAAGCTGAAAAAATCCACCATAAATTTCCAATAATTTGGCTGATCCACCAACATTTTACCCCTTTTTCCACCAAAAATTAATGGTAACATAGGAATAAATAGCTAAAAATCCACTGACTTTGCCAGAATATTATTTTCAATGGAGAAAAATTCCACTGACAAGTTGGTGGAATTTACCATGAAATACAGTCTTGAGCGTATCAGCCAATCAGAGAGAGGGGCATACAACTGATACCAGCCAATCACAGAGAGCCTGAGAGAGGAATACTTTCTTAAGTTTCTTTCATAGTTATTCATTTTTATTTTCCGATAATTAGTCAGAGAGCATCAAATTAAAATGAATGATGTGATCACTCACTACTTGTCATTTCAATTTGATGCTCTCTGACTAATTATCGGAAAATAAAACAAATGAATAACTATGAAAGAAAGTATGCCTCTCTCAGGCTCTCTGTGATTGGCTGGTATCAGTTGTATGCCTCTCTTATTGGCTGATATGCTCTCAATTAATTTAGGTAGTTATAATAATATAGGTATATTGGCGATTGTCGACTTTCAAAATATTTTTTTTGTTTGTTTTAAAAGACAATATTTTTCTAAAATTGGAATTAAATTATGACGACTGGCGACTGCATTACTAATTTTAGTTGACTTATTTTGAAAAAAAAAGATACATTGGTGACTCAATGAACATTCTCTGAAACTAGGTAATTTGACCAGTCTGTATTTGGTGCACAAAATCCCACTGACTTTTTCAAAAAGCTGAAAAAATCCACCATAAATTTCCAGTAATTTGGCTGATCCACCAACATTTTCCCAATATATCCACCAAAAATTAATGGTAACATAGGAATAAATAGCTAAAAATCCACTGACTTTGCCAGAATATTATATTCATTTTACCCATTTTTCCACTGAAAATTAATGGTAACATAGAAATAAATCATTAAGAAGTAAGAACTCACCGACTTTGCCAGAATATTATTTTCAATGGAGAAAAATTCCACCGATATGTCGGTTGAATTTACCATGAAATACAGACTGGCTGGTGCGCCAGGTGCGGGAGTTATTGATTGAATTTTAGAAATCGGAGATCTTTGCGGCCTGCGGGAGATCATGAATTAATTCCTATGTTACCATTAATTTTTGCTGCAGGAGATTTTGAATTGATTCCTATGTTACCATTAATTTTGCTGCGGAGCAATTCTAAATCTGCTACCGAGAGTTAGAGAGTAACTCTCTCTCAAATTAAAATCTCTGCGGGAGATTCAGTAAGAATGTATGCTTTTCAGTTTTCACTCGCACTGAATGATTCCTCCTGCTCGTAAATGATTTACTGAATGCATAGTAAGACTTATCCCTCCTAAATAGCTTTACATTCTCATTCATAAGAAAATATTAAATTACACAACTAATTTCAGCTTTATTTTAATTTGTACAGTTTTATAAATTTAATTGGAAGAAGATTCATCCAGAAATTCAATATGGGTGAGTACTATATTCCTACTATTTTTGTTTATTTGAACACACTTGACTTTATTAGGTACTCTTGTATTTTCATTTTAGTAATGAAGTTGGGTTCCATTAAACAAAGCAGTTCTTGCTAATGCAGAATGAAAGAGACCCACATTAAATAAACTTCAGCTTCATTGGTAATTGGGGGTTGCCTAAAATCTGAAGTAAAGAGTAACTAAATGCTGTTAATTTAGTTAGTTAATTATATTCAGTAGCTAACTGGCCTATTCAAATATGAACATGTTTCGTATCACTGCCGCGCCATCTTAATGCAACGAAACTTCAACTGCTATAACTTCAATTCGGAGAGAAAAGTATTCCTTTATCATTACTAAAAATATTTGTCATATTTTGTGTACAAATTATATTTTTTATCATACAAATGTGCCATTAGAAGCAAAATTATTTAAGTAGTGATTGCATTCACTGAGTAGCTTTTCTGCATCCATGAACACTTATAGTTTCTGTGGGTTGTGATTGATTATGGAGCCACTTTCCTTTCTGACTGCTTCTTCCAATCCCTTGTACTTAATTTTTATGACACCACTGATATGGATAAAGGAAATGTTAAACCCCTACTAAATTTATAAATGGTTGAATATTCCTTTAGTAGCACTAATGAAGATAGTCCTTTACCATTGTTGAGAATGTAATTGATGCCTAATGTGAAAGCTGATGTAAGCTTATATATCTAATGTGGAATCTGAGTTGCTAATTAATAAAGAATAAAATAATGTCTGGCTTAAAATTTTAGTCATCAGATTTACACTCATATTGATTGAAACTTTCTAATTTTCTGAGCTTCAAATATTTTAAATTATCAAGATTTATTGTATTGAGTTATTGAACAGTTCAACATTTTGGATCATATAGGAAAAAACTATAGCTACAGCTAATTTAATATTTTGACTTGTTTTTTTTAATTAGAATAATTAGCTAACTGAAATGTTACATTATATATTTTTTTATATGATCAGAAATGTGGAACAGTTTGATGATTCAGAACTTACCCACCCCCAGGGGCTGTATCCTGAAACTGTCTGTGGTGAATGGAAGAGAAGGGGGGTGGTGTCCTTTGGGCCCCAAATTGTTGTAATTTGGATTATGGATTGTCTTTTTTTCATTTTTACCATGTTTATCATTTTTATAACGCTACTTGCAGTTTTGGAGGATAACGCGAGGGTTATGCTCTTCAACTACGAGGTCTTAGATTTTTGTGTTAGGTAGGCTTCTTTTACTATCACCTCTTCCATCCGTGATTGCAGCCACTGGTGCTTGTGTCCCGTTTTCAAAGATTTATTTCAAACAGCTCCCATACATTAGATAAGAGTACTGGGAGAAATAGCTACTCGCATCAAATACCTTAATATTAAAAAACAACAATATAAATGAGCTGTAAGGCAAAATAAGCCCGATTGCTTCTAGGGCAAAAAACATTCCTTGGTAAGTGACTGCTTTCACGGAGTAGCTTTTCTGCATCCTTGAGCATCGTCACTGACGGTGGTAAGTGACTTTGTTCATGGAGCCACTTTCCTCTCTTACTGCTTCTTCCAGTCCCTTGTATTTAATTTCCTTTTGACGTCAGCGATATGGCCTTTGGTTCCGAAGCAGATGTTAAACCCCTACTTAATTAATCAGAACTTACCCTAAAATTAAAATGATGTTATAATAGAAAAGTTATTATGTTTCATTCCCCAACTGATATCCCTTCCTTTGGCAGGCTGCATGAAATGCTGCTGCATCATTGTGCTCATCATAGCCCTGATAGTGGCTGCGTCAATGGGCCTCTTAACCGCTCTCTTCCCTTACCCATCTCATGCCTCCTGTAGAGCTGTTTGGTATGTTATTCTACTGAAGGAAGAACACATTCTTACATTTTAAGTGTAATACTCTCAAGTTGAGAGAAAGTTATTGTTCTTAAATTTGTTAGGCTGATGTTAGGCAAGCTATATGTTATTACATTAATATTAAAAAGTGAAATTTGATTTATTATGAATCACATAGAATAAAAGGTAAATAAATATTTTGAAGGTTCATTTCTGTTTCTGTGTAATTTCTAAATAAACTATTATTCTTTTTCCTACTTACCAATTCAATTCTTTGCATGTTTGTGTTTGTTGCACAGGACTTTTGGTGAGGATTGCAGTGCAGTGCAAAACACTCTGGTGGATAAAATGAAGGAGTGGAGTGGGACTGACTGTCCGTCAGAAGATCTGTGTGGTTACGAGTACCTTGGCTATGATGGCAATGAAATAAAAGCCACACACACCACACCAGTCACTAAATATGTCGACTCACTGCACTTCTCATTCCAGAACACAATATTTGGATGTGAGGTTTTGGTGAGTAGCCAACTTTAAACCTTTTGGGCACTTAGAAAATGTGATATAATAAACTAACTATTCCTAGTTTCAACTCGAGTAGCTATGTGAAGATTTTAACTTATTCTTTAGAGTAATTAAAGTTGAACTCCTCTATAGTGAATGCCTGTACTAAACTCTGTTGTGAACATATTTAGTTTAGTCTGCCACAAATATTCGTTAGTTTTCTATCATCTCTATATAGTATATTAGTTATATTTCATGAAAGAGGAGTTCTACCAGTACAACTCCTCTATAATGAAGTCATGTGTAGTGAACCATTCTGATTTCTAGAGTTCTGATAAATAAAATACCGTGCATAATGAATTTCTTTTCTATAGTCTACCATGAAAGAGGCAGTTTTCTATTCATCTCTTAAATCCTCTATAGTAGAGTAAACTCTCTATAGTGAACTAGTTGAAGTTCACAATAGAGGAATTCTACTGTAGTTATTATTGATAACTGCTATGGTGTTACAAATATAGCTATTGAAATTCTCCTGAGTGATGAAGAACTCTCTTAAATTAATTCCTTTTAAAATCAGATAACATTAATTCCTTTTACAGTCAGATCACATTAATTCCTTTTACAGTCAGATCACATTAATTCCTTTTACAGTCAGATCTCATTAATTCCTTTTACAGTCAGATCTCATTAATTCCTTTTACAGTCAGATCTCATTAAATCCTTTTAAAGTCGGATCACATTTAAGTCAACTGATGCCCTAATTCTTCCTATCTATTATAGCGTGATTCTAGATATTAAAATATCCATTACATGCATTATTTCAATGATAGTTCATTTGAAGAGACTTGTGATGCTTTTTTTTGCCTTAGGGTTTCAGTCGGTCTGACGTGTGGTACGCTGTGCTTGACTTCGGAGTCAATTACTGCAACCTGAAGGACCTCATCGTAGGGAGTGGCTTGACCAGAGGAGACGTTTATTACACAGAGGATTCCAGTGACGCTAACTGCACGATGTACTCTGTCGCTCATTGCAGGGTCAGTTCGTAAAGGAGAGAGAGACGTCAGTTTGCAGAAGTGAGGACGCAATCTTCAGGACAATCTGAAGCTCTAACTATGCATTATGGAACACTAAGGAACTTACACAATAAAGTTGCTATATATACCTACCTATCAAAGTACTACTTATATATTCTATGCCAATTCAAAGTTAGACTGCCTTAGATAGTTTTAAATTAATGTATATGAGTGTGAGGCCAAAGATTTTTAGGAGTTTCTCAGAAAATAAGAAATTTACCTCATGGTTAGTGTCTGTATTCCCATCTTACTCTGTTCCTTTTACTCACCCAGTGTTATAATTCTCTTTTATTTTCGTTCAGGTCTTCCTTTTTGAAGTCCCTTGCAATGTTTACACAATTTTGGAATACAAAATCTTTTAGGTAATAATATAGTCAGATAAATTTGTAAGAATGAATGCTTTGCAGTTTGCACACACTCTGAAATATTCATCATGCTAGCAGATGATTTTCTATCAATTACTGAATGCACAGTACAAGTAATTAAATTTGATTTATATAATTGATAATTGAAGTACTTAGAGCCAACAATATTTTAGACAGTAATGTATGATCCAATTTTTTAGTTGGTTCTACATTTTCGGACACACAAGGAAAATAGAATAACTAAATGATGGGCACTCGTAGAGCGCATACCTTTGCCGCCGCTTACAAATGACCTTGACCATCCAATAACCATCGAGTTATAAATTACCTTGACCTTCGACTCGTTCGCTCCCAAAATCTACAATTTTCGTAGGGATATCTATTGTGAATTGTTTTTAGTTTTTATATCTTATCCCACATGGATGTAAACACAATAACTTTTACCTGTGAAATAAGTTATTGTTTTCCTAAATATTTACTCTCGAGGAACTTTATACTCTATAAAATGGTTGAAACTGTTACTAAATATACTTACTGGAGATTATATTAGCAGAAATTTAGCAATAAAAGACAGGTAATTGATATGCAGCTTTGATAATAAATTAATAAGGTTGTAAGTTTTGATGAAATGCTTAACTAACTATGTGATGTTGTGAGAGAAATAACTACTAATAATAGCTTTTTTGTTGAAGAATTATCTGTTACTGTTTTTCTATGTCTTGAGACATTGCGCTGTTGTAATGAACGCATAGTCGGTTAACACAATTTATTGGTCAGTTGCTACCCTATTAAGTCTTCCTTCTTTCTATGTAGTATTATTCAAGCTTATTCTATATCAAATATATTATATTACTTAGAGTAGTTTATCTAATCCTTTACTGACCCCCATTATAATTGTACCAGTAACAACATTTAACTGTGGAGTGTGCTTTTACTGCTCTATAAACATAGGACAGTAGTTAAAATATCATAGACTTCTAGTATTATTAGTTTCGATGGTTGGAGAGGTGTTAAAAATAGCAACGAAAAGTCTCCCACAGCCAACTGTTGCAGAAATAACATGGAAAGTGATTTTTCTGCTTCTATACATATACAGTGACTGTAGTTGATGTGCTGCCTTGATTATAATCAAAAATATAATTCTTAAAAAAAGGACAATTTTTTAAATTATATTAAAAGTTCAATGTACTTCTTCGTTCCTATAAGCTATGAGAGTCAAGTGAAGTTTAACTCAGCCACCAGTGCCAAGTGGTCGCTAGGTATTAGTGTGCTGGGTAGAGCCGTGTTAGCTGTCACAGTAGCATGGGAAGGAAGGGCTACCACCTGTCAAACAATAAACACATTAACTGATAGTACATGACATTGTAAGGTAGACTGTAATATTAGCACAACTAGGGGGTGGTGAAAGTAGCTCAATAACTATTCTTTGAAACAACTTCTTCCACTTAAAATTAATTTAATTAAAAGAGTGAAAGATTAATCCTTATGAAATCAGAGTCAAGAATAAAGTAATTATGGACATATTCTGAACCTCAACCGTAGTGAACTTTTCAAACTTTCCTCAACAGAAGTGACTCAAAAGTTGTCAGTTAACAACTTACCTTCTGGAGGTTAAATTGTTCCTTCTGGTAGAAAATATAATCGAGGCATCCGTTGAATGCCTGCACATAATTAGTGTAAGGGGGAGTGCCACAAGCTGAGCACAGATTGAGGGACTGACTGTGATCGAATGGAGTGATGGACTCCTCTGGAACTGTGGATTAGAGAAACTTTCATCAGGTATAGAGTAAAGCTAAATAGCTGATTGGAAATAGGAAGTGTTTGTACCTAACTTTTTGGGTACAAGGAAATCTATCCTTTTATTTATTTTTGATAGATATATAATATTTAATAAGCGACAAGAACATAAAGATATTGTGATGAGTTATCAGATATGGTTTGTGTACTTGTCCTTAGTCCGGGTCTAGGCTGATTTTCCGAAAACGAATAGGCCGAAACCAAATTTGTCGAAAACTAATTTGCCGAAACGGATTTTCCGAATACGTTGTTTCCGAATCCCAAATTGGCCGAAAACGAATTTTCCGAATCCCAAATTGGCCGAAAACGAATTTGCCGAGATACGGATTTGCCGAAGGACAAATTTAATGATTTTAAAAATAACATTCTGTTGGACTTTGTAGTTCTCATCATTATATCTTATACATAAAAAAAACACATTCCTTATATGAGTTTGACATTACTATTGCTTTATAAATTTGTATCCGCTAATTTGGTATCATTTTGCTAAATTAATATATCTAACTGTATATTTTAAATATAAATATGTATGTATATGGCATTACTAAAAAAGGGTTGATAGAAATCAATCTTTTTACATGAAACAAATTTATTCATGCAAGTGAGACTATCGTTGAAGCTGGAGTTATATTGGGAAGATATAAACAATAAACATATCTAATAGTTATGTTATTCATTATTAACAATTTTATATTTTAAACGCAATAAATATCAATAACGTCAGCCACCAAAACACCTTCTGCATGGTATACTATTAACAACTGAATAAAAGATATGAAGTAAACATGGAATATTCACTAAAAAATGAAAATTTCGGCGAATCTTCAATCCGTCGAATCTGTTTTAGACAAATTTGGGTTTTCGAAAATTTCGTTTTCGGAAAAACTGCCAGATAGCCCTCAGTCCACCAGAGGAAGTACAGTACTAAGGCTTCAGTGTTCTAACACTCACATGAGTTCCATCCAGGGTGCGTGTCCTTCACACGTCCTTCACTCAGAAGGTCAAAGACTCCAGTGTCGGGAGTACTGTTCAAATCCCCACAGAAAAGCACCCTAACTTTTCTTCCCTGCAAACAAAATGAACACAAGTCGGTTAAGAAAATTAATTACACTAAACTTCAATGAGGCATTAATTACTCTAAACTTCAATGAGGCATTAATTATAGTAAACTTCAATGAGGCATTAATTACAGTACACTTCAATGAGGCATTAATTACACTAAACTTCAATGAGGCATTAATTACACTAAACTTCAATGAGGCATTAATTACACTAAACTTCAATGAGGCATTAATTATAGTAAACTTCAATGAGGCATTAATTATAGTAAACTTCAATGAGGCATTAATTACACTAAACTTCAATGAGGCATTAATTACACTAAACTTCAATGAGGCATTAACTACAGTAAACTTCAATGAGGCATTAACTACAGTAAACTTCAATGAGGCATTAATTACACTAAACTTCAATGAGGCATTAATTACATTAAACTTCAATGAGGCATTAATTACAGTAAACTTCAATGAGGTATTAATTACAGCAAACTTCAATGAGGCATTAACTACAGTAAACTTCAATGAGGCATTAATTACAGTAAACTTCAATGAGGCATTAATTACACTAAACTTCAACGAGGCATTAATTACAGTAAACTTCAACGAGGCATTAATTACAGTAAACTTCAATGAGGTATTAATTACAGCAAACTTCAATGAGGCATTAATTACAGAAAACTTCAATGAGGCATTAACTACAGTAAACGTCAATGAGGCATTAACTATAGTAAACTTCAATGAGGCATTAACTACAGTAAACTTCAATGAGGCATTAATTACAGTAAACTTCAATGAGGCATTAATTACAGCAAACTTCAATGAGGCATTAACTAAAGTAAACTTCAATGAGGTAATAATTACAGTAAACTTCAATGAAGCATTAATTACAGTAAACTTCAATGAGGCATTAATTGAAGTAAACTTCAATGAGGCATTAATTGAAGTAAACTTCAATGAGACATTAACTACAGTATACTTCAATAAAGCATTAATTACAGAAAACTTCAATGAGGCATTAATTACAGTAAACTTCAATGAGGCATTAAATAGTTTACTTCTCCAATTTGATGACAATCAAGTGACTGTTAAGGGCCGTACACACGTAGGGTTTTTTCAGTCTTTCCACCGGACTTTTTGCTAAGCTCCTCCCACTTTTTCCACCAGACTTAAATTTTGCACCGAAAGTCCGAGACTTTTCAACAACCTACATGTTCTATTATTTTCCCCCAATCAAGAGGTGCAATTTTGGAAATTTCCGTATAGCTACTGTCAACTCATAAATTATATTGTAAAATAACAGGATTGGTGTTCATTTTAGCCAATCTTTGCTCCATTAATTTCTTTACCTTTGAGGTAAAGAAATTTCATCTTTTTATAAAAGACTGCCAGTAAAATTGATAGTATAGTAATGTTTCTTAAAACTTTTTTTATTACCTATAATATATTTTAGTAAAATAACACATCATTATCTTTATTTTATTCATTTCAACATATTACCTATAAACCAATGCCTTTATTTTTTTATTATAACGCAATCGGCAATACATATATGGTACCTACGTATTAATACTTTTACCTAAACTTTATATAATAGCTAAATTACGTACATTTGTTGAGTGGATTAGGTTAATCATTAAATCAAATTAAATGAAAATAATCTCGGTTAGTTTATAACTAATTATTGTAATAAACTTCATAAAAATTTCCAAACCAAGTTAATTAGTAACTAACTAATCATAGTAATCTAGGTAGGTAGTTATTTAGAAATTAATAATTCTAGGTAAAAGTAACTAACCTCTATAATTAGTAAATATCTAACCCAGGCAATTAGTAATTTTAACTATCCAAGATAGTTAATAGTTACTAACTACCTATAACCTAGGCTAGTTAGGTACCTAGTTTAAAAAATGTGGAGAGCTAAGAGCTTATGTCGCCGATATGAGTAGTTAATTGCACATGTAAATCCACGAGATTCAAAAGTCAATCCACGTGTGGATGCTATTGATTTTTGAATCAAAAGTCTGGTGGAAAAGCGGAGAAAAAAGTCTGGTGGAAAGACTGAAAAAACCCTACGTGTGTACGGCCCTTGAGAGTGAATTAAGATGGAGCGAAAATAAGTTCCATTTAACGAAAATCCATTACTTTTTAACAGAATTTGTCTTCTCAATGGCTTCACCTTCAGTTTCTTTCTTTATTAGTTTTCCTCACAATTTTCTCTGTACAACCATAGTGTAATATTCCCTCTTCCATTTCCTCCCTCCAAAATTCTCCCACTCTCCACCGCAATGCATCCTATCCTCTCCAGCTCTTGCACTCTAGCTAAACTTTGCCTTCACCCACTTTTTCTTCCTCACAACCACACCTTCTATCCGTTCTCACACAATGTCCGTTACTACACCTACACTGGACTACACAAAACATACACACACTGGAGCACCTTTGGACCCATCATCAGGCAGTCTTGTCCTGGGAGGAACCTGCACGCGGTGGCAGGGCGAGGTTGGAGCAATACACCAGTCTTCGAAAGACCTACCAACTCCTTGTCCTCTTCGGGGGACGCGGCCAGAGTGTCACCTTGGGCCAAGCCCACCTACACGCACTACACATACACCAGAGCGTTTTTTTCCCTAGTGAAGGGATATGAGCCGGCATATCTCCGCCTACTCACCCTTTTACTCTCCGGTGACATAGAAACTTACCCAGGTCCCTCTTGTGGCCGACCATGGACCCGTCGTACTGTCGGCTGCAAAAGTTGGACACATTGCAATATACGTTGCTCTGGTGTCCGCCAACATGGAAATATCCCACGGGGATGGCAGTGTAAAAACTGTCATCCCACACACAACATGACTCAACCCCACACACCCACTCATCCTACTCCTTCCCCCTCAGGGAAGGGCAGCAGGAGGCGGTGCTGCTCGACCCCCAGCTCCACTTCACCCCTCACGTGGGGGTGATGGAGGAGCGCCTATCCTTCTTCCTATTCATCCTATAATTGGACGGTAATCGCTTGCCTGTCCTCCCCCTCGGGGGAGAACTGGGACAGACGCAAACGCCTGACCCCCAGCTCCACTTCACCCCCCTCGTGGGGGATGGAGGAGCGCCTCCTAGCCCCAACTCTCTTAGAGCTCCTAACACACACGCAACACAACATAAACGGAATACAGAACAAGCACATGGAACTGAAATCACTCCTACACAAACACCACATTCACATCGCCACAATCCAGGAAACTAAACTAACACCTGCCAGACTAACACCAAAGTTTCCTGGATACACAACACTTCGACTCGATCGGCCCACTCGAGGCAGCGGGGGCCTCATTACACTGATACATGAATCCATCCGTTCACAAATACCACTGCCGAAACACACGCACGGATGCCATACGACCTCACCCTAGAAGTACAATCTACACGGATCCAAATATACAAACATTCTTACAATATTTTTAACCTACACATTCCCCCCACAGACTCCTCACCCCCAGGGTACCAAGCCAATTTACATTACATCAATACCATTAATAATTCCTTTGTCCTGGGTTTAACGCTACTTGGCTCGCTATACAACATACATACACAAGAGCTGACACCATAACAACACAGCTAGACAACTACATAATCATGAATGACCCTCACACTCCCACACGCAAACCTTTTAACATCAACACACAACCCACATCACCTGACATAACCCTCCTCACCCCTGACATAGCCCTCCAGAGTTCATGGTACGCACTCCATGAACTTAGTTCAGACCACCTTCCACTTCTCACCACACACACATTAAGTACACCACTTGCTGCACAAAAACACAGACACACATTCACAAACTACAATAGAGCTAACTGGACAGACTTTTCAGCATCTGTGGAAAATAACTTACATAACTTTGACATAAACACCTTCTCATCCATAGATGCTGCCACAAAACACCTCACTGACATCATCATTAACGCAGACAAACACTACATCCCTACAGGCAACATCAGACACTACAATCCAACTTTAAACCACACATCAAGCACCTGATACAAACACGCAAACACCTCCGCTCACTTACACCGACACAAGAAACGATCACACGCATACAACACCTTAACACTTACTGCCTAACAAAAACACAAGTGGCAAAACACATTAGAATGATTAGACACCATTAGTTTCCGCACTGACGTAAACAAACTTTGGAAACTTGTCAAAGGACTCAATAACAAATACATGGACCAACCAAAAACACACGAGTCCCTCACACAAAACAACACTATACTCACTGACACACAACAGGCGAACGCTCTCAACAAGCACTATGCTTCCACAAGTAGGTTACCCACTCGCCCCGTAGATAGGATTATACTGCGTCGCCTGCACAATACATGCACTCAAAAGCTCCTCACACCTTCCTTCACCCCGGCAATGGTTATCGAGGCCATCCGGGTTTCGAAGAACACTTCCTCCACAGGTCCTGATGGCTTATCAAACAAACATCTAAAACATCTTGGGCCACTTGCCATCAGAGCCTTCACAGACATCTTCAATTTCTCACTACTTAACAATAGTATACCCAACACCTGGAAACTAGTCAAAATCATTCCGATCCTGAAGCCCAACAAACCCCCCACAGAACTGGCCTCATACAGCCCTATATCACTCCTCTCCACCCCATCCAAAATACTCGAGAGGCTAGTTCTAAACAACATTTCACCACACATCCCACTATCCCCCTCACAACACGGCTTCAGATCCCAACACTCCACATCTACTCTTCTTACCCACCTCTCACAGACAACACTCGAAGGCTTGAACTCCAACAAACCTGCGGATAGGACAATTATAGTTGCCATAGACATTAGCTAAGCCTTCGATACGGTACCTAGACACCTACTCAACACACACATCCACGACTCATATAAAAAATGGCTTACCAATTATCTATCAGGCCGCTCTGGCAAAACACTTTACAACGGCAAGTCCTCCAGAACACTTCACTAACATCTCTAACACCCACTCCAAAAAACACTGCACTCCGCATTGCCACCGGATGAACACAAACAACACCCACACACAGAAACACGAGTCCTCGCTCTTACCTCGCACATGGACATGAGGGACACACACTTTTACACTTCTGCACTAGACCCCTTGCATCCCCTACACTACATGCAAACTGAGAGGAGAACACCACGAAAACTACACACCTCTCCCTCCACACACTACAGACACCTCTACACCACTCTCCCTCCCACCCCCGACAACACATCTCTTCACAAACACATACACACGACATTCACACAACGAGCTCTAGACTCCTTGGATCTAGGTCTCCAGCCATAGACCCTATTGAGTCGTCCATGTCTCGGCGTGATCGGGTTACCCTATCACGTCTGAGATGTGACCACCATCCTTCTCTTCCTTACTACAGGGCTGATCAGGGCTCGATCTCTCACATTCTCAGACAATGTCCGTTACTACATCAACACAGGACTGCACACAACATACACTCACTGGAGCACCTTTGGACCCATCCTCAGGCAGTTGTTAACTTCCTGAGTGATGTGGGTTTCCCTTAGGCCCACACAGTGCCTCGGGTGGCTGAAACCCGGGGCGCCACTGGTCGCCCCTTCGTTCTGGCGAGGATGTTAGGGGGGCTATACAACAACAACATGCCTGCCAACGCCACCAATTTACACCCTCCACAACTCTTCTCTATCTCTCTATCACACAATATGATACTTGCTCTCTATTTCAAACTACAAGCACCTATTTTCCATTTTCTCTATCGAATTGAACATCAATTACTTACTCGTTTCAAACCAAAGATCAATAGTTTCTCTATTCCTACTCTTTTTGCGCTTTTTTTTTTTCCTGTTCAAAAGTTTTCGGCATATTTGGGGGTAGCATTGTCCCAAAAATACTCATCACATATTTGTAGGAAAAAATTAAAAAGAAATTCTAGCAGATTTCTGTGCACTGAGCGCATTGTCAGTATGCTGTAGAGTATGTCTCACCATGTGTGTGTGTTTCTTCACAGCTTCCTCCATTAGGAGAGAGCAGATGATAGTCTGCAGCAGTCTGATGTGGTCAGCATTGGGGTGAAAGTAGAGGTGAGTGTTGCCAACCAGTAACACCTCCTCTTCTTCTCTCCCTCTCATCGATAAACTCGTTAACTTGAACAGAGAAAATACACTGAGACACTAGAGATAATTTAGTGATTTGTCGAAGAAATAAATAACTAAGTATTTTATCTGAAATTTACGAATAAAATTGCAATGACTAATGAAGGTATATAATTGTGTAATTGTTTTATCATTACCTGCAGCACTGATGACCTGCTAATGAACCTCTCTTTGAGATTAACATTTTGCTGTATCTTTTCCCACACCGAGGAGAGAATTGCGTTACTTTGTACCTCCTCATTCAGTTGATACTCTTCCTTATTTAGAAACCTTAAAAAAAATCAGGCTTAAGAATATGATGCTTCAGAAAAAAATATCTATAGTAGCTACCAGCCGTGATATGACGACTTACTTGAACATCTGTGAATTATAGAACAGTGCTGATCCCTCTCTAATTTTGCCCCCCATTTTAGGTGTGTAGACCCCCTGTAGTCTCCCTTTGGTTATAATGGGCAGTGCTCTATTCAAATCATATTCGAAAACACGATCGTCTACTTCCTGCAGACAAACTATATCTGCATTGTAACCTGAGAAATAAAATATAATTTATAGTTTCCCTACTTATCACCATCCTCCACATCTATTGTGAAGATATAGATTTTCTTTTTATTGCTAAAACAAGATGATAAATGACGTGTATGAACTGAATGGTTCTATATGATGGATAAAATCATAAGAATGATAATTTTCTAACTTCATTTAACAAATGAAATGCTGTTTAGGGGTGGAACTTAGTTACCTAATATCTCCCCCAGCAAGAGTTGTTTCCTGTAGTCTAGAGTGAGTGCCTCAGCAGGACAATAGGGATACAATATCTTGGCAGAGTCCTCTGTAGAGGCGTACACGTCCGCTAGAATGTTGTACGACACCACTCGAACACTGGGGAAAAGATTGTACATCACAGAGAATTAAAAAAGTGAAAATAAGAGAAGAAGCACAAGTGGGAATGACATTGAAAAGTTTACTATTAATAAAAACCTCCAATGAAGAAAAAAAATGAAGAAGTAGAAAATCCCTCCTCACCTGTTACTGCCTAGAGTTTCGTTTGTTTCAGATATTCTGTCGAAATAGGGACACCAATTCGGTCCAGCTTTGACAATGCACGCAGATACTGCTTCGAATGAATCGCCAGTCAGTTTATTCTCTTCTTCAGGAGTAACCACGACCTAACAAAGGAAAACAAAACTTACAGTAACTAGCAAATAAGTTTCCACACATCACGATACACAGAGATTTTCCCTACCTTCAACACATGACCGACCATATCTTGCGTAGGTTTGAATGTAAAGTCTTCAGCCACTCTCCTCCACTCCACTGTCTCCATATCTACACCACTAAGAGTGTCATAACATCTGAGTGATGCATACCAATGGTAGTGTGAGAGAGACAGAGAAGCGTTATTCATCACCAACTCATTGGGGTACTGATAGTGATGAGTCATCATATTGGAAGAGAGTTTACAGCTAACAACAGTAGGTGGGTTCAACTCTACGAAATATAATGTTTTCTGAATCAGGAGATAATAGAAATCGCCTCCATTTTTTATGAATGCGTCACTGCAAGTCATATTATCTACGCAGACATTGCGAAAAGTGACATCTTTGTCTGTACTCTGTGCTTTGGAAGTCACTTTGGCGCTACTTTGAAGCAACTTCACGTCCACACTGTCAGCATTGCCATCATTTGACTTAACCTTTTTGCCTTTCTTGCCTTGTTTGATGCTCTTTTGAATACTCGTCTTGATACGAGAAAACAGCGCAGTCATTTCCTCTGTCGCAGACCTCTTCATTTTAAACACACGAGAAGTGCCTTCAGTTAGTGGGTACTTGAACTCCAGGTCTGCGTGAGTCTCACCACTCACAAAATTAACAGTCAACTTCTCTATCACAACAAACTGGGATAAATTGATGCTATCCATTTTAACGAAGGTGAATTTGAGAACAAAAATCGAATTACAGTAAATCTGAAAAAAAAGAACTAACATAAGCCTATAAAATTATTAGAGATAAATTCAAATTAGCTTAAGATGTACAATGAAAATATTCCTCAGGTAGGAACAATACATGTTCAACCTTTGTTTAAGCTGTAAATCATATCACGAAGTATATAAACGTTTCCATAAAAAGTGTCTACTCTTTTATGTCTTTACTTTGGTTGGTAGTTTTCAGTTAAGAGATCAAACCACAAAGATTTTATTACGCATCGTAGAATTTTTTTTTAACATATAGAACATTGAATAAAACATTATTTTTGTTCATGGTAAAAATCAAATTTTCATTATAGAAAACGAGTAATTAGAAGGAAACGTTTTTTATGGGGTACCCAAGAATTTTCGTCAAATTTTGACCTACAGTTATGATGAGTTTTATTGGATGCAAAAGACTTGGCATATAAAAACACAGAGCGTTTTATTTCAAAACTTTTACTCAGGGTGAAAAAGGAAACAATAAACAAAAATTTAGCATTTTTTCGACAGTTTTGTACTTCTGACGTCATAACTTTTGATTGAAGTCCAATTAAAAAAAACGCTCGGTACTTTTGTTGCCTAAGTCTTCACACACCCAAAGATAACCATAAAATCACAACATCAAAAATTAACGGAGGAGATACCATTTAACTAAAAAAATAGCAAAAAGTACTACTTTTCAGGAGAGCCTGTGAAGAGCAAAATCAGTTTTTTTTTATAGATGTTTCACTCCAGAGTGAGAAATTTGACACGGATGGACTGTGTTTCGTTTCCTAATCCTTTCCGCATCCAATGATACTCATATCATCACTGTAGGCCAGAAACTGACGGAGGAGATACAATTCTTGCACTCCCCAAAAATATCTCGTTTTCTATGAAGAAATGTGATTTTTTACCATGAATAAAAAAGATTCCTCATTTGATATCAATAAGTACCTATAGGGTCGGGAGGGGCGAATCTTGCGCACTAAAAACTTTTGGGTTTTGCAACTTAGTTTTTGATTATAGAAGATTAATATTTGACATGAAGAACCGCAATAAGGCCTTTTATACACCATCCAAAGGACAAAAAATTAGCATTTGTATAATGTGAGTTATTGACGAAAGTAGTGCGCAATTGAAATTGTCCTTGATGGGGCGATTCTTGTGCGCGAGAGGGGCGAATATCTGCGCACCCATTAATTCCTTTCCATAGTGAAAAATAGCACTATTGAGTGTCTAGATACTTACTATAAAAATAATTCCAATGTGTTTAAAAGCATAAACAATCATATGATTCAAATTCAAAACTTGAGACAAACTTTTTTCGACCTGTTTACGTAAAGTTTGTAGAATGTATGTGTGACGTCATGAATGTTGCTTTCTATTCAGGATTAATTTATGCTTGTAATATTAGTTTATCTGAAGTATGACACTATTATATTTACTTATTATGTAACTATAAATATAATAAATAACTAGATGACGGGCACTCATAGAGCGCATACTTTTGCCACCGCTTACAAATGACCTTGACCTTAAACCTGTTCACTCCCAAAATATAAACAAATGATTCCTGAATATTGAAGCATCGTCCCGCCCAATTTCAGACAATTTGGTTGAATTCTTTAGTGTTATAAATGACCTTGACCTTTATTTTTACCTGATTGCTCACAAAATCTAATAAATTGGTTCCTGCATGGATAATTACCAACCTTCGACCAAATTTCAGTTACTTTGATTGAATACATTTTGCGTTATAAGTCAACTTGACCTTTAACCTGACCGCTTCCAAACCGTTCCTAGATATTGACCAATCGTTCCATCAAATTTCAGACAAATTGATTCAAAACTTTTGAATTATTGAGTTATAAATGACCTTGAGCTTTGACCGGATAACTCCCAAAATTTTACCAGATGGTTCCTGGAGATTAGTCAATCGATCGTCTTACCAAATTCAAAGTAATTTGATCCAAGACTTTTTGAGTTATGTGAGCAACAAGATGACAAACATAAATATGTCGCCCAAAAGATAACCTTACGCAATCTATGAAAGTAATAATTCTTTTTAGATGTCAAATATAGCATATATAACCAATTTAGCATACATATCTAAAACGTTATTCAAAATACTGTTACACTTAGATATTTTCACTTTATGTCTCTCAAACTACGATAATAAGAATATAGAAGCAAATGGGTTTTTCGTACATCTATTAGGTTACGTGGAATATTCACTTGCCATTGTAAGGTCGGGGAGATACCCAGGCCAAGAGAGGGTCCATATGTACTGAATCCCCTAGACCTATAGGTTAGTCGTTGAACTCTTCCAGTCTTTCAATTCTTTCAAGAAAGATAAAAATGTATCAGAATTTGAGAGTATAATGATACTATGAAGGTAGTAAAATTTCATCCAGAGTTGTGTCCCTAGCCTTGTAATAGGTAGAACATTCCACAACAATATTATGAGGTCATGTTTCTGGGCAAAGACCAGATCGTCGGCAATTATTGTTGTTTTACTGTTTTAGGATCAAATGTTCCCAGGAGAGAAGAAGAAGTTTCAATCGGGTTATTAACAATAGCTTTTGACATTCTCTTTCAAAGAGGAAGAGTTCTTTGGTCTTTCTACAAGAAGGTAGGTTGACCCACCTAATTCCTTTGGTGTTTTTCAAAGACCAACGGTTCAGGTTCTGCGCCAGAAGATCTACGTCCTTTTCTATGAAATCATCAGTTTCGTTGTCATCAGTTTCGCTGAAGACGCCAAATTTCTTTGCGACAGGATCTTGGCAATTGACGTGATCACCACTCATGTGTCTTGTTTAAGTAGTAAAAAAGTTCACCATCTTGTTGGAAGATAAATGATTGATTTTTGAAGTGTTTTTTTTTTCATCAATCCAATAGCTGGAACCACAATACTGTTAAAAGAGGATTGATCTTAGGCCGTTCTCCACGAAATTCAAAGGAGACTCCCAAGTTTTCGAGATAGGGGAAATCTTGGATATCTTCTGATCATGAATATTGAATTGGGTTGGCTTCAATAATGAAGAGTTTCTCGTTAAAAAAATCTATTTCATACCTTGTCGTGTCCGCTTTAAGCTCTCTGAGAAGGACCTTTAATCTCTCAAGTCTCTTTTGCTTTTTAAGAAGTGTGAGGACTTAGTGTTCTCTCATTTTGTAGGAAGACAACTGAAGATCCTTCGTGATGATGGTTCTAATTGAAGTCTGGATCACATTCATGTATTTAGCTATATTTTGAATTTTTTCAAGTATTTCTTCGAGTCTTCAACATTGCACAAACCTTCTTAGCCATTTTCTTTATTCGAACAAGTACTCCCATTTCTACACTTCTAGGACAATCCTCAGAAGTGACAAGCTCAACGAAGCTACTATTCACAACATGGTGCAATGTCGATTTGCAACTTTTAAAAGCATAATGATATCAGGGTTGGGTTTCCCTGTACGATGGTTTAACCCTGTCATTTTAGACCTGATATTTTCGATTTTATTAAAAAGAACCGAATAATAAGATTATATAATTAAACTTAATAAAAAGCAAATGATAAACATGTATAGTGATGTTTGATATGTTTAACTATAAATTTCACAGAAAAGACTAATTAATGACTTTAAATTCACCCTGATTTACAATTTCATATTTAGACCTATTATCTGAAATGTGTATGTTCTTAGTTGAAAGTGAAGAAATACACATATATAGAGAGAGTAATATTAAGCATTAAAAACTGTTTCATGGCCTAAAAATAAATTTCTATAGTGCACAATATTCGCCCCGCCATGCAAAATATGGTGGGGCGAATAGTTGCGCATGGAAAAACTCCGCTAAATAAAAAATTTAAAAGTCTAGAACCTTGTAATTTTAGCTGAGGCAACTTGAGTCAATGATCATCATGCACTAAAAACTTCAGGTCATTATCTGGGATAGAAATTTTTTTATGACAAATTTATTTTTTAGGGTAATTCGGTAAAATGAATTTTCGACTAGGTACTTTTCATAATGGTCTTAAATGTGATTTATTTCAACTATGAATAAATACCTGTAAGCTGTTTTAATTTTATACAGAGTTACTACATATTTGAGCCGGTCTATGACTATTTTTGTTATTGGGCTAGCACATTCATAGCCCTTTAAACATGAGGTGCCCAAGATTCGCCCCGTGTGCTGCTGCGCGAGATTCGCCCCTCCCGACCCTACCTAATTTCAATATTTTACGATGCAAAATAAAAACTTGAGGGCACGATCCCCTTTATCCGTTTTTTCCATAACTCATACTATACAGTAAATAATGTATATTACTTACCATAAAATTATTGTTAATCCATTCTAACTGCATAATTTACAGCGAAAACAGTTCAACTGAAAACAACCACTCAGATTACAGATGTTACCCAAAATATTTCCCATAGCTACAAGGAGAAAAAAAAAGCGAGAATTTGCCTCACACTTATTCGACTGTCAAGGTCTAAGTCATAATAAGAGAGGAGTATGTCTGTAAATCAACCTCACTCTTGAATGCACACTGCCGCTGTGTGTACACTGTACAGTCCAGACCTGGATACTAAATGTCACCTTGTATTGCACCATGGCACTCGCGATGCATTGCACCATGAATTGGCACTCTAAATACCAATAATATTTATCTGTGCTATACCTTGCATTCGACTATTACTCAGGCATGTCCCACTTTTATTCAAAATCACGACTCAGACTTTTTACTAATGGTAAAAAGAGCGAAGATTAACCCAAGTTATTATATAAATGTAACTCTTTAAATATTCCATTTTCTATGAGTAAGAATAAAAGAAAATGGTTTTGTGGGACCAACTAACTTATTTTTTTGAAGAATAATGTGATGAAACTCTCACTCAGAATATAGGAAAGTAATTAGTTTGATACTTTTATTTATATATTTATGCTACATTGAACAAACAGTAATGTTATACGCTGTAAAATATTTATAGCAGTAGCACTGTATGTGCAAGTTATTAGTTGGCTCTACATTTTTGGACACGCAAAACAAATTATTATTTAACATTCTAATTGGTGTACAGGATACCTGCAGGGATATAAATCAAAGCATCGAACTAATTACTCACCTATAATGAGTAGAGTTGTGACGTGGCATTAAACGCATGGTGCATGCATGCCACATGCACTTATTCTTAAAAGCAGGCCACATGCATGCATTTTCTCTTTAATCGCATGCTGCATATTTTTCTAGACTTATTTGTCTAGTCATAAAACGCAATGCTACTGAGATATAAGTTATTTGTTTTTCGCCGTCGTTATTGCTATTTTAGTTTTACTTGGTTTCATCTGCATGTTTACGGTATTATTTAAATAAGTTTAATATTCACTATTTAGTATACTTAACTAAGGTAATATAAAATAAAAGTTTCCCTCTGTTACGGAAAAATTTCTAAAAATGAATAATTGTTTTATTTAATATAACGTTTTCCACTCCAAAACTTCTATACCTATAAATATTTCATAACAAAAGACAATTTAGATATTTAATGTATGAATGTTTTTATATAGTCCTACCAAACAATGTACCTACACTTTTTTCAAAGTACATGCAAAGAAAATGGCGAAAAAAGGACTAACTAACCTAAATATAAATACAAAAATATTTAATAGCATGTTTCAGAGCTTAAGTGTATGCTTTCAAGGCATACATCATGCTTTTTAGAGCATAAGTGCATTGCTTTTATGGCATGTTTTTTAGTGCATGATGTCACAACCCTATTAATGAGTGAGAGTTGAGTTATGGTTGAATTTTACTATTGTTAATTAATTCGCTACTTTGAACTTTGATTTCACTAGACGCTAAGTCGAGTCTTCAAAACTATTTCCTTTTAATCTAAATAACAGAAAAGGAAATGTTGGAGTTACAATAGTAAAATAACTTGAGTCATCATACCCCGCTCTAATTACTACTTTTAATAACAGCGGGACCTGCCTGTATGCCAAATATGGAATTGTTTATGTCGATGTTAGGATCCACTAAGATTTCAGCAAACTTTTTATGTGGACAAATTGTTCGACATTAACAAAAATATAAGCAAATTTGGAAAATAAACACAATTTGTTCCAATTACTTCCTTCATTCTTAGTTAGTTGAGAAAAAGGTTTTATTTTTTCAATTTCAAAATAATGGAAGTGTAAGAAGTTATATGATAGAACAAAAACTGAGACAGTTTCAAAATCCTTGTTACATTTCCAACAAAGTTTCGATGCTAAATTTACCATTTCCCTTTGATATGCGATTTTTGATAGAAAGTTTAAAAATAGATCCTGAACACAGATAAAAATGAATCTTCGTAATTTTGTTTAAATCTTTCCAGGAATCCAAAGCTGCTTTTGGTATTCTTGTAGCGTGAAAACTCGTAGACTTGTATTCATTTTAGGTGGAAATTCACATTGAAGAAGAGCTAAAAACGTAAATACACCCCTTGCCCTCCCTCCATTGGGTTCTAGTTCTTGCAGTCTCATAAACTTAGGGACTTGAAGTACACCACATAAAGACTTTTTCAGCAAAGAAAGATAATCTTCTCCAAATTTGATGAGCAAACCCCTTAAATTGCTAAAATATGATGCAACATATACTGATATAATTCATTTTACTTATTAGATACATTTTTGGAATTCATTAATTTATGCATTTTCAACCTGCATATAAATCTATAATTTACATAAGCACAATATGCAGTCACAGTCCTATTAGTGAAGGCAGAAAAGCTACTCCGTGAATGCAGTCACTTTCCAAGGAATGCGTCAAAAGGAACACAAGCACCAGTGACTGCAATGGCGAATAGAAGTGGCGATAGTAAATGAAGCCCAACACAAAATCTAAGACCTCGTAGTTGAAGAGCATAACTATCGCTTCAATTAGCGTTAATAATATACTGTACCTTCTCCATTCACCATAGAGTTGAAAGGTAGATACTCTGTGTATAGAGTATAACAAGTATCACCTCCACAGTAAAAAGATTTTGTTAACATTATTACCACATCCTCTCGTCAATTTGTGAGTCAGAAGGTGTTAAATTGTAGTGATGGTAGCAGTAGAGGGTCCAGGGGACGCGACCCCCCTTCTCTTGGCAAGAGCCCCTGGGAACCACTGCACTGAATTAACACTAATTTATTGAACAATGAAACGAATGAGGCGAGCTATCTTTATTGGGACCAAAGCCGTGGTAAAAATGATAGAATCTAAACAATAATTAAATCAGAAATGGAATAAATAATCACCTTATAACCAATCTAAACACACTAAAACAAATTACTAACACTAAACCAACAAAACATCTCGAAAATAATTATTTACAAATGCTAACTAGAGTATTTGACTCTATATGAAAATCATACTTCTAAAATGCATCCGGTACCATCATACTATTAAATAGCTTATTTACAAACAACAAAATGTGAATAGTATTGATGTCAATTTCTCTCCAATATCTGGCTACATGAGACAATTTATTGCATCACTTCAAGTGATTTAAAATGTTAGAAATCACAATTTCCAGATGGGAAGTGATAAACCAAATGCATTAATTAAGTGAAATTGCTATTGCGATAAGAGACATAAAATTTGATAGCTCTTTGCATCATTGAAAGTAACAAACAAAAAAGTCTTTGCAAACAAGTTCTCAAATTGATTAACTACCTATATTAACTATTTACAATAATAACAGATATTATATGCATAACAAGAATAACCTTAAATATATTAAATCACGCACAGTTACGTAATATTTGCATAAACTATATAGTTATATATAAATATATACCCTAGATATTTAGTACATAATCTCTGTAGAATTAGGCCCTCATTTACTAGCTACTTCAGTAGGAATTTAGAGTGTGGAAATAGCGTCTGACGTCTTGCATCAAAACACAGCGAAGAGCATCGCTATGATGCTCAAAGATTGACAACCTTGCGACTAACTAGTGAATGCAAGGATAGAAATTGATATCATTTGATCGTTAAGACATAGAAAGAGAAAAGGTCACAATATTGTGAGATTATAACAAATGTCTTAAGCCAAACCGGCCTAAATTTTCCTTTTAATTTGCTTTCGTATGGTGATATTAAATATTTATGATTATTCAGTCTGTAATTTAATAAAAACACTTTAATTCCTTCTTCCATCTGACCATCAGTACTAATGAAATCATTCAAATCTGTTAAAATAGCCCCTTCTCCACCACCTCACACTGACATCAAAGCATAAAAATCTCGAGCAAACTATCAAAACAGGACTAGAGCTGGAAGAAGTGCGTTTCTTACCATCAGAAACCTACTTAGCAGAAGAGAGTGAAAGGCTGTTTGACTGAAGAAATGAGAAGATGGAACAAATTGGTGAAGGAGAGTGAAGTGGTGGCAATTGAAGTGGATGGATTTAATACAATGAAGCAGCTTGAAATAATGTAGAAAATAAATTAATAAGTTTCGGTAGTTTGAAAGTAGGAAATGTTAAGAATGGCAAGGTTCATATTAATACAGATTTTTAGACATGGATTTCTTTTTCAATAAACGCATAATTCTTATAATTGAATCAAGTTCCAATTGTACTAAATATTTCTATTGCAGCACGCATCAAAAATTTATTTGATTTGGTAGGGCTTAATATGTTTCGAAACTAATAACCACATTGCTAACAATCAGCTAGAACCTCCTCTATCAAATGCATTGGGTGGCTGAGAAGGCTTAGTTGTGCCACACATCTGTTGGTGTTCTGTAGTTAGCCATTGCAGTGGGTAGCTACGAAAGATAGTCAATAGCAGAATATTAGACAAAGGCAAATTAGGAATACAGAATGGGGAAAGTACTGCCAGTGATGGACAGTATCATGCATGCATCGACAATACATAAATAGGGTCATTCGTATCTGTATCAACTTAGTTCTTGAATCATGTATTGGTACCAGCTTCGACAATTTAAAGATTAAACAAACATACTCTATATATTAATTATAATATTGAATTAATTCATATAGCTAGGCATGTATAATTAATTCATACATTAATTATAATAGTGAATTAATACATACGAGTTTTAATTAATTAAAATGACACTTATGTAAGTATTAAATGTAAATCATTTGCGTTCTGTACTGTTCAATTAGTGGATTAATAATTTGGTATATAGGAAATGAGAATTTCACCTAAATGTGATGGCATTAAATTTCCCAAGTAATATTTGAAATTAAATTTCAATAGTATTGATTTGCAAATTATTTTACTTTTTCGCAACACAAATTCCCATGATTATTAAAATACAGTTATAAATATATAGCCGGTATAAGATTCTTTATTATTCATTTGTGAAAATTAAATAACCAAATATAAAACTTATTGCACCTCCGTTACAAAATTGTGCACAGATGTTTCCTGGGAAGGTACCCAAGTTCATCAATGCTAGTATTTCCTATTAGTAATAGAAACTAGAAAGACTCAACAAAGTCATTTGAAATGATATATGGATTGACAAGAATAAAAATGACAAAAACAGATGCCTAGGTTCAAAAATAGAGTTCAGTCAAAGGCAGAAATGATGAGGGTGATATTTTTAAAAGATTTTAATAGGAGGCAATTAACTCTAAAGGAGACTGAATAGAATGCAGTAGAAATGAATTAGATAAACTCTAAATAATGCCCCAACAAGCTATTACTAAATAAAAGGAATGATAAACATTACTCAACCTTTAGACTCTAAAGAGGCTAAATTGGATCTAGAGCCAATAGCAGCTCTGTGATAGTAATAAAATGCAAAGTGTGTTATCTTGCAGTTAACTCAGGACTCTAATGTAATTAGAAATTAACTACCTAGGTACAGGTGGAAGAAAGCTTCTGTTGCATAAAAGTTAAAACCTCACAAATTCACTTTTAAATGGTAGTAAGAAACTCTAAGAATGATCATTGCCAGATAGGTACAAAATTGATTCAATAGAAACCATAGCAAATAAAATGGTCATTAAAAATATAACCCATGTGGTCTACATTGAGTATCAGTCTTAGTAACCATTTGACTGAGGCATTAAAACTTACAGGAGATTTTAGAAGAAAAACGTTCATAAATAGAAATATTGTAAATATGCACTACTAAATAGAGTGCCGCCTCTGCTAGACTACTGTGCCACCATGAGATTCAGGGGGACTAAGACTAGTTCTCGGGTGGTGCACCTGAAACAAAATAATCCATTTCATTGAGTGGTCTATAGGTAGCTATTAAGAGGTTTGGAAGGTGGTCAGTTTCTTACTTGCTTTCCAGGTCTGCACCAAGTGTGAATACAGCCATCTTGACATGCAGTGACGATTGCATCCTCTCTAAAAATAAGACTAGTGAGCCTCTCGTGTCCAATCTTCTTGCAGACCATGGGCTCCAATATGGGGCATTCGTCCAGTTTGGGGCACTGAGGCGTTCCAACAGAGGAATTGCCTTTGGTAGAACTAGCAGAACTTTGAATGTGGTTACGAGAAGCATCACCTCCACTCACTGAACTCTGTCTATTCTCTTTCTTATTTGTCCCATTACCAGAATGATTGCGAATTCCCAAACTTAGATTTCTCTTGTGTTCTTTCTCAACTTTTTTGTCTCCGAAATTGAGACTCGCTAACCTAGAAGAGAGGGTGTTTGCTGATTGAGTGTGATTGGAGAAGTCATTGAGTGTTTTGGCAGAGTTCTGTGAAGTACTGGTGTTGCCAGGAGAGCTGCAGGTATTGCTTGTAGAGCCACGACTGCTACTAACCACAGTACTTGAGCGCGGTCTGTAGTAAGATTGCCTTAAGTAGTCATCCTTTAGGTCCCACAAACATAGAAAAGTGTCTTGCCCCACTGACCCTAATCGGTAACAAGTGGCATTCAAACCATCTGAAAGAACTGAATTGGGTCTAGAACTAGGATTGGCTTTAGTTTTAACTTTATTACTACAATTTTCATTGTTGTAATTAGATTTTTTCCTATTGTAGGTATTTTCATTGTGAATATCTACCATGCCATCCATCTCTCCATACAGAGTTGTGTAAGGATCAAAAGCTACAACAGTGACCCAACTCTTGTGACCCTCGCCTCTGGCAACAACTCTCTTCTCGTTGAAAGACCAAATAGTCAACAAATCATCCTCTCCCCCACAAACAACATAACGACCATCTGGAGACCAGCAGACACAAATCAGTCCCCCATAATAACTACGACAAGAACCAACCAAGTCCATGGTGTCGAAGTTGAAAATTCTTAAAAAACCGTCCTGAGATACTAAGGCTAAATATTTAGAACAAGGAGAAAATGCAAATTCATTTATGGCACACTCATTACCTATGACCCATCTGTATAAAGGATTTCTTGTTGTCTTAGTCTTACATGTGTAAATGGAGAAGTCTTCCCCTTGCTTGAATAATTGATAATGAGGCCTATCAACAGAACAAACAATCTCTTCATTATATAAATACATATTACCACTGTAATGGGAAACTAAGAACTGATTGGCCGATCCAGGAACCCATCGAACACAAGTCACTTTGCTTTTGTCAATTAGCCTCTGAAAAGATAGAAAAACATCAATGAATAATCAGTTCAGTCCTATGATACACATTAATAAATGATCTTTGATGGATATGAATAATGCCTTAACTTTAAAATTTACATAGCTAGCTTTACTCTCACCAGGCAGCTAACATTTTGTTTAGATGTGTCAGCCGTCCAGTCCACTGCTCATATAGTAGTGACAATTGAGACGGTTAGTGTATGTGACGTCATCACAGCAACACTCTAAATTAAATTTAAGACAATCGAAGTTTGTTAAATTATGAAAAAATGTTTATTTATTGCCAATATTAGAAAAGAGTAATGGTGTATTCATTTATTCAAAATATTTGACCATAATTTTTAGATAAAGTCTGTTGTCTTAATGACGTCACGATAACAAGTCGCTCTATTGTCACTACTACGTATATAGCAGTGGACCGAAAAACAGACCTAATAATGTAGCTGAGAGACGTCGTTATAGTCCCAGTACTAGAATTTCCTTGACTCCCACAGCCCAATTGATAAAATATAAATAAGGAAAAAAATAAAAACTAAACCCAATTTTTAAAATACTTTCTGACATTAGCAAATTTAATTTTAGTATGGATTTAACATCTGCTTCTGCCATATCATTGGACAATATTGCTGATGTAAAAAAAAATTAAATAAAAGGGACTTGTAGAAGCAGTCAGAAAGGAAAGTGGCTCCATGAACAAAGTCAGTCAACACTCATGGATGCAGAAAAGATACTCTGTCAATGCAGTCACTTACCAAGGAATGTGACAGAAAGGGACACACATTGGTGACTGCACTCACGGACAGAAGAAAATGATAGAAGACCTCGTAGTTGAAGAGCATAACCCTAGTACTATCCTCTAAAACTGTAAGTGACTTAAAACAGCACACAATCACACATAAAAAGTAATCAAATTATTACCATTTCAAAAGATTAAAAAAATTTCCTAGGTAATTAAATTACAAAAAAGAAATTAAACTGGAAGACAGATAAAATGGACAAATGATAGCAAATAAATTCATAATTTAACTCACATCACCAGAATTGTAGGATTTGTTAATTTCTTTTGTTACAGGATCTATGAGCTGCACTTGGCCACCATTGAGTCCAACTAGAAGAGAAATCCTGTGCTTTTTTCCCCCATCACTGCTGATGCTATTGAAGTCATGGCAGGTAGGAGCCTCTTCCTTGCTGTACGATCTCTTCTCAATCGGCTTGGTAAGATCAACAGCCTGTCAAGAAAACAAACGCATTTAAAACTTACTCAAAATATCTTTGCTTTGAGAGTTGCATATTGTTCTTCAATTCATATTTTAGTGTTACTTTGAGATAAAAAGTCTCAAAATATCATCATAGAAGCACTTTGCAGAATGGGCTGGAGAGATAGAGACAAATCCTAGTCTGCAAAAACTGGTAAAGTGTTCATAAAGATCTCATACTCCGGTCAAAGTAAAATTAGTGTAAATATACAGAATAATTTAGAAGTGTTTGTGAAAATTAATGTAAATATAGGAATTAAACGCAAAAATGTTCATAGAAAATACCTCTCCCATATTCTGCAGACAGGGACCAATTTAGAGTTTATGAATCATACTATTTGATTTGGTAAAAGAAGCTAAATTTATCTCCAAAATGTTCAAATTATCATTAATTCTCTCCAAAATGACATTATAACTTAGGAGAAAAGTAGATATTATCTCTATTTGCAATTGAAGGGCTCAGAATAGCTGTAATTAATTCATCAATATTTTCTTTAGTAGGGGTTTGAAGATATTGTGACTAATTCGCTGACATCAAAAGGAAATTAAATACCACCATCAGTGAGAATTGGTGCAGAAAAGTTACCAAGGAATGTGACTAAAGGGACACACTGCACTCAGCGAGGAAAATTTAGAGGTGATAGTAAATGAAGTCTACAACGATCTTACCTAGCACAAAAATCTAAGACCTCGTAGTTGAAGAGCATAACCCTAGCACTATCCTCTAAAACCCCAATTACAACAGTTTGGGGACCAAGGGAACCCATCCCCCTTCTCTCCCATTCACCACTAACAGCTTCCGGATAGAGCCCCTGGGGGCTGATTCGTCAATAAAATGGTGAGAAAGTACATTTTTTATTGACTTAGCTCCCTTTATAATAAGACAAGGGTCAGGGCCTCCCTAATCTTTACAGCTTCATTCATATTTATTAATAAAGGGCTTGACTAGAGAAAGCACAATGCTTCATGGGTAACCAGAAAATAAAAGATTTTAAAAATGAAAAAACACACTGTGATAAAATACAAAGAATATATACACATTTCAATCATATTATATCAACTGTAAACAACAACATATAGTTACAGTACATTATGCTTGCAACAGCAATTTTTTAAATTTTGCTTTGAAAGATGCTGCAGTTTTCTAATTCTTAATAATAGGATCAATATTTTTCCATATTTTACACCCGTTATAATAAATTGACGAGCGAGACTTAGTTCATCCGACCTGTTGCGAGTAGAATAGGAGTGTTCATCAGTACGGTTGTTAATTTGATTACAGAGATTAGCATTATTAATAATTATAAATGTAAAGCATTAAGCCACTGTCCCCAGGGAGGATTGCATAATTAATGAAAAAAAAATTTGTGTAAATAGTTGCTTCATAACCTTCTAATAGTGTGTGCAAAATATCAGAGGTCTCATGTTACTCTAACCCCCTGGGGAGAGGGGAGAAAGGGAAAAGGGGGTCGGGCCTAAAAACCATCTTTCAGCCAATTATAATTCATAATAATTAATCATCTTGCTATATCTGGTATCTAACGTGCCTCTAATCAGACGCACCATTAAGGTATGCAAAGAAATATACCTCAGTTACCCGCGAATCTTCACAGGAGTTGGATGTAGCATGTCGGACAGCATGTCAGATTATCAAACTGTGAATGGGATTTTATACTAGTTCAGAGATCTACAAATCTAGTAATTCAAAAGCCTATGGCGTTTACAATTTTGAACCTAGAGCATTGCGGTTTTTTGCATTCACTTTATTATGAAATTACCTACAACATGATGGTATGAGATTTTTGATTTTCAAATTTGTTGTTGAAATATTTTTAGACATATATTTTTTTTTAACTTTTTTTTCACGAAAGTGGAAATTTCAAAAACCAATCCGAAAATCAAAAATCGTATACCATCATGTTGTAGGTAATCTTATGGAGAATCGAATGCAAAAAACTGCAAAGCCGTAGCTTCAACCAAAAGAAAGTTTTGGCTTTTTGGAAAATTTGTTTGAAATTCGAAAACTCGTTTTCTATGGGTCTGAACAAAATGTATAAAGTTTCAGAACCATAACTTCATCAATAAATTTTTTTCCAAATCTGGAACGGTGGTCTTGAATTAATAAGAATTTTTCCTTCTCAATCTTATATTCATAACAAATTTAAACTATTGCACCATCTTCCACATTTAAAATTCTTCTAGAACATTCTAGAAGGTATTATATCATTTATTATTCCTAAATAATTTTCATAAAGGTCCTCTCCACTCTAAATTAAAAAAAATCTGAAATTGCTTTAAATATGTAGGTTACATAACATATCACAGTAAGCAGAATTTAAATAGATCAAGTATTTTGTTCATAATTAATTATATAAAAAATATTCACATTCAACATCCACTCTTTCTAAAATTCAATAGAAGAACAAGGTTGCATTCCAACTAATCACATATCGTAAATTTAATGGTAATTAGGTATATAGGTTCATTAATAGTTACCTATTTTTTTTTAAAGTAATGGTATTTAGAGACTGGTATAGGTAGCCATTTATAATATGTCTAAAAGAATAGAATATTTTTTAAATTACACATAAGAAAACTAAAGAACCAAATTTGAAATGGTCAGTAACCTTAGCTCTAATGAAGAATGTAATAAAAAAATTTAGAGTGGAGAGTACCTTTAAGGTTCAGCACTGTAAAATAACACTTTTCTTTTGTCTTATATGAACCTCCATATTTTTTTCTAGAAGGCAAAAATGTACTAGAACTAACACAATTCTACTAAGAGCGCGGGAGCATTGCTATCAGTAGTTTGTAGATGTTTTCTAAGAATTTCTTTTTGCGATAAGGCGCATTTTGACATTTTAAAATCTTCGTCCTTTTACGACTGATTACATCAATACAGATTGCGAATTGAAGAGGAGAATGATCAGAAGATGAGTGCGATCTGCTTTGTTTTATTTTTCATTTTCTCAAAATTCTAAAAACTTAGTTAAATCGAAATATTACAGATTGGAAGATTAATGAGGCTTGCATCACCAATGTTTAGAGCCATAAAATAAAGCAATTGGTCGAAAACTCACCACAATTTTAGATTTATTGGAAGTTGAAAATTTCCCACGAAAATGTAATATAAAATTTTTTTTTACAAAAATTATAACAACAAAAGTGTCTTAGAATTACTTCCCATTTCTTTATTATAAGGAATTATAAATGAACTTGATAAATTTTACTTTCATGTTTTTCATCAATAAATCCTAATCCTTACATATAACTGCAAAGTTTCACATAAATAGGACTGTAAATGAAAAAGATACTTCAAGATTGCTTCCAACCTAAACCCCTCAAATATGATCATTCATTTAATCACTGTATATTCATTAATAAGTGTATAGAATCAGAAATCTTTATAGGGGCATTCAATGACAAGTGGACCAAAAACTATGAAATTTAACACCACACCCCCTCAGATTTGCATGAAAGTTACTACAAAAGGTTCTTGTGCCTGAAAAACTAGTTTATAAATCTCAACTCTCTAGCTTTTATAAATCAAAAGTTATGACCTTGTGAAAAAAAGGGCATAATGCTTTGACATCACCTCCTTGACATGTTAGCTACTCTTCCTTGACATGTGACTGACACTCCAAGGAAGACATAACACTCTATAAACAGTTCATCAGACCCACTTACACACATCTCCAACACCCACCAACCAACACTCCAAAAAACACTGCACTCCGCATTGCCACCGGATGTACACAAACAACACCCACACACCACCTACACACTGAAACACGAGCCCTCTCTCTTACCTCACACATGGACATGAGGGGCACACACTTTTACAATTGTACACTAGACCCCTCACATCCCTACACTACATGCAAACTGAGAGGAGGACACCACTCCCTCCACACACTACAGACACCTATACACCACTCGCCTTCCTAGGGTCTAGGCCACCAGCCATCGACCCAAGTGAGTCGTTCATGTCTTGGCGTGATAGGGTTACCCTATCACGTCTGGGATGTGGCCACCATCCTTTCCTTCCTTACTACATGCACAGGATTGGGAGATCATACTCTTATCGGTGCGACTTCTGTCAAGCTGATCAGAGTACCGTTTCTCACATTCTCACACAATGTCTGTCACTACACCTACACAGGACAAAACACAACATACACTCACTGGAGCATCTTTGGACCAATCCTCAGGCAGTTGTTAACTTCCTGAGTGATGCTGGTTTTGCTTAGGCCCACACACTCCCACAGTGCCTCAGGTGGCTGAAACACGGGGCACCATTGGACGCCATTTTGTCCCGGTGAGGATGTTGGGGAGGCTATGCAACAACAAACAACAACAACTAATAGCAGTGCGCGTTTAGTCTTAAAGGGGCAGTGCAGTCATTTTTTGTTTTAATAATTTTAATGTAAAGTTTATTATGTAAAATTGCAATGTTCAATTTGGTGCTGATCTACCAACATTTTCCCAATTTATCCACCGAAAATTAATGGTAACATGGGAATAAATAGCTAAAAATCCACCAACTTTGCCAGAATATTATTTTCAAAGGGAAAAAATTTCACCGACATGTTGGTGGAATTTACCACGAAATACAGACTGGAATAGCTAAAAGACCTGACTTTGCGGTCTTTTCCCACCCTGTTTCAAAGTCTGGAAAATTGTAAGCCAAAATTTTACTAAAATTCTGAGCCAAGCCAATTTGGCTCAGTTTTTGAAGATTTCAAGCCAAAATTAACATGGGATCATAGGAATTAATTCAAAATTTCAAGCCAATTTAATTGGCTTGAAATTTTGAATTAATTAACAATTAACCACTCTGGAAAAAGTAGTCTCTTCTGATGGATTAATTACTCTGTTGCAGTTTAGCAAACCTTATAATACAGTAATAAATTAATGGAAACTGCATAATCCACAGCATTTAGCCTATAAAATTCATCTGTTAGCCAAAGGTATTTTCCAGAGTGGGCCAATTAGACATATGAATTTTGACCTTTTAAAATCTAAGCCAATTAATTGGCTTTAACTGACATACTATGTAACATGGTTTGGCTTTGCCAGAATATTATTTTCAAAAGGAAAAAATTCCACTGATATGTCGATGGAATTTACCACAAAATACAGACTGGCTCCCGCAGAGATCTCCAATTTCTAAAATTCAATCAAAAACTCCCGCAGAGAGTCTTGGAAAAATGTTCCATATTCGGAGGAGGTTGGAGGGGTTCGTGTGGTTGAAGAGATCAGATACCTTGGGATACTGGTGATAGCAAGGAGGAAATATTTCGGGATGTATAAGGGAGAACGGTTGGACGTGGTGAGGATGATGGCAAATGGGACCTATTCAGTGCACAGGAGATCGTGTGACAGACTGCTGATAGGGAAGACATTCTGGAAGAGTGTGGTGCTCCCAAGTGTGCTGAGTGGAAGTGAGGTGATGGTGTGGATGAATGCTGAGAGGGGGAGGCTGCAGAGGATAGAGAATGGGGTGTGGAGGAAGGTGTTGTGTGCACCATCATATGCACCAGTTGTGACACTGCAAGGTGAGGTAGGGAGCTCATCTGTGGAGGAAGCGAGGGATATTCTGAAGTTTGCCAAATATATGTTGGAGACGAGGAATGTGATGCTGAGGGTGGTGTTTGAAAGGATGAGAGCTGGAGGATGGGCGTGTCCCTGGATGAGATTGGTAAACGGATACTTGGAGGAGCTTGACATGGGTTGGCAAGAGCCAGTCAGTATTTGGTGCAAAAAATTCCACTGACTTTTTCAAAAAGCTGAAAAAATCCACCATAAATTTCCAGCAATTTGGCTGATCTACCAACATTTTCCCAATTTATCCACCAAAAATTATTGGTAACATAGGAATAAATAGCTAAAAATCTACCGACTTTGCCAGAATATTATTTTCATAGGGAAAAAATTCTACCGACATGTCTGTGGAATTTACCACGAAATACAGACTGGGGCAAAAGCTTTGGGAGATTCGGGTGTGTGATGTGGTGAGGAGAGTGGACGTGTGCCAGTCTGTATTTAATGATAAATTCCACCGACTTATCAGTGGAATTTTTCTCCATTGAAAATAATATTCCATCAAAGTCGGTGGATTTTTAGCTAGGTATTTATTCCTGTTACCATTAATTTTGGGTGGAAAAATGGGTAAAATGTTGGTGGATCAGCCAAATTACTAGAAATTTATGGTGAATTTTTTCAGCTTTTTTGAAAAGTCAGTGGAATTTTGTGCACCAAATACAGACTGGCCAGTCTGTATTTCGTGGTAAATTCCACTG
This sequence comes from Caprella mutica, assembly GCA_947561585.1. Taxonomy (NCBI): domain Eukaryota; kingdom Metazoa; phylum Arthropoda; class Malacostraca; order Amphipoda; family Caprellidae; genus Caprella; species Caprella mutica. The sequence goes on along the minus strand of CANNZV010000097.1, from coordinate 160,954 downwards.
ACATGTCGGTGGAATTTTTTCCCCTTTGAATATAATATTCTGACAAAGTCTGTGGATTTTTAGCTATTTATTCCTATGTTACCATTCATTTTCGGTGGAAAAATGTGGAAAATGTTGGTGGATCAGCCAAATTACTGGAAATTTATAGTGGATTTTTTCAGCTTTTTAAAAAAGTCAGTGGGATTTTGTGCACCAAATACAGACTGGGACGTGTGGGAGGACAGAGGTGAATGAAAAGTCAACACTTGTTCACTATAGGATGGAGGCTGGAATGGGGGGGGGGGGAGTCATACGACAACAGCTGGGCCGAAAAAATTTTGCAGGGGCCCTCTGAAATATTTTTTGAAGAATAATTTCTGGCTTATAGGATATGAGCATTCAAAGTAGCTATGGTTTTTTTTCAACATAAGTAGGTAGCTATTATCAGTTAAATAACTCATTCTAAATATTATTATTTTTCTCCAATGTATAGTACTAACTATTTAAGTGTTTTTAATGAACTTCTTAGCTCTGTTTTGGCCCGATTAGATCTGGCTTGGTCCTCATTCGGTCCGTTTTGGACTCCAATGATTGGGGACCAAACTGACAAATTGAATTTGTCCGATTTGGTCTTCAATCGGTCAGTTTTGGTTCCCAATCGGTCAGTTTTGGTCCCCAATCGGTCAGTTTTGGTCCCCAATCGGTCAGTTTTGGTTCCCAATCGGTCAGTTTTGGTTCCCCATCGGTCAGTTTTGGTTCCCCATCGGTCAGTTTTGGTTCCCCATCGGTCAGTTTTGGTTCCCCATCGGTCAGTTTTGGTTCCCAATCGGTCAGTTTTGGTTCCCAATCGGTCAGTTTTGGTTCCCAATCGGTCAGTTTTGGTTCCCAATCGGTCAGTTTTGGTTCCCAATCGGTCAGTTTTGGTTCCCAATCGGTCAGTTTTGGTTCCCAATCGGTCAGTTTTGGTTCCCAATCGGTCAGTTTTGGTTCCCAATCGGTCAGTTTTGGTTCCCAATAGGTCAGTTTTGGTTCCCAATCGGTCAGTTTTGGTTCCCAATCGGTCAGTTTTGGTTCCCAATCGGTCAGTTTTGGTTCCCAATCGGTCAGTTTTGGTTCCCAATCGGTCAGTTTTGGTTCCCAATCGGTCAGTTTTGGTTCCCAATCGGTCAGTTTTGGTTCCCAATCGGTCAGTTTTGGTCCTCAATCGGTCAGTTTCGGCGATTCTATGTACCTGGAGTCGGAGAATCTGCTACTGCAAGTCAGAGAGTAACTGTCTCTCAAATTAAAATCTCTGCTGTAGAACATGGGACATTTTTAACATTTACTGTGCGAACAATCCTTAATTTCCTCCTATATTTACATGTATTTTACCAGTCTGCAGAACATGGGACATTTTTAACATTTTCTGTGCAAACCATCCTTAATTTCCTCCTATATCTACATGTATTTTACTGAGAACAGAAGCCAAAATAGAGGATTTCTTGGAGAACAGTTTACCAGTTCCTGCAGTCTGGCTGCCTAGTGCCCAACTTGTATTTGGTGCAATGAACTCCTCTGTCAGGTAAAATAGTATGTCTGATAAACTCTCCATTTGACTCTCCAGCTCTCTCCAAAATTCATCAAATATTTCTCTCCAAAATGATCAAAGTATCATAAATTCTCTCCAAAATATCATTGTAGCATAGGAGAAAATGAGATATTTCTCTCCATTTGCAATTGAAGGGCTCAAAATTACTGTCACAAACTCGCCATTAAAATAGCGAGTTTGGACATGCTTCAATACTGGCTCCTCTGACTTTTACAAAAATCTGAGAAATAGCTGCCAACATTTTTCATTAATTTTTCTAGTTCTCCAACATTTTTCCAGTTTCACCTCCAAAAATTAATGGTAATAAAGGAATTAATAGCTAAATATCCTCCGACATTGCAGGAATTTTTTATTAGAGAAATTGAATATCTGCCGACATATCATTGGAATTTACCACCAAATACAATCTGGCCTAGTGCCTGCAGCCAGTCTGCAGCCAAGTAAAATAGTATGTCTCATAAACTTGCCATTTGTCTCTCCAGCTCTCTCCAAAATTCAACAAATTCTCTCCAAAATGATCAAATTTTCATAAGTTCTCTCCAAAATTGAAAATAACATTGTAGCATAGGAGAAAAATAGATAAAACTCGCCATTTGCAATTGAAGGGCTCTAAATAACTGTCACAAACTCGCCATTAAAATGGCGAGTTTGGACATGCTTTATTACTTGGGTCTTGGGTCTGCAGAATATGTGAGATTTATGGGATATTCTCTACGAACAATTTTGAATTAATTCCTATTATCCTATATTTACATTGATTTTATTACGAACAGAATAAGAGATCTCTATGAACACCCAAGTAATAAAGCATGTCCAAACTCGCCATTTTAATGGCGAGTTTGTGACAGTTATTTTGAGCCCTTCAATTGCAAATGGCGAGTTTTTTCTATTTTTCTCCTATGCTACATTGTTATTTTGGAGAGAATTAATGATAATTTGATCATTTTGGAGAGAATTTGTTGAATTTTGGAGAGAGCTGCCAGTCTGTATTTGGTGCATGGAACTCCACCGACATGCCTTATATAGGAATAATTCCACCGAAAAAGTCACCAAATTTTTGCCCATTCCACCGCCATGAGCAGGAAAATTAAGTTGCGCCACCGCCACTGTATGTTAAATTACAAAATTCCAACGACTAGTTAGGAAGAAATCTTTCAGGACAATTCAAACTAGTAATAAAAGTTCAAATCAGTGTAATTAATATTACTTATTACAGTTTAAATTGTAGTATTTTATTTAATTATCAAAATAGAGTAGCTACCTATTACTACCAAGCTAACTAAACTGTCTAAGTATACTGTATAGCCAGGTACCTAATATCATTTGCCACCAAATTCTAAAATTCTTTTTCTTCTTATCTTAAGAATCAGTAGAAAATCAGACAGACTGGTACCATAATATTGCAAGCTTGTTTTTGTTTACCTTAATATTTTTCTGATAACATCTTCTACAGTTTTCATCATAGTATTTTATTTATTTAATGCAAGATAGTACCTAGGTATACAGAATGATAATATCAATTATCATACCTAGTTTGCTACCACATTTCCAGTAACCATTAGGTACCGTAAAACTATTCTTTTTCTCTTTTGAATCAAAAGAAAACCAGACCATTGAAGTCTCACAGAAACCCTGAATAGCATCTTTGGTTAAAGAATAAAAACAAAAGAAATAGGCTACCTAATAATATTATTATTTTAATTATCAATGGCATTCATTCGATACCAATTAAAGTAATAATAATTATGATATTGCTAGTTTCTTTCTTAGGAATGTATAAGACCGAAGATGTGAAACTGATTGATAATTCATAAGTTACCCGTCCCTAGTACCTACGAACATTCTCTCAGTTTAATATATTTACTCAAAATACCTAATTGAATGAACAGTAGGGTGGATCGAAAATCACTTTTTTCGAAGTTTATTTATGCACTGTGTTATTAATTTGCATCTTAATGTTGAATTAGCTCTCAAGAAATTATTTCGTGTAATAACGATTTTTATAGGTTCCTCAAGACCATTGAAAATTTAAAAAAAGTCATTTTTCACTGTTTTTAGGATAAATAATTTTTTTATTGCAAAAATAAATGTTTATTCAATAAAGCACTATTAATTATATAATTGTTCTAGTTTCAGGAGATGTATGTCAAAATTTCTAAGTATTTGGTTAGGTTTTATAGGTTCCTCAATGCAATTTTAGTCGTCGAGTGCTAGCGTGTTTCCATGGTTGGAGCAGTAACACACCTTATCTCACTAGGGTCGGATGTGCGGTGTCTTGGCACGTGATATCATTATTTTAGTTTCATTTGGTATGAAATTTATTTAAATACCTGCCTATAGTTTTTGTGAACCTACTATGTGCTAATGTAACAATATTTTCTTATATTTCAGAGTTCTTATTATTTTTCAATTCATATTAAATAATATTTCGTTTGCAAGATGTCTTTGAAACTGAGAACACGTGAAGATAGTAATTGCCTACTATTTGGTGCATTATGTCCTATTAGGGAAAGAGTTCTACCAACCTACAAGGACATGATTAAGCATATATTGTATGAACGTGAAAATGAAAACATCAGAGTAAATGGGATCCACCAATTCACCAAATTGTGACGAATGTAGCAGAGAAAATAATTACTATTTGGAACAAAGCATCTATCCCTACTGTTTTACTGAAGTCTGTTAAAAAGCGAATGCTAAACTATTATAATAAATATCAAGCTATAATGAAAAATTTCAAGAATAGGAAAAACGTGGCAACATTCACAACTAAATGCAACTTGTTCAAGAAAGATTCAGAACAATTGTTTGACATTGCCTGTTGCAAATGTTTCATCTTTAAAAAATGCCACTGCTGTAAAGAAAAAAGGTCCCATTATTGGAACAATTATTTCTAAGTGACCAAAGAACTGATAGGAAAATGGCTATCGGGAAAGTTGACCAATTAGAGTCAACTAAGATTACACGAAGAGCAGCTCGACGTCACTTGCGAAGTCAACCTTCAACTTCAACGGCTGAAGCAGAAGTCATTTCTTCGTTGTCTAACACAGAAACGGAATCTTCTTGTGTAGAAGACATGTCTGATGAATATGAGTTTTCCCTATCAACAAAGCGAAGACATGTAAGCAAGAAAGCTGGAACTAAAACTCCTTGCAAACGACTAAGGTTATCTGAATTTGCATTGGCCTGTGACCGTACTGGAATATCAGATCGAGCTGCTGCTCTAATTACCAGTTCAGTGTTTAGGGATCTATCCTCAGAATCGAGGAAAGATGCTTCATTGGTAGTCGACAGATTGAAGGTTAGACGAGAGCGAGCTAAACAACGCTTACTGCTGCAAGAAGAAGATTTGCATCATGAGCCATTGTCTTCTATCTATTTTGATGGTAGAAAAGACAGTACTTATGTTATGAAGCCAATAGGGAAATCTTACCATAGAAAAGTGATTGTTGAGGAGCATATTTCATTAGTAGAAGAACCCAGCTCAAAATATGTAGGGCATCTGGCAATAGAATCTGGTACAGCAAAGACGATCGCTAATGAAATATTAACATATTTCGGAACAAAAAATATCCCAACAAATCAACTACTAGCTATAGGATGCGATGGAACAGCAGTGAACACAGGAGTTAAGGGAGGTGTTATACGAATTATGGAAGAAAAATTAAATAGACCGTTACATTGGTTTGTTTGTCAGCTCCATGCTAATGAACTTCCACTGCGTCATCTCATCACTTCTTTGGATGGAAAAACAACAGGACCTCGAGGGTTCATTGGCCCAATTGGAAAGAAACTTGATAAATGCGAGTCTCTACCTATCGTTCCATTTGAATCAATTCAGAGTAATTTGATTTCCATTGAAAAAAAGGATCTCAGCACCGATCAGAAATATCTGTTTGATATAGTTAAATCAATATCTGAAGGCACATGCACTGTTGAAATGGCTCACAGGAGTCCAGGAAAGATGTCGCATGCACGATGGTTGACGACTGCAAATAGGGTGCTTCGTCTGTACATTTCAACAATTGATCCAACTGCAATGCTTAAGGCTATCGTCCTGTTCATTATGAAAGTGTATGCTCCATGCTGGTTCAGAATAAAATGTCACTCTTCTTCACAGGATGGAGCTCGCAACATCTTCAGCACAATTCAGAATTTACAATTGTTGGACACAAAGACCCAAGCTATTGTTTTCCCAGTATTTCAACGTAATGCTTACTTTGCACACGTAGAAAACATTCTCATCTGTATGTTAAATGATGAAAGAAATTGTATCAGGGAGCTTGCCTGGAGAAGAATAAAGCAGGCTCGTAGTGAATACAAAGGGAAAAGTATTCGCAACTTCAAGATACCAAATTTAAATTTTCAAGCTTCTGATTATATAAATTTGATTAATTGGCAGCAGACACAAGTGACAGAACCTCCTATGACAATGAAATATTCTGATGATGAAATAGAAGAGTTCATAAGTCAAAAACACGCATTACACCTGCCAAACTACCCTTGTCACACACAAGCAGTAGAAAGGTGTATCAAACTGGTCACCGATGCTTCACTGGCAGTTTGTGGTCCAGACAAGAGAGATGGATTCATAAGAAGCAGAATCAAATCAAGACAAAACATTCCTTCATTTAATAGCAAGAAGGACTTCACTGTGAGGGGTAAATTAAAACGAAAAATAATTATAATGAAAAATAAATTATGATTATTAACACAATATTTAGAGATTTTTTTTCTTACAGAATAAAAAAGTCAGAGAAGTGGAAAGAAGAACTAAACGAATAAATGGATATTTACTATGTTTTTTTCCATATTATAATGGAAGCAATATATTATTTTGTGTGTATCACTCATTGGAATTATTTTTTTATTTTGTGGAAAAAATTATAAATTTAATAATATTAGATAAATAAACGGAAAATTGACTTTCATTGTGGAACCTTTAAAAATATTACAATCAACATGAAAATAATCATAGGGTTTTATATGCATCTATAGTATATAATGGTAAGAGTGATTGATTTGTAAAACGATTTTTTTGTTGAAAAAAAAAAAAATTAATTTTCTTCAAATATTGCAATTTTTTCCAAACTTTGAATTCCTTGAGGAACCTTGATATTTTAATTAAAAATTTTCAGATTTTAACACATCGTATATTACAAACAGTAACAAAAAAATATCATAGTGCCAAATTAATTATCAAAAAAATTGACAAAACCCCCCTTTTTCGATCCACCCTAATGAACAGTAATGTTTAAACTAGTGCTTTATAATTTATCAAATTCAAATCTAAATTTTCCGATCGTATTATTTCTTAAATATTAGGCTAATTGTAAATACTTGAAAACATGTACAAGTCCAGGCAATTGTCCCATACATGTCTAGAACCGAAAATCTTAAATTAAAACAATTAGCTGTACTTATAATAGAAAGGTATTTTGTGTTAATTAGGTATACTGTATATTTTGATTTACCAGTATTCTTAATACTCTGCTTATATTCATTGAATAGCTATAACTTTTTCTATATTTAACCAGTTCAATACATGTTTAAGTGTTAAGAATATCACGTCATCCTGACAGCCATTTTGTTTATTAACTTATGTACGTGAACTTCTGATTTAAATATTTTAATCATACGTTTTTAAAACTTTATAAATTCTTACTTACCTAATAATGATTATGTAATTTCTATTTAAATTGTTATCCATGATACTAAATAAAGAGTTAAAATAAGTAGGTAAATAGGTTTATATTTCTGTGATCGAAAATGTGGAACCGTCTGATAACTTGAAACTTACCCTAGGTAGACTGGTACTCAATACTCTAGTTTATTAACTTATGTACGTGATGGTACGTGAACTTCTGATTTAAATAGTTTAATCATACGTTTTATAACTTTATAATTTCCTACTTACCTAATAATGATTATGTAATTTCTATTTAAATTGTTATCCATAATACTAAATAAAGAGTTAAAATAAGTAGGTAAATAGGTTTATATTTCTGTGATCGAAAATGTGGAACCGTACAATAATTCAAAGTACCTACTTCCAGTGATTTACACTATTACCTTGCCACGATTTAAATACGCTGTACATTAATAAACTTTATTTAATGTGCAGTGTAATTAAACCTTGGGAATAGCGTAAATCACTGGAAGTAGGTAGTTTGAATTATTGTACGGTTCCACATTTTCGATCACAGAAATATAAACCTATTTACCTACTTATTTTAACTCTTTATTTAGTATCATGGATAACAATTTAAATAGAAATTACATAATCATTATTAGGTAAGTAGGAAATTATAAAGTTATAAAACGTATGATTAAACTATTTAAATCAGAAGTTCACGTACCATCACGTACATAAGTTAATAAACTAGAGTATTGGGTACCAGTCTACCTAGGGTAAGTTTCAAGTTCCTAGGGTAAGTTTCAAGTTATCAGACGTTTCCATATTTCCGACCACACAAATATTGTATAATTTACTAACTACTTTAACTGGTTATTTAATTATAGTAAGCCTATATTAAAATAACCATTTAAATTGTTAGTTAAATTCATTAACTTTTTCTTATATCCGAGGTAAGTTCTAAGTTATCGTACGATAACACATTTTCGGCCCTTGAATAGAAATCCTATACATAGGGGAACTTGGTAAGTTACGAATTAGCGGTCAATTTCACATCTTCGGTCATATGTAAATGTAGATATGAGAAAACACGATAGGTAAAATAACTATTTTTTAAAATAGGTAGTGTTACCTATTGCGATATTAAACATGTAGTTAGATATAATAATTATTTATCAGACAAGTAACGAACTGGGCAATTGGGGTCACTGGTTGGGGGATATGTGTTAGCAAGCAATGATGGAATCGTAACATTTTATGTTACTTAAAACAAGAATAATCTTCAAGCTTGTTTGGTATTTACAATAATCTTTTATTCTGATATTGTGCAGCCATCTAATTAAGAGGTACTACAGTTTCCATCGTATTATTTTATTTATTTAATGTAAGATAGTACCTAGGTAACTGATATCATTTGGCACCAAATTTTTTTTTAAGAAAACTAGAAACTCTTATCAGAAAAATATTAAGGAAAACAAAAAACAAGCTTGCAAAATTATTCATGTTTTAGTTAGCTCGAAATATTATGGTACCTGTCTGTCTGATTTTCTACTGATTCTTAAGATAAGAAGAAAAAGAATTTAAAATTTTTGGCAAATTATACCTATAGGTATAATATATATAGGTAGTATCTAGTAGGTACTATATTACAGAAAGTATCTTATACTGCTCACTCTAATCTAAAAGGCCACCATTGTCTTGATATAGGCCACCATAATATTAGATGTGGGTACTACCTATGTATTTATCAAAAGTTTAGTAATTTTACGGGGAGTACAATGTTGAGGGGAGGGTGGGGTGGATTACTTTGAGTTTTAGTATAAGTACATATGTATACTTGTTCACACAGTTTCGACTCTCAGACAAACAGTAATGCTCTGGTTGCCACCACCGCCATACTAGATACGATTGTTCTCAGATTTCCCACCGACAAAAGGTCTTAGCAGTTATATTGAAACAAATATTCCACCGACTTTGTTGGAATATTAGGCCCATCAACCTCAAAATTCCACCGACAAGTCGGTGGAATTTACCACTAAATACAGACTGGGAGAGCTGGAGAGACAAATGTCAAATGGTGAGTTTATGAGACATACAATTTTACTTGGATGAATCATGAACACTTTACCAGTTTCTGCAGACTGGGTCTGCAGGAGATTGAGAAGAGACACATTCTGCAGACTGGCTAAGAATTAATAAACAAATCTTCTTTGTAACAAACACAAACTGACACCATTTCTATTATAATACTGTACGCATTCAAAATAATGGATTCAAACAGAACTGGTGAAACGAAGCCTCTGATTGGCCGAGTGGCTCTAGTCGAAATGACGTCACTGTAAATGGCACTCAAGAGTAATATAATGGGATCTACACTTCTAAAGTTCTATTCAATGTTCTGTGCTCATGGATATCTCATATCTGGTTCCTAACTGCAGTCTGAGTCTTCCTGGACAAGATATTTATAAAATACCTAAAGCATGTACAAAACTTACCTTGTGAACACCTTTGTATGCGTAAACATAGATTTCACGGCCATAATTAAAACAGATTTTCGATCTTTCATCATTATTTAATGAATGGACTCTCGAATCGGGCAAACATAAAAATGACACTCTGACAGGTGGATTCGGACCGGAATTTCCAGCATTATTATAAGCTAGTCTGTTTGGTCGGCCATACTCGGCTACTGGCACTACTTTATATACACCTTCGACAGTAGAAAATTGACATTTAACTTCTTCTTTGATGCCCGCATCCACCTGCATCTTATCAAGACATGAATATAGGTACCCTTATCAAAACATTCTTCTAATTTATTCTCAATAATTTCTTCCCCTAAATCAGGAATATATTTTACCCTATATCAAAGGGCCAGTAAAGAGGAAACTATTTCTAGTCATTATAATTTGGTAATTAGTAATTACACTTATGAGAATTTCTTCATCTGAAATACAACAAACACCTTAACAATATATCTAGGTATATAGTATTTACCTAACTCTGAATTACACCTCATCAGTAGGAATGGCGCTGCAATAGTTTTGTGTACACTTCTGGTCATCTATCTTTAAAAATCCCCTCCAAGCAAATTTTTTTATTGCTTTAATCAACGAGACTAATGTTTTTCATCATTTTTCTGCAAACCTCATCAAATTTGATACCCTATTTTAATTTTGTATGCTTTTCAATATTTTTATAATCAGCATCAGTATAAAAAGCAGAGTAGGGCCATGTACTACGGTCTACGGCACTCTAAACTCGCTCAAGTCAATACCCGCATCATAATTACTCCAAAATGCTGAAGCAGAGAGGTATGCATATTTATTTTAATTAAAACATGCACCCCTCTCGGGCCTCCCCACTTCGATCTCCACACCTAAATGGCACATATGGTATAGAACAATTTTTATATTTTAAGCTCATTCAAATTTAATAATATTTTCATTTTTAAAAAGTTCATTTTAAAAATCTCAAATTAAATATATTAGCTATAATTTATAAAACTTACAAAAAATCAGACATCTGCAACCGAGATAAAAACCATTTTATTGAAATTATTATTTTTTACTAACAATACTATAAAATGGTGCTAGGACAATTGCCACCCGCGGATAATTGCCATCCACGGACAATTGCCACCCCAGGACAATTGCCACCTAAATAATCAGTATCAGGCCCCTTAACTTTAAAAATGGTGATAAAATATGTATATTATTGTTGTACGATTAATTATTGATTATATACATTATAAGATAAAAAAATATAATTATTCGGTTTCTGAATGTGCTTTTTAAATCTTATATCTTTTTAAATCTTATGTTATCGAATACTTTATACCACTTCTTTAGAACGATTCAAAACTGTTTAATCCCCTTAGTCTATAACATTTTCAGGATTTACACTAATAGATTTTCTTAAACACACCGCATCTACAATTTTAAGCCAATTAACTTTTTCACAGATTATTAGTAAATTTGAAACTGCACTAATTAATCACATAATAGGTCTGTACGGGATGACTGTTTATATGCCAATGAGCATCCCAACTCATAGATATCTTAGAATATGAATATTTGTATAAAAACAACATATAATTTATTATATCAACTATGGGAATAATTAATTTTATCAAAAAATAATAAATGTGGAATGAATTTTTTTATCTTATAATGTAAACAATTAATAATTAATTAATCGTACAAAAATAATATATAAATTTTATCACCATTTTTAAAGCTAAGAGGCCTGATAATAAATATTTTGGGTGGCAATTGTCCGAGGGTAGCAATTGTCCGGGGGTGCCAATTGTCCGTGGATGGCAATTGTCCGCGGGTGCCAATTGTCCGCGGGTGCCAATTGTCCGGTAACGGATTTCACTCCTGTACAATCCGCACCCCATTGATTTCACTCTTGTACAATCCGAACCCCCAATGATTTCACTCCTGTACAATCCGCAAAAAAAAATCCGTAACTCATTATTTCACTCCTGTACAATCCCCAATGATTCCACACCTGTACAATCCGTACCCCAATGATTCCACACATGGACAATCCGCACTCCAATGATTTCACTCCTGTACAATCCGCATCCCATTATTTCACTCCTGTACAATCCGAATCCCATTATTTCACTCCTGTACAATCCGCACTACAAAGATTTCACTCCTGTACAATCTGCACTACAAAGATTTCACTACTGTACAATCCGCAGCCTAAAGGCCCTTTTACACGTACACTCATTACCTTCGGAATTCCCGTTTGAGGCACTAAGCCCCACCCACTGCAAGCCAAAATAGCCTTTATAGCGTGAGCGGCACTATATAGTGAGGGACACAATCCTGCCATTTCAAACATGTCTTGATTTTTGACTCATGAGCGGCAGTGATAAGGAAAGCAGATGTTAATAATTGTACTTGTATAATGACAACAATGATGAATGAAAAGTTGTTTTTATCAGGAAAACAGTTTTAATCAATTTTCGATAATTAATATCAAACTGTGGAAATTGGATTCGCATCATGTATATTATTTAATAATAATGAAAGGGAGAGGGGAGGCGGTGTGTCTAGTTAATATGATAGATAAACATTAGTTATTAGATGATAATAATATAATATATTGGATGATAATAGGTACTGTATTTCCTGAGAAAATAAGGTTTTTATTAGTTAACATTAGTCCACCTTGATCTTCTTTTTCGCTTTTTGAAGTTTTGTCTCTTGTTAATACAACCAAACACAGTGCTACCTTTTCGCTATAATAAGAGAAGGACACACTGCAATTGGTGAACGACTGCAATGGCTGTACGTGTAAAAGTGCATCAGTAATCACTCACGCTCATTGCTTGTATGGGCGGGGTCTAAAATTTCTCATAGGGAATGAATGCGAGGATAAGAGTGTACGTGTAAAACGGCCTTAAAGGTCCTCTCCAGGCTCCAGGAAAAAAATGAGTTTATTACATAATATTATAGAACTAAGGTCTACGATCATTATTCTGCAAACAGCATACAATTCGGTTCAGTATATATTATGTAATTTGTTTTTAAAGTTTTTTAATACTTTGTGAGCAACAATTGAGCGAATCACTAATCTGATGCTCAAGATGAAGATTGTACACTCTTTGTTTTGATTACAAATTTGAATTTTATAAACAAACCATGCGTTTTCGGCCTTTATTCAATTTATATAAGATATTAGTTGTTTCCTAAAGTATATAAACGTTTCTATTATAAGTTCATTCAATTTTATACCTTTACACGAATATTAAATGGATTTATTAAACCTAATACCTACTTGACAATCAAAACAAATGGTGTACATTCTTTTTCTTCAGGCTGAAAATTTCTTAAATTATTAAGTCGGAAGTAAAATAGGTTTTGTAGAGTTTTGATTATAAAAATCTTCAAAAGCATATAAAATTAAAAATATGCTACCAAATTCGATGCGGTTTGCAGCAAAATGATAAGAAACATTAGCCTCGTCGAATAAAGCAGTAAAAATATTTGCATGGAGAGGACCTTTAAGATTTTATGCCTGTACGTGTATAGTGTGCAATCCGCACCCGAATGATTTTACTCATGTACTATCACGGAAAAGAGTATCCGTCAGCTGTTGTAGTATGCTATTTTAGCAGTTTTGACCTTTCTTATTTTTTGCATGTGGCATTTTAGAGAGTATTCCTCCGCGTTCAAAAATCCCCCAATAAGGAGGAGCCTATTGCTGGGGTAAAATGCTAGGGTAATTGGGTGAAATGGGGGATTAGATATGTGTATCTAGAGGAGGGACGGGAGGGGGGGGGGGTCATTCATATCGATTTCTGACAAGTGATTAGATATTATTTTTGTATTATTTAAATTAAAGTATAAACATATAGTTTCATTTGTATCATCCATGCAATGTTCATTTTGTAATGAATACATGTATTTTTTTTATAATTTGAAATGCATATTTATAATTTTGAAATTTTCCATTCAATTAACCTTGGTATATATTTCGTACGAGTTACTCTTGTATGTTTTTATGCAATTTACTTTTGACCAATTGTCGTTCTAATATTGAAACTAATAACTATTCGAATTTGAGGTAAAAGTAGATTTCTAGCTTTAGCTTTATCAAATCTCATTAATTCCAAAAATATTATTTATGACAACCATTCACACAAGAACATTAGACTAATCCTCTTCAGATACGATTTTAAATAACTTCGCTTCTTTTACACCTTTAAATTTTTTGTTCGCCTATAGGCTATATTATTAAAACTATAATACACGTTTTCAACTTTGTGGTAAATGTCTATAGTTTTACTTTTAGTTTTGTCAAATCTTCTTCCACGAATATTTTATATTATAATCATTCACACAAGAGCATTTAATCGTCTTATGATATGATTTTTAATAGCTTCGCATTTTTTTCACATTTAAATAATTTGCTGGACGGGACATAACCAGTCTCGGTTATAATCCGGAGATTTTCTGCATTCAGAATTTCAATAAATTAATAGTGATGACTAATTTAGTTGATAAGACAAGTTTCTCTTCTTTTTCGAAGTCCTTTATGTGTATTATCTTTTTTAATTCATTCAATATATTGGCCAAATGAGGAAGTTATTAAAATTTGTGTTTTTAAAATGATAATAAATTAATAATTCATCTTACGTCTTAATTTAATGACAACAATCATTAAGTTGCTGACAAGCATTTTTCTCTATTTTCATCAACTTATAAATAAGTAACTACTAATTTGTAATTACCTATACGGCTATACCGATACTTTCTATCTTTTATTGAAGTTATTTAATTGAAAAATTCTTTTAGGCTAAAGAATAAAATAAAGCTATGAATAGGTTTTAACTTAATCTATTTAGTTTAGATTTTAAATGCAGTAATTTAATGGATTTTTTTATCAAGTGAACTGATTCTTTTCAGTTAATTTTTTTTATATATTAAATGCTTGCACGACCAATTGACAAGCAGTGATATAGTGAACTAAAAATAACTGAAGTGATCATAATTTTTCTTCTCAATAAATATCACATCGCCAACGTTGACAATAAGATAAGTTACAAAGTTCTATGAGATGAACCAAAAGAAATTTCTCCAAGAACTGAACGAATGTAGCCTACTGCAGTTTTGGTGCTTAATTTGTGACATCGGAGAGAAACTGGGATTCATGACAACTGTCAACTAAGGCTTTCAACTTGCAAGTTCTATCTCTTATCATACAATATTAGTTTTTTACTTAAAAAATAAGAAATAAAGGATCAATAATAGAAAATGGATAATTATTTTATATTTATAAAAAGTAGTGTTGAAGATAACAAGTAAATTAGGTAAAAATTTAAAAAACTACTACACGACTAAATACACTTGCAGGTTATTTTAAAGTAAAAACTACCCGATACAATTTTTACTAAAATAAAGGATTTCTGATTAGTACTAGTTTACATGAAGTATCAATCTTAGAACAATTTTTAAAAGCTTAGGGTTGAATGATTAACATGAACTTACAATATACAATTTATTCTATATTTACCTAAGATTAAAGTTTTTCAAACGCATAACAATAAATAAAATACACAAATTAGTTCGGTATTTAATGCACTTCCTTTTCACGGAAAAATGTCGTTGAAAATCTAAAAGTAACAAGCATGAATAAATGGATATCACAGGGAATGAGACCAGACTTCCTGTGAATGATGGGAACTCATCTGATAGTGATTAGTACTGTCCTGATGAGAACTACACTGATAGTGATTAGTACTGTCCTGATGAGAACTACACTGACAGTGATTAGTACTGTCCTGATGAGAACTACACTGACAGTGATTAGTACTGTCCTGATGAGAACTACACTGACAGTGATTAGTACTGTCCTGATGGGAAATTCACTGCACCGATGAGAACTGCACTGATGAGAACTGCACTGATGAGAACTGCACTGATGAGAACTGCACTGATGAGAACTGCACTGATGAGAACTGCACTGATGAGAACTGCACTGATGAGAACTGCACTGATGAGAACTGCACTGATGAGAACTGCAGTGGTGCGAAGTTATTTGAATCTGAAAATGTTTACAAACAAATTGATTAAAAAATCTCTTGATATTGACTTAGAATTACGCTACAAACAATTATTAACAAGATAAAACAAATTGAATAGATTTTATTTTAATCTCATACTATAATATTTTTTTTTCATTATACTAGGTAATATATTTTTTCATTATACTAGGGGTTTAACGTCGTGCTTCAGTCATATCGTGACTATTTCGCTGACGTAAAAGGAAATTAAATACAAGGGACTAGAAGAAGCAGTCAGAAAGGAAAGTGGCTCCATGAACAAAGGCACTTACCACCGTTGGTGACAATGCTCATGGATGCAGAAAAGCTACTCCGTGAATGCAGTAAATTACCAAGGAATGTGACGAAACGGGACGCAAGCACCGGTGGCTGCCCTCACGGATGGAAAAGGAAAATGAAGAGGTGATAGTAAATGAAGCCTACGAGCCTACCTAACACAAAAATATAAGACCTCGTAGTTGAAGAGCATAACCCTAGCGCTATTCTACAAAATCCTGAACAATGTGTATTCGAAGCACATTTGGTTATGTTAAAAGAATCCACATTCGAGTGGCAAGGAAGAAACAAGATTTGATAGAAAACAAGATTAATGGAAAGTAGAACGCAGATAGATTGAAATCCTTACTGTGATCAGAGTGTGTTTCAAATTTTAAAAATCAAACTTACAAAATATTTACCCAAAGGACCAAAAAAAAGTGGCACCTCGATCTAATATTTTTAATTTTTTCTTTATGTTGATGAATTAAGAGGTTATACCGCAAACGATGGAAAGAAAATGATAATTTAAAATGAGTGAAGAAAAGACAACAAAGTTATTTTTGGAAATGGCAAGATAAGGTTGAATAGATGTTTAGCATTAGAAACGTGGTTTTATAGAAACACTACATTTATCTTCTATTACTCGAGACTAACTGTTAGATAAAGTCTACTTCCAATGCGTAGAATACTTACTACAATTAATGCTACAAAGGACTATATTACAAACTAATTGGAAAAAAGTCGAATTAATTTAAACGAAACTAAAGAACTCTACAAAAGAGATAATTGAATTTTACTAATTTCTTGTAATTAAATATTGGTCATTTTTTTAAACAAGATTATAGCTTTATGGTAACAGAAATTGTACTGAAAAAGGATAATACATATTTGTTTCAAAGATGGAAGGAAGCATTTAATTTTATTCGATTTGTTGTCAAAGGAGATGCAAAGAACGAAACTGTAAAATAGAAAAAAATGAAAGTCAATAAGTTGAAAATACTGAACAATGTCACTAAACTACTTAATTTTATTTAAATGTTCAAATATGAATGTCATATTGTAGAAACTCTCATTTTAGCGGCAAGTTACATGTTGGAAGTAATCTAGGATATTGTATAAATTAAGCTATTCGTATTATCAGTAAATTTTAAGAGTTTAAACGTTGTTTTAGTTTAATGATTTAATGAGTCAAGAATTCCAAACTAGGCTATAAACAAAAAGCTACAGTTAAAAAAAATTAGTTGATACAACTATAATGAACTATTTTCTTTAGAACCACCATTATACTCTCTCAACAGATGTTAAAAAAATTGTATACAAGTAACTATATAAGAGTTTAATTAATTATTACCAGTACTCTGAATATTTGCAAATTTTAATACTAGCAAAATAAATAACCGTTTATCACCATGGAGTGGATATGAACAGTCAGTATTTAAGAATTCAGTATTTCAGAAACTAAAGAAACCATAAGTTGTGTATTTACAATTACCAATTGTAAAGTATTTGAACGGAATAATTTACAATTGCCAATTAATTTAATTGAAAGTTTTTAGGCCATATCGCTTATATTGTAAAGAAATTGAATACATATGGGGCTTGAAGTAACAGTTATAAAGGAAAGAGACTCCATGAAAGAATTAACTACCACAAGTCGGAGACAACGCTCATGGATGCAAAAAAAAATTCCATGAATGCAGTCACTTACCAAGGAATGTGACGAAAAGAGTCACCAACACCGGTGGCAGCACTCACAGATGGAAAAGGAAAATGAAGAGGTGATAATAAATGAAGCCTACCGGACACAAAAAAACAACAACATACGAGTTATCCTCAGAAACTACAATTAGCCACAAAAAATGATAAGCCTGAAGCTGTTGTGCCCTTCTCTTATATTCACCTCAACAGATTGAGGATACAGCCACTGGGGGCTTTGCAATTAGCCTACTATATTATATCTTTAAACAATTTTCATACATTTTTTAAATTATATATTTATGAAACATAACTGATACGAATAACTTTGCTAATTCTATCAGTTATCACTGAACTAATAGAAATTTGTCCTTACCAATTGAGAATAGGGAGATTTGCACTGCTGTCGTTTGATTCTTCCGCTTTCTTGTGAGAAGTGATCTGGTCATCGGTAGTGGTCTTTAGAGTTCCACCTAGCGAATGCTCGCTCTACCCATTGAACTGGAAACAAATTTTAATAATATAAATTAGTATATAAGTTATTGTTATTGACTAGGTTTGATGCGAATATAATGGTTTCGAGATTTCGTTAATCGGAAAATAAATAGAAAAGACCTTAATATAGATCTAGCAGTTAGATTGGAAAGAGACGCCGTGATTGGAATGAAAGAGACTCGTCAATGGAATGAAAGAGACTCGTCAATGGAATGTTACGGAATGAGAATCTAGTAATCGCGGAAGTAAGAGGAAAATGAACAAACAGGGTGCAAAAACATATTGCAAATTATATTAATAAACAATCTAAGACTACATTGTTATCCCTATCTAGTGCTATTCTACAAAACAGTGAATTTCAATGAAACAAAAAGGAAAAAAACTTGGTCATCATCCAATTTGCAACTGTTCGTATCGAAAAATTCTCTGCCTCTTTCTTCAATTCATGACTGTTACATAGTGTCATTCGTTGAAAACTCATAAATGCAACATGAATATCTTACATATTTACTCTTATGAATTTAAGATAGTTTTTTTTAGTATAAAGTTATTAATAAATAATCTCTGTTAATTTAAGTAGGGGCTTAACGTTTTCATTGGATCCAAAGGCCATATCGCTGACAATGAAATTAAATACAAGGGACTGGAAGAAGCAGTATGAAAGGAAAGTGGCTCCATGAACAAAGTCACCTACCACCGTCGGTGACAATGCTCATGAATACTAAAGAGCTACTCCGAGAATGCATTCACTTAAAACGAATAAAAAAGGACCCAATTTAAGGTCCGGAGGCTACATTCACGGATGGAAGATTAAAATGAAAAGGGGATAGTAAATTAAGCCTACAAGCCTAATAAACCGAAAAGTCAAGACCTTGTATTTTGAAAGCATAAACCTAGTGCTATCCTCTAAAACTGCAAATGGCGTAAAAAGATAAACATAATAAGAATGAATAAAGACAATTATTAATCCAATTAACAACAGTTCGAGGCCAAAGAGAACCCCCTTCTATTAAATCCACCACAAACAGCTTCATGATAGGGTCACGCAGGTAAATTGCGGCCCACTTACTAACTGCGGCCTTTAACAACTGAAACATCATAGCTTCAAAACACACGTCAAAACTTAAATTAATAAGTTAAAGCATTCACTGTGCTTCTTTTGATAGCTATGCAACATTTTAATGTAATTTTGATTCAAAATGTTTTAGAGACTCTCTTGAGAGGGCTGCAATAAAAAATTAAAGGGCCGCAATTTACCTGCGTGACCCTAGAGCTCATGCAGACTTATAAATTCTTTGATACCCAGAAAGAAAGAAATTTCTTAAGAGTTACCTGCACAAAATAAAAACGAGAATTTGGTAGTAGAATTAGAAGATAAAAATTATGGGAAAAATAAATTAGGTGAATATACGTAATTACATTTACCGTTTAACACTAAACTTGAGCATCCAGCTGTTCCGAAGATTATTCGTAGGTTTTCCCTTTTTTTTAAAGCGCATAAATATTGTTTTATCTATAGGTATTGTGAGATTAAAACCTGAAAAAGATTTAAATTTAAAGGTATTTATAAATACAGAAAGAACAATTTAAACAAAAAGTATATACTACAGTCTACATTATAGAACTATGACGTAAACCGGCGGCTATTTACGAATGGAAGAATCATATGCATAATAGAACATTTAATAAAGTATATACCTACCTAAAATCTAGAAGTCTGGAGGGTAAAATAAAAAAATAAAATGTGGTTATAAGCTACAGCTCTAGGTGTTTTTTTTCTTTCTATTCCATGTCTACAGATCGTATTCAAAGGAATTTAGGCACAATAATATAAAGTAGAATTCCGTATTTTTTACAGAGTAATGTAAAGAAGTGCAAAAAATCTAATTTTGCTATTTCTGAAAAATTCTGAATTTCGGTATTATTTCAAAGTTCAGAAGTAAAGATACAAAAGTTTTGGAAGCTCACATTTTGGTAATAAATTGCAAATTCCATCAGCAATTTCAAGAAAATCTGTGAAATATTGAAAAATTTATAATTCGAAATGAAATCAAGAACAGAAACACTTGATATTGAGCTGGACTTAGTCTCAGCTATCAGCAAAAAATCAACTGGTAAATATATTTAGAGTTCATATACAAGAAGAAAACAACTAGCTCAGAAATCTGATCAGTCTTTCGAATATCTCAATTTCAAGGATTAAGCTGCCTAAAAATGATAGCATTAACAATTTTTCACAGAGTTAAAAAATATAGCTTAAAATTTTGAATCTAGAACTAAGAAAATAAAAGCGAAAAAAATTAATTTACAAATGTATAAGTAAAAGATATAGTTCCATATGAGCATGACAATAAAAAATAGAGTCCTCAGCTAGAAAGACTGAAGAATAACTTATCCAGACTAAAGTGAAATTATCTAAAGAAAGACTAATTTTCGATCTGCCTAAAACACAAGTTTTTAAATAGAGAGAGTGAAATTTGATGACTTTTCACCATGACGGCTGAAGACGAAATGTCCCGCACTGCATTAAAAAGAATCGAAATTTCTTACATGCGGGGCTAAAATGAGAATTTGGGGTAGCGTACGATAATCCGTGGTAGAGTGGGAACTAGATTATTCATGCGCGCCTCAGCATTTGGACGGATACACTTTTCCGCGATAGTACAATTCGCAACCCAATGATTTCACACCGGAATCTACAGGCGTACTTGATCGTGGTCTTATTTTGTACCTGATTACCCGATTGGTTATTTTGAAAAAAAAAATCGATTTACTGGAGTGTATATATTAAAGGTCCCCTCCAAGCAAATTTTTTTATTGCTTAAATCAACGAGGTTAATGTTTCTTATCATTTTACTGCAAACCCCATAAAATTTGATAGCATATTTTTAATTTTATATGCTTTTAAAGATTTTTATAATTCAAACTCTACAAAACCTACTTTACTTCCGACTTTCTAATTTTCAGTCTGAAGAAAAAGAATGTACACCATTTGTTTTGATTTTCAACTAGGTATTTGGTTTAATAAATCTATTTATTATTCGTTTAAAGGTTTAAATTTGGATAAACTTATTATAGAAACGTTTATATACTTTTAGAAACAATTAATATCTTAAAAGAAGACCAAAAACGCATTGTTTGTTTAAAAATCTAAATTTGAAATCAAAACAAAGAGAGTACAATCTTCTTTCTCAGCGTCAGGTTGGAGATTCGCTCGATTGTTGCTCACATAGTATTAAAAAACTTTAAAAGCAAATAATAAAATATATGCTGAACCGAATTGTATGCGGTTTGCGGAATAATGATCGAAGACCTTAGTTCTATAATATTATGTGATAAACTCATTTTTTTCCCGGAGCTTGGAGAGGACCTTTAAGCTCGTTACATTAAAATAAGAAAGCAGAAGCTACTTACAAACTAACGAATGTTTTGGCCTACCCAATACCACAGTACAGAGAATATATAGTATCCCAGAGCTATAAGGGGATATTACGAGTGTCCCGGTAGGCTGTGACGTCACATGTCAACAATGGTGCGTGCGTTTGTACGTACAGTACAAACACAAAAGATGGCTGCAACACACCCAACTTTTGTTAAATAACGTTTTTTAATTCCACATTACCGCATGCTATTATCCAATCTCTATAGTCATACGGACGAAAAATAAAAAATGACTGTTGATGAAATTGATACTGGTCTTTTTACACCCAAAATAGTAACAAATTTTTAGTCTTGAAGAAGACGATTTATTCAAGATAATTAGATCATTAGTCAGATCGGTCGCGTTGGCAGCCATCTTAATTCTCTATTCCACGTGACCCACAGCAATTCTGTTTACTATGACGTGACCTCTTGTTTACATACATGACGTCACAGCCTACCCAGAATAAATTTGAATAATACATGTAACTGGGGTACTATACTATTCTGTTTACTATGCCAATACTATTAGCTCCAGCTGTCCCCCCGTACCACGATAATAATGTTGGACGTTTTCCGGTCCTCGACGATAAAAAAAGTTGCCAACAACAACTTTATATGGAATCTCTTCCAAATATTTTAGCATGGCCGATCGTAAGGCGTTTAGCAGTGCACATATTATGACTTTTGAAATAAAAAATTAGCGAAATTTGATAAATTTAATATTTATATTGATCTGAATGTTACTTTAAAACAATTAGGATATTCAACTTATTTTTTACTGAAATTTCAAATGTACCCCCTGAATAAGCAAATGTACCCCCAGGGCCAGGGGTACATGTACCCCAAGTTGGGAAACCCTGGTCTAGACTCTAGCGGAATAAAGTGTCCACGAACTTGCGTCTAGCGGTGCGAAACTTTGGCTGGGGGTGTTATAGAGGTAGTGAACTTTGTAGAAAGGAAAACTACCGCTTCTCAACGCTTGCAACATTTTGAAAAGCTCAAACCCTTCGAAGCGGTGAGGGAACATAAGCAGTGGCCAAGCGTATATGGCGTTGCCTTAATGGGGGACCAACTTCTGTGAACGGTAACGAGCGGTGATGAATTTTTTTCACCACTCAAAGAATGCACCAACAAAGTTCGGGCGGTGTGACCTAGGCTTAAAGGTCCTCTCCAGGATCCGGGGAAAAAATGAGTTTATAACATAATATTATAGAACTAATGTCTACGATCATTAGTCTGCTAACCGAAAGCAATTAGGTTTAGTATATATTTTATTATTTGTTTTAAAGTTTTAATACTCTGTGAGCAACAATTGAGCGAATCACTAATCTGATGCTCAAGAAAAAGATTGTACACTCTTTGTTTTGATTACAAATTTGAATTTTATAAAAAAACCATGCGTTTTCTGCCTTTATTTTAGATACTATTTGTTTCCCAAAATATATAAACGTTTCTATTATAAGTTCTTTCAATTTTATAACTTTACACGAATATTAAATGGATTTATTAAATCTAATACCTAGTTGACAATCAAAACAATTGGTTTACATTCTTTTTCTTCTGACTGTAAATTTCTTAAATTAGTAAGTCGGAAGTAAAATAGGTTTTGTGAGAGTTTTGATTATAAAAATCTTTAAAAGCATATAAAATTAATACTATGCTACCAAATTCGATGTGGTTTGCAGAAAAATGATAAGAAACATTAGCCTCGTTGAATAAGGTAATAAAATGGAGGGGACCTTTAAAGGTCCTCTCCAGGCTCCGGGAAAAAATTGAGTTTATAACATAATATTATAGAACTAAGGTCTACGATCATTATTCTGCAAACTGCATACAATTCGGTTCAATATATATTTAATAATTTGTTTTTAAAGTTTTTTATACTCTGTGAGCAACAATTGAGCGAATCACTAATCTGATGCTCAAGAAGAAGATTGTACACTCTTTGTTTGATTACAAATTTGAATTTTATAAACAAACCATGCGTTATAAGCCTTTATTTAAATTATTTTAGATATTAATTGTTTCCTAAAGTATATAAACGTTTCTATTATAAGTTCATTCAATTTTATACCTTTACACGAATATTAAATGGATTTATTAAACCTAATACCTAGTTGACAATCAAAACAAATGGTGTACATCCTTTTTCTTCAGGCTGAAAATTTCTTAAATTAGTAAGTCGGAAGTAAAATAGGTTTTGTAGAGTTTTGATTTTAAAAATCTTTAAAAGCATATAAAATTAAAAATACGCTACCAAATTCGATGCGGTTTGCAGCAAAATGATAAGGAACATTAGCCTCGTTAAATAAAGCAATAAAAATATTTGCTTGGAGGGGACCTTTAAGGCAGAAAGAGGCTAAGCACAATATCAATAATAAATATTTATTTAGTTTTATATTGTTTGTATTAGTTTGGATTTACAATACTTTTGAATCAGTCATGCAATTTCAGTTTTTAAGCTTATATATTATTCATTAGAAAATAAGTTTTTACCCTTCATCGATAATTAAATTTTTGATGGTGATAAATGTATCCATCAGGGGCTCAATCCTGAATTGTCTGTGGTCAGAAAAAGGTGGCGTCTTTGGGCTCTGAACTATTGTAATATGGATTATCTTTTTTATATTTACCATGCTTATCATTTTTTAAACTCTAGTTGCAGTTTTAGAGAATAGCGCTAGAGTCATGCTCTTCAACTATGAAATTTTAGATTTTTCTGGTATGTAGGATTAATTTTCCATAACCTTTTCATTTTCGTCTTCCGTCTGTGAAAGCAGATACTGGTGCTTGTGTCGTTTTCCTACACATTTCTTGGTAAATGACTGCATATTCACAGAGTAGCTTTTCTGCATCTCTGACCATTTTTACCTACAGGTGGTAGGTGACATTGTTCAATGTTCACTGAGCCATTTTCTTTTCTGACTGCTTCTTCGAGTTCCTTTCCATTTGACGTCAGCGATATAGCCTTTTATTCCAAGCAGAGATCATACAAGGCCATCTATAGTTGATCAGGCCGGACCATTCTGGTGTTTATATTTTTAACAGCTGATTGCCGAAATCATAATAAAGCGCAACGTTACCATTAATTTAGATAGGAATAGATAGAAAAACTGTTTGTATACTCATTTAATTGACTTATTTTTATAGTTACGAGTGGAATTTTAGTTTATAATTTTTACAGTGTATTCTCTAGAATCTCTGCTATCGACTGGAATATTTATTTTAGATAAATAATAATTTTTAAAGGTAAAAATCTTCAATGCAATGTAGTGTACCTAGAATTAGTGTAGCTCAATACTTCGTAAATACTTTATTTGGCTAGAATTATGTATGCCCCCTTATAAATGAGTAATTAGTCAATTATTATGGTTGTTGATGTCCTGAATACAGATTTTATTCTAATTTATCATCAAACCGTGGAGCAACAATTAGCTTATAACTGTAAAATAACTGAAATGTTTTGTATTTCCTTATTCCAGGAAAGTAACAACCTATATTTAATTTATATTTACTCTAAGTTTCCCTAGTCTAGAGGTGATCTGAGGAGTTTTGTTGGTTGACTGACTGCGACCCGATAACGGGGTGATTATTTAGTCAGGCTAATATTCGTAAGTTTGCCTAATGGAATTTTTAAATACTATTAATTACTTTGTAATTGTTTTACATAGCAATATTTTGAGACCATTAATAAGCTTTTGTCAGTATGGGCTTTTGCCGGTGCCGGTGTGGGCTTTTGTCGCATGGTCTTTTGACGCTAGGGATTATTTCGTGTGGGCTTTTGTCACCCTTTCACAAAATACATGAAAAGAAAAATATATTTGAATGCTTTTAAAACCTGGAAATAAATCTATATTATTAATAGAGTTGTTGTCTGATAAAGATATATTTTACGTTTGTCCGTTTGTGCAAAGGCATTTTCACCATCCATTAATAAAACCGTTAAAACATTCACAAAATTAATAAATCTTTATGATAATTTAATTGTAGATGGAGGAGGGTTCAACAAAAAAAAACTATACTAGAGAGAAAACTGTATATTTCAGTAGCTGTTGAAATATACTAATTTAAAATTGTGTTCGTTTTTTTGGGACACCCTGTATAGCAAATTGATGAAAAACATGAGCTTGATGAACTCTCGCAATTTCTTCAATGTCCGGTCTGATGTTTGAGATATACTTCCATTTATTCATCAATGCATCGAAGAGTTCCTCCCTTTTTACTCATAATTGTAGCGAGGGAAGATGTTGAAAATCATATTAATATAGTCGGTGCTTTTGTTGATAGTGAGACATATTCTTTTTTGATACCTGTTTAATCATTATTCCACGATCTATGAGCAAACCTGCCAGTTCTTCTTCTTCTATTAATGTTCAATAAAATTCATTTGTATTTTCAACAGATTGATTCTAATCCAGTCATATTTGCAGTATCAAGTGATGGAAAAGAATGATTAACTAATAATAACTGTTCAATAATCGTTGGTAGAATATCAGTCTGACAAGTGTATAACTTATCAATTATCAATGAAAACATTTTCTAAACTATCTTTGATCGCTGTTCTTTTCCAAATCAGGTCTGATTGTTTCATTGATTTAAAGAATGTGAGAATTTCTTGTCGTAATTCGTGTACACGGGTAAGTACGTACGTTGCCTCTTGACAGCCAACTCACATTGGTGTGTAAAAGTAACCCTCTGTGTTGAGAATCCATGTTGATGCAAATCTGTTCTAATATCCGCGATTTAGCAGATTTTGTTTTAACAAAGTTCACTATCTGAACAAAATTCTAAGACCTATTTTAATTTCTCTCCTAATGTTTTTGACATCAAGACTTTTCTATGAATTATAAAGCATTGAGTTGTAATAAAATTCTCGTTGATGCTTCTTTATCAAAGAATAAAAGAGACTTGATACAGTCCATCAAAGAAGGAGCTCCTTTTGTACTAATGCCTACACACGATTTCCATAATAACTGCCATTTATCAAGAGAGTCATTTTGGATGTTAACGACGTCCTCACCTTTTTAGTCACACTTAATACTTTGTAAAAAAAACTGGTTTGTTATTTGTTTTTCGTTAATGAAGCGAATGAATGCTATGAGTTGCGTCTTGTTGGTAATGTCCGTTGATGCAGAGAAAAATCTGAAGACTGGTCTGAACACGCTGATGACAGAGGTGCTGATGACAGTTTCTCAATAGTCGTTTGTAACGTGTTTTAAATACGTACAAAACGTGCTTGCGGACTAATAGCTGATTGATAAATAGATGATAACTATCACAATAATGTTTTTAATGAAACGAGCAAAACAATCTTCAGGTAATGGTAAAATTCCATATTTTGATTCACTTTCCAGTAATGTTCCGAGGCGCACCTAGACATACTCGGGATGCACCGGTGCGCCTCAGAAGATGCCAAGAAGTATATCGTCAATGGTAACAATAATCTCGTAATTGAAGAAAATCATTATGTTCTTAATAACGCATCAGTTCCAGCTGCTTCAGAACAATTCTATAATGAAGTCAAATATGGGGTTAAAAATAGGATACTGTAGATATTTCATTATTGGTCTGGGTACACGACAAATTTGTAAAATTTCTAAATAATAGGAAATTAGGAAAGTAATCAATTACAGTAAACAAGGGTAGAGTGCGAATTTCCTTTTAAGGTTGCTTTACCATCTTAACTTCTTGTGTTGATTTCTTTGACAACTATTCAGAAATTCATAAATATGTGAATGTATGACTTGTCATCTGGAGTAATACTCTGTAAAATAGCACTCCAATTTAGATTCTGGATCTCTTTTATCCCAAATTATTGCCAATTGCGTCTGAACTAAAACATAGTCTATGCCCAAATAAGAAGATTGTTAGATTGTCGTTTCGTATTTCCAAAAAAATACATTTTTAATAAAAAAAAATCGTGTAATTTTAAGTTAATTTATATTTCAACGAAATAATATTATACAGTCTAAGATTTCAGATTAAAACAAAGGATGAGATAGGAAAAAATGTATTCTGTCCATTAAAATTGTAATAAAATATTCTGCCAGTATCTTATGTCATCCTTTCATCAAGGAAGGAGCCAAAGAAAATGCAATTATATTTGTCTATTCATTTATTTTATTTTTATATTTTTTAAGAGTTTACCCAGGAAGTAGTAAGTGTTCTTCCTTATCTGGCAACGAAGACTTTAAACAATACTGGAGAAATCCTTTTGGTTACCCGTTGTCACATATTATCACAGAAATAGAAATGCCGGGTGAATAACCATATGGAAGACTCATTCATAGATAGTATATTTTTCTTTCTATCCATATAGAATTTAAAAAAACTCTTTATTTTTTCCATATCTTCATTATTACTAAATCCTCGTAAGCTGTCAATATCCGTATCACTCGTCCCGTATTCTTCTCTGGCAACCCTTATTTTTCTACACTTCAAAATAAAGTGCTCAATAGTTTCCTCATTACCTCCACAGAGTTTACAATTAATTTCACTCCTCAAATCTTTTCCTACAACCCAATTTTAAACAATTTGTTCTTGTCCTAAGGAGAAAACAGATCCAAATGCGTTATCATAAAACTTTTCTTCCTTTATTGTGTTTTTAAAGTTTCCATACATTCTGAGAGCACTCTTTAGATTCAGTTATCCATTCTCTTATCACTCATTCATTAACTGAATTCTCTTTCATTCATCATTAGATTACTCAACTGACCCAAAGTTAAGACTTCCACATAGTTCAATAATTGTTTGAGTTGAGAAAATTTCACCGTGAAAATGGTCTCCGCAAGCATTTGTCAGTTAAAACAAATTAGATTTTTTTTACTTTCGCGGTGGTGCTTAATAACGATGGAAGTTATAAGCTATTTGAAGAGTCCAGAAGAATGCATTTTTTATGTATTTTTAAAAGGAATTCATCCCAAAAACTTGTAGTAATGTCACAAAATATTTACATTTAGTATAGCATTTTTAATTTAATGAGTGCAACTTTATTTAATGACACATTTAATAATCAAATAGTGGAGGGTTAAATTACAAGAAGCCCAAACTCCCGGGGTCAAATTATAAGTCAAATTATACTAAACTGTTGGTCCTTGTAGATCATTTGAATATACTACATTCTACTTTCTTCATAATGATCTTCTATCTCAAGTGAATATTCAAAGAGGTTCATATTTAAATTTATGCAGATTTTAGGAAGACCAAAATCAGATCTACTCATATCTATTTCACTATCTGGAAATGACTCAAGAGACTCAGAAAGAGGTTCAGAAAGAGAGTTATGGATCAACTGATTTACATTATAGATGTCAATTAATTGTAATGTTTCGTGGTGTTTGAGTGTATCTACCAATTCTATAATAGAATCGATTATCTGATCATTTTCTATGTCCTCTCTTCCTGACTCCATGTTGATTGAGAGATATTCTAGTTTAGTACATTTGGTGAAAAGTTCATTTTCGAATCCCGCGATAGTACTGTAATCAACTGAAAAAAATTCAAGAGTTTCACTGAAAAAAAGATTGTCAACGTAAGGGCAATGGAAGTTCCCAAACAAAATAATTTCCTTAGCTTGAATCACATGAAAGGTTTCTGGTACTTCGTCAGTAACTACCAAATTACCTGACAGCTTAACCTTTCTCAATTTATTACACTTTCCAATAGCATTCAGATTTACATAGGTTATATTTGATCCTTCAAAAGTTGCAAAATTTAATATATCCGTATTTTTTTCTATCGCAGTTTGAAATATTTTTGATGAACCTTGTACACCAATATCCGTCATATCAGATGGAGCCATTTGTACGACTCTACTCATGTCCATGTCATCAGCACTCTTCTTAAGAAAGGAGCAGAGTTTAAACTCATCATTATACATTCTGAGACAGATTTTATCAGTTTCATAGAATTCATGCTCTTTGTCTCTATTCTCTGCATTTATGATAGATCTCATGAAATACCCATATTTAAATATCAAATTAATTGTATAAGTTATAGTTTTTAAATCCCTGCACTTATTCATTTCATTCTGCAATTTCATCTGAAATTCTTCTTTGGAGTAGGCAGCAATTTCATTTTCCTGTTGGCGAATAAAATTATTAGAGAATTAGATTTTAGAAACTACAATATATTTATAGCACAAGAAGTGCTATAAAACACAAGTGAAAACAAGACTACATTCAATTCTGAAAACAAGACTACATTCGAGTTTCAATCTATATAATTAGAACTTGATTGAATAGATTCATACTCAACGTGATAATTAAAGCTATGAAAAATTGAGAACTAGATTACGTGCACTCGGTAGAGCGCATACCTTCACCGCCGCTTTGACCCGTTCTCTCTCAAAATCTAATAAACTGATAACTGGATAATAAACAATCGTCCCACCAAGTTTCATGCAATATGGTTCAATAGTTTTTGAGTTATAAATGACCATGACCTTAACCTTTGACCGGATCGCTCCCAAAATTCGAACAGAAGATAACTGGACATTGGAATTCTTTTTCAGTTAAGCGAATAACAAGATTATAAATAAATACCGTCTAAAATATAGCCTATCCGCATTCTGTGAAGGTAATAATAAAGCGACTAATTTTTAAAAGTTACAATGATAAAATAGCTAATGTCCTAATTCCAATATACAGGTGAATGAGTTTGGCAAACACTTTTCCATTATACGACTATTTTCTTAATGCAATTATATGCAACTAATTTAAATTTACCTAGTTTTCAGATATAAAAAAACAAATTATCAAAAAAGCAAACAAAATTTACAGTAAATAAAAAACTATAATATTTGGCAAATTCGATTATTCTCAATAACTGAAATTTCTGACGTCTGAAAGGTAACAACAGCAACAAAACTGAGATATCAGATAATACAAAGGTAAATAACATTATTATTTCGACAAATTTTCAAATTTAATCCATTTTGTAGTTTTCAACAGATTGTCTCCAACAGGTTTTCTTCAGAAGGTAAACGAGAAAATAAAATGAAAGCAACCAATTTAGGATCACTTTGTAAGTTGATTGAGCAAGAGTTGAAGTCTATTAACCAGAATATCACAGAATCTTTGCTTCACACCATGCCAAAGCACAAAAAAGATGCATTAAAGAAACGTGGGCAACACTGTAAATAATAATCATAGGATGTTTTGTATTAATAACTAGTAACTAAGCATTGTTTGCTGACAACTATTGTTATTGTCAAATGTGACCGATCACAAACTATCAACAATTAGAATCTAGATAATGAGAAAAAAATCAAATATTCAGTTTTGCCAAACTCATTGTGTCTCTACAAAACATCTAACCATTACAAGTCAAATGATTGGGCTGCACTCGAAAAGAAATCTACCTAGTAATAGTGAATCACATGACAGTACATTAATTGTCCTGCACATAAATACACCAATAAACAATGAAAACAGATAAGCTAAGTAGAGGAAATTCGTATTGAAGAAAAAATAACGAGTGTGTTCATTATATCTAATGCTCTAATCTATATATACAACGGACAGTCTTTTTTGAAGACTGTTTGTTATGTTTGTCAAGTATTGAAGTGCATAATTCAAGACATTAAAGGAGGGGTGCGAGTAAAATCAAACATTTGTTAATATGTGTTTTAATGGAATCACCTAGTGACAAATAGCACAAGCTTTGCACGAGTCATTGACGCCATTTTGTTGTGATTTCACAAACGTTGTGCAAAAAACTTTTGTCTATCTGCGAGTAATATTATTAATTATAACTCTAAAAATAATTTTTTGTTAGTATATTGTATATTAATCACATGTTCGTTTATTTATAGCTTATTTCTGAAGATAAACAGACATTCTATACACGTTCATGAAGATTGTTCTGGGACGTTCTGGAAATAATGTAAGCAACGCCATCCATGAGATGATCGCATAAGCTTATGTTAACTAATAAAAACCCTATTTTCTCTGAAAATACAGTGATTTGAGATGAAATACTTCATATCCGATACTAATCAATGTTTATTTATGATATTATGATAAAATTTTTGATATGAAAATTAGACGCACCCCGTCCCCCTTTAATACAGTATACTATATATGGATGTCCAATGAAATAGTGAATCATTCTTACAGGTCCCCTCAACTATAATTTTCTATTACTCTATGCATTATAACTAAGGTTACTTGTTATAAAATTCCAAACCATTTCAAATTAGGTCCACTACATTTCAACTATAAACTGTAATTTAAGTTATTCTTGTGATTTTTGTTCTATCCTCGGAATTTCAAGAGTAGAAAACGAAAGTGGTTCATCCAACAAATTCAACAAAACAATAACAAAAGCCATGCAGTAAAGCTGATAGATATATCATAATTAGCTATTTATATATACCGTTACCTAAATTCCATCAACCTAAAAAACATTAGGTAGTAGAAGTGTAACTAAATACTTAATTATTGTTAAATTTTCGATAATATGTAAATCTTGTATCCCTTCTTTGTTCTTCTATTGAATCTAATAGATATATCGGACAGTGAATGGTGAGTGTTAATATTGATTACATAATAAATTACAAAGTGGATACTCGAATATTCAATACTGAATTGTGATTTTTACTGATAATAGACAGTGTAAAAGATAGTTTTAGTTACATCATTCCATGGAAAGAAGCAATAATGGAGCAATACACTCCTTCAATGAAGTGTATCCATTCACTAAATAGTCTGACGAGAATCTTTAATGAATAGATAAGATCAACTACCTGTTTTTGTGCTGGACAGACGTGCTGTGTCCCATCTCACGTGATTTAAAAAATCTACCTGATTTTGAAATAGTATAGTGCTTCTTTATTGTTCTTATTGTTAAGTGATTCAGTAAGTAAAAGTATATGATCTTGTTTTAGGTGATTTGAATGGAGAAGATGCACAGAACAGGGGGCAGTTGGTGAAAAAGATTTGTCTACGGTGTGGGAAATAAAAGATAGTGATAGCGAAATATGTAAGATTTGCACTCGTAGAGTTAATAGTGGAGAGATGGGATTGATATGTGATCTGTGTGGATGGTGGTACCAGGCCGGGTGTGAGTAGATGGGTAAAAAAAAATTATGAGATGATAAGTAAGATAGGGGACAAGGGATATAGAGGGGTGGAAGGAGAATAATAATAAATATAAGATGGAAATTGGAGAAATGAATAGGAGGAATAAGGAGCTAAAAGAAGAGATTGGAAAAAGAATTTAGGGGTGCTGAGGAAAGATCTAGAAAGATGAAAGAAGGATTGCAGGTTAATTTGAAGAAGGAAATGGCATAAGGTATGGAGAAAGCTATGAATAAGATAATGAAAGAATGTGAGAAGATTGGCACGAAAAAGAAACAGATAGAAGAGTTGAGCAAAATGATAGATAGTGAGAAGTTGGGAACGCAGCAGAAAGGGAAACACTGAAGAGATAGAACATATCAGATAGGTGGTAGATGATTTAAGAACGAGGTGTAGTGAAGGATCAAATAAAAATTAATGCCTTAAAGGTCCTCTCCAGGCTCCGGGAAAAAATTGAGTTTATTACATAATATTATAGAACTAAGGTCTACGATCATTATTCCGCAAACCGCATACAATTCGGTTCAGTATATATTTTATAATTTGTTTTTAAAGTTTTTTAATACTCTGTGAGCAACAATTGAGCGAATCACTAATCTGATGCTCAAGAAGAAGATTGTACACTCTTTGTTTTGATTAAAAATTTGAATTTGATAAACAAACCATGCGTTTTCGGCCTTTATTATAAATATTAATTGTTTACTAAAGTATATAAACGTTCCTATTATAAGTTTATTTAATTTTATATACCTTTACACGAATATTAAATGAATTTTTAAATCTAATACCTAGTTGACAATCAAAACAAATGGTGTACATTCTTTTTCTTCAGGCTGAAAATTTCTTAAATTAGAAAGCCGGAAGTAAAATATGTTTTGTAGAGTTTTGATTATAAAAATCTTTAAAAGCATATAAAATTAATACTATGCTACCAAATTCGATGCGATTTGCAGCAAAATGATAAGAAACATTAGCCTCGTTGAATAAGGCAATAAAAATATTTGCTTGGAGGGGACCTTTAAAGAATTCCATAGGGAATGGGGTTCAGTTTGTGCGTCAAGGAGAGAAGGTGAGAGAAGAAATGGAGAAACTAAAGGTTGAAGTAGCTAGTGCGGGAGTACAGGAAATTGAAGTTGAATGAGGAGGATTCCAATAAACAAGAACAAAATGAGCGATACAAAGAAGACGAGAGCAGGTACAGCAAACTGTTGGAAGAGAAATTAGAAATAATTGAAAGCGTAAGATTCAGCAATGAGAAGAATGTTGGGGGCAAGCAGTGGTGTGGCGGTGGCTGGAATGAGAGGAGATATAATAAATTGAAACAGTGAGGAGCAGAGTATCCAGGGGGGGGGGGGGGGGGGCTGCAGTATCTGAGGAGAATGGAACAGGAAGAGAATGGGATGCTCAGGAGAGTGATGGAGGTGGTCAAGAGGAGTGGAAGTTAATGGATAAAAGAATCGAGGAAATGATGAACTGGACAGGTATAGAGGATGGAGTCTAGGGTCTGGTTTGGAGCGAGAACGAGATGTTTGAAACTGGGCTGCAGGAGATGAGGGGAGGAGAGGGTACAGTGCAGGTTGTGTGGAGAGGAGAAAGAAGATGAAGAACACTTTTTGTTGGAGTGCAATAGAAAGAGAAAAGGAATGAGGCAATTGTGATGCAGCTAGAGAACAAGAATGGGAAATATGGTTTCTGTTTGGAGATATTGGAGTGAAGGAAAGTAGGACGATGTTTTACAATCTATACTCTACAGGATGTGGGGACGAAGGGAGAGAGAGGAGGCCTGGATTACGGGTGGTGCAGTTGGGTGAGGGTGTTGGTGGTGATAAGTTAAGTGATACTGTTAAGGAATAAATATAGTGCTTGTGTTAAGTGATAGTTAAGTGTTAATTTTTTTTAACTACAGTGAATTGTTTCTTTTGTGATATCAAAGGTATAGAACTGAATCTAGTAAAAAGGAGGACGGACCCGCAGAAAAAGGAATTATTAGAGAGATACCTTGACCTTGACTGGACGATATAATATCAAATCAGTGAATTATTGAACAAACAAAGTTTTATTTAATCTATTAAGGCTCACCTTTATTTGTAAATGGTTCCTATTGCATTTTAGTTTACTAAGTTCGGTGAAACGATAGTTCACTTTAGGCAGAGTTAGAAGATCAGTCACGTTTTCGAAATGCTCGAAGATCTTGATAACCATTTCATTGGGCAAGAGATCCATCATATTAGTCTGAAATTGGAACACATAATTATTATATGACAAATGCTTATCATATAATAATTCTACGTGTGTTTCTTCTTAGTTAGTCTGTCAGATATATTTTCATTAATTATATATAAACAAATTAGGTAACCAAAATAAATTCAACCAAAAAATAACTTACTTTACCAAATCACCGAACAGTACCCAAATGACCAATTTTACCCAATTGTCGGAATTTACCAAAATCACCAAACAACTAATTTGAAATAACAGCATTCGTATTTTAGGTTTAAAAGCTATGTTAGCTTCAAAAGTAACTCAATATAACCACTTTGGATAGATTCTAAAAAGATTCAATTTCGTCACATCTTTACATTTCAATCAACTTTTTATTTTTGAACACTTATTGAAGGGAAAACGAACTCTGTTCATCATCATGGCTACAGAGGTTACACACGACGGTGTTAAACATGAAGAATGTAATCACGATATGCACGGGAATACATATATCGCTTGTTTGCAAGAACAGTGTCATAACTTAATTCAAAAAAACTATTTTTCAGGAGAGGCATTTTAGTACTTGTAATGTACGTACATTTAATGGTATATCGTTAGGACATTTAGCCTCTCTAGCGGTATATTTTTGAGTTACAATGATGATTTTTTTTTACCAACATGATCAGTATTTTATGATTTATATGTCTATATGGATAACTCTAAAATACATGTTTTTGTGTTTATGACGTAGTTGTTGCAAACAAGCGATATATGAAATTTAATTTTCTTTTGTTTATTCGATTATTATATGTATCTCATTTATAAAAATAAAGTATCAGGTCATGCAGAAAAATGAATTTATCTTGGGTTCAATAAAAAATAAACTCAATTAAAATATTCTTTCTTCATAATCTAATACTTAATTAGTACCAAATTAAACAATAATAAATATATTTACTCTGCTTCAAAAATAACAAGTTAGAAGAGTTTTATTATCTGAGTACTTTCTTATAAGAATTTAAACTAATGTAAAGAAAATAATATATAAAAACTCACGTTTGAATCTTTGTTTTTCTCCATTATTTTTTGATTCAATATCACAATTCTTAGAGACTCCAAGGGACAGCTTAAACCTCACTTGCTTAGATGTACATTGGAAATGAAAGGTCTTGAGAATTACAGCCGGCTTATATAGTGCGAAGATGTTCGAAAAAATGAACCAACTGGCTTTGATGTGAACCACAAGAACAACGTAGCTACATCCTGGTTGGTAACATTCTGTTCGAAAATATATGTACACAGAGGCTTTGACGTCATTCGGTAACCACAAGAATAATGTACATACATCCTGTTTGGTAACATTCTGTTCCAAAACGTTGCTCGAAATTACTCTTCAAAACTAAATGTTAAACTAATTCTCATATTGAATTAATTTTTTGTTTAGTGATCTGATTGAGAGAATAATTATATTGAAAAGAGATAATTTATTGTTTATATATTCATATAATATTGCCAGATTTTCATAATTTATTAAATTTAGGCCTAGTATAAGCCTATTCTGTGAACTTATTTCAATCTCGTGACCGGTTAAACCAGGCCACGTGTGTACATACATAGGATAATGAAATAACAACAACATATGGTAAATATTTTCAGAAGATAGCCTGTGAAGTCACAAAAACAATGATTGAAAATTTGTTTTGACCTAATAATTGTTAGAGAGCAGTATCACAAATATTACCAAATTGTAAATTCTAGAATATTTGAAAAGATAAAAATAGAATAGGGGAATCTAATCTGTGTCTTTATCAGCACAATAAGATGTTGTTACTTAATTACCTATCATGTATACCGTGCCATTAACAATTCATTAAGATGCAATTACTTCCATATTTTGTATAGTGTGTACTTACCAGCTCTATAGGATGTTTTTACTTCCCTATACTATATACTGTGCATTTACCAGCCTATAGGATGTTTTTACTTCCCTATTCTATATACTGTGCATTTACCAGCCTATAGGATGTTGTTACTTCCCTATTAAAAACATGATCATACAATCAGTTCATACAGTGCAGCCGTAAGGTGTGTGTGTCATTCTCGCGTTTGTTTACATTCTCTTCAGCCTAGCTTATCAAGTCTAGACTACACATCTCCTGTTGTTTTTGGAAGCCTCTTTAAAGTTCTGGTGAAAAAATTCGCTCGGTATGTCAGCAAGAACAAGAAACACTAAAACATACTGCCTCCATCATTTTCAGTAAAAGTAGTAAATGATGTCCCTGAAAACTCTTCAACCTTTGAGATTTCTAGAGCAGGTCTGGCGATGACAGGCGTTATTTCCGAGAGAATAGACGTCATAACAAGTTAGAACGAATTGTTTCTGATAAAATTAACAGTGCTGTTAGTGAAATTCTTGAGAAGGTGGGCAAAAGAGACGAAAATTGATCATGCGAACAAGAAAATTTAATTCTCAAACGTGATATTCAAGAGTTGAATATATGTTAGCTACAACTTATTGTGCTGTCACCCCAGCAAATATTTTCTTTACTATTATTTTATTGCTATTAAAAGTAATCTCATATTATTTTATATCGTATTTTATGTTTGTTGTCAAAATTTCGATATTGATCTTAAGAAATCTTGCATCAATCATATATATAGCAACACTTTGTTTGCAATTGCATTGTTATTATTATTATTTGTGAATCCCTACAACTACAACAGTCGTCCTTTCCCGCTTTTTATTTACTATTTACAATTTGCTAACTGTTCTAGGCTTTCTTATTAAATAAAAATATAGATTATTAGAGTGTATAGATAGAGCTATTAAATTTTGTTAATATACTTTACATTCATTAATTTATGCTTTAAATTCCATACTTGTAATATTGCAATCCAGCCTAGCCTAATATTTATCAGATATTCAATTTCTTGCCTTTTATTTAAATTTGCAATATTAAACTTAAATTCTATAGGTTCCAGTTTCCTAACAAAAAATTACCTATTTATTAATATTAAAGTATTAAATGCCAGCTTTTCGAATGTGTTAAGTTTACCTAAATTTAGGCTCAAAAATTTATTCATGCATTTATAATCCTCGTTATTATTGCATATACCAAATATTATTAGATTCTGTTTTCGCAGAAAACAACGATTACAAATGGAGAACAGTCTAGGATTTGTATTCATCCTCACAGATGCCCGTCGCACCCACACTTAATTTGACTGATATTACATCGGCGTTTCGCATCGGTAAAATGGCGTCTACTCGAGATCCTGAATTTGACCCAAAACAGTTAAAATAAATAGAAATTATATTGGTTACGATATCAGGGTAGCAAAACCTAGAAAGTTGTTCACTAATGAGAGTCTAACACCAACAAGGAGAAGATTTCTTTATACTTTGAGACAGTTGAAACAAAAATTTCCAAAGAGCATATCAGCCTATTGCTCTCAAGATGGCCAATCTACGTGTGGGTCAAGTCTCCTATTGCAACTTGTCGTGATAGCAAGGTTTTTATTACCAACCACGCTAAATTACATGAATTCTGCAATCGGTTATCTGGCACTGTATATCAGCTACCTTTCTGCAATCATTTAGCAAAGATTGACTGGCTCCTTAGACATTTATTTTTGGTTACTTTGTAAATTTTCCCATTGGGAATATCTCTTCTTATTTAGATCTGTGCTACTTTTGTGTTCTTCCAGTTAAGTGTTCAGCGGTGTATTGTATATTAAGCATATTGGACTTTCTCAGGAATTTTTTGTTTGTGTATGGTGGTGGTGAATGCATGGTATACAAGCCTTTCATTTTTAACAGTTCCAATATCATATATTTTAACATATATCATGCATTGTATTTTTTTTTGTATTCAGACGGCAAACCTTTGTATATAATGAAATACATTGTGATTTGCTTTCAACACCCGATAATTTCGTTTTCACTTTCTCATTAAACATTCTCCATGTGATGTACTCCACCTCCTCGTTGAAACGGTGATCCTTCTTTATTTGAAAGCCTTGCTCCTCCTCCTTCTGAATATAATTTGCTCAACCTCACGACTACGGTAGTACCTCGCACCGCCTTCTTTGCTATAACTTGTCTCACCCTTACTTAATTTCCTCCCCTAAAATTTCGAGATTGATGATGAGGAAATATTTGCAACAATCTGTACTTATTAAGTTATTATACCTACTATTGAATCGTTCAATGAAATGTTCGAAAGGGAATGTCCATCTAATTTGTTGTTATTGCATCTTAATATTAGATCATTTAACAGGAATTGCACCTTTGCTTACAAATATCATAAAGAAAATGAAAAACAATATGATGCAGTATAGAATTTATTTCATTTTTTTTTGTATTTTTATTGATGCAAGGTTTTCATTTTTCATTAATTCCTTTAGGTCAGTTTTGTCCTCTTTTTACTTCGGTTTCAATTCCTCTAGACTCAGCACGTATCTGAAAAAGAAAATAACCCAAATATACCACTATTTATCATTTAGAGGTCCTCTCCAGGCTCCTGTAAAAAAAAGAGTTTATTACCTCAGTTTAGAACTAAGGTTTAGGATTATAAATCTGCAATCCGCATGAAATTCAGTTCAGTATATAATTGTATATGCTTTTAAAGTTCTTCATATTCCGTGAAAACAATTGTGCGAAACATTAATATATGATGCAAAATAAAAACGTTCATATACACATTCTTCGTTTTGATTTCCAATTTGAACTCAATGAACAAATATGCGCCCTATAAACGTTTCTTAAATAAGTTTCTCCTAATTTATACTTTACACGAACATTCAAATTGATTGTAACTACCTAGCTGAAATTCAAAACGAATGGTGTACATTCATTTTCTTCGGGGCTGAAAATTAGCAAGTCGGAATTGAAACGGCTATTGTATAGTTTTGGTTACCAAAATCTTCAATAGCGTATAGAATTAAATATATGCTATCGAATTTCATGGGGTTTACAGCAAAATGATAAGAAATATTAGCCTCGTTAAATAAAGCAAGAAAAAAATTGGCTGCAAGGGAGCTTCAAAGTAAAATCACTGACAAATGAACTGTTCAATTATTAGTCCAAAAAAATGATATAAAATAATCATATAAAGTTAATAAAATCACTCGATCTCTACCATGCAAATATACAGTGATACGTACTACAAGCAACATACAATTCAAGAATAATGATTTTATTTAATAAAAATATATATTTGCAGCAAAGAATTCACATGAATTGAAAAGAAACGGAACTAAAAACGGTAATTATTAACACTACAGGGTGGCGCAAAAAAAGGAACCCCATTTTCAAACTAGTTTATTTTACAAACTATCAAACCTTAATTTTTTCTAAAAACACAGTATTATTCATTTACTTTTTTTGCATCTATCGTGATAATCTGTTAGGAGTAAAAAATTAAACATCAAAACATCAAATTAAACGACAAAAATTAAACATCCTGCAGCGAGTTGAAAAAAGGTAAATAAAAAGTGCTTGCGCGAGGACGTAATATACGAAAAAAAGTCATACGAGGTATAATTCATTTTAAATGAATGAGAGATAGTTGGTTTTAGAGATATAATTGATATCTTTATAAAATCATTCCACCGTTAATTTTTATCTCCTATTCGAAACCCTCAAAATGAAGCTTTTAAAAGAACAAAGAGTTTTTGTTGTGACAATTTTTAAACACTGGAAGCTTTACACAGGTTCAACCTCATTTTGAACAACGCTTTCTGGAAAGATTTCCACCAACTATAAATCCCTATTGACAAATGTCAATAAGTTCAAAACTGAAGAAACCACTTTAAATTTGAACAAAAAGTGATCATGTCGCAGGAGAAAAGAATGGACACATGAAAACATTAATCTTTTTAATGAGCAATTTATTG
Organism: Caprella mutica; assembly: GCA_947561585.1. Lineage (NCBI taxonomy): Eukaryota > Metazoa > Arthropoda > Malacostraca > Amphipoda > Caprellidae > Caprella > Caprella mutica. Next base: position 120,116 of record CANNZV010000097.1, on the reverse strand, counting down.
AAAACCCAAAAATATCAATCAGAATTACAGTAAGGATTAGATTTCATTTAAGAGACATTTCACTGAATTGTTAAACACGATGAAAGATATCATCCTTTCAAGAAGCATGCAAGGCTCGAACTCTTAGAATTAATTTACCGCACCGTCTAAATTTTGCAAAATTGATTCTGCGAAGAAATGCACATTTTGTAGAAGATATCGTGATTGGTGATGAAGATGTATTTCCATGAATGAAAGAGTCAATAACAAAAACATTAATTGAATGAAAAAAAGTAGGATTTAATTTTTACTACTACCATATGGAAATAAATTATTCCTATTATGAACTTTTATGAGTTTTTCGTCCTCGCGCAAGCTCTTTTTATTTACCTTTTTTTGATTCGCTGCAGAATGTTAACAGATTATCACAATAGATGCAGAAAAAGTGAACGAATAAAACTGTGTTTTTAGAAATTTTCTAGGTTTGATAGTTTGTAAAATATACTAGTTTGAAAATGGGTTTCCTTTTTATTTTGCGCCACTCTGTATACATATATGTAGCATAAGTATTTTTTCATTCAGTACTGGTGACGTTATAGTTTTTTCTGAGAGAGTAACTAATGTTTACATGCACTTATTCTCTAAAGACTAAGGCCCCCTTCGCAATTGCGTTTCTCAACGCTGCGTTAGAAATACTGCTCATGGCAAAAAGTTTAGCTGCAATTGATTTTAACGAAGCCTTTCACACTTGCGTTAGAAAAAATGCAGCAACTTTTCTAACGCAACATAGCTCAGTCCCCTGCTAAAATACGAACAGAATTTTTAACGCTAGAACTTTAGCAGGATACGAATGTCTATTAAATGGTTCACATTTGCGTTTTTTTCACTGCTGGGATTGCATACAAACACAAAACTTTTGAAGAAAATAAGACGAAAAATTGAAAAATAATTGTCTACGATGGTTATCATTTTCTACCCACATAACAAGGGAGTTTTGTGATAGAGTTTTAAAAGTTAGGTAAGTTATGAATTATCGGACAGTTACACATATTCGATCATATAAGAAAAAATATATAATTAATATGACATTTTAACTCGTTATTTGTTGATGATCGAAAATGTGGAACTGTTCGATAATTCAGAATATACCCTATTATGCCAAAATTACTTTTTTCCATATCATGACCAGAGAAAATGATAACCAGAGGAAATGATAACCAAAGAAAATAATAACCAGAGAAAATAAAAACCAGAGAAAATGATAATCAGGGAAAATGATAATCAGAGAAAACGATCCTTATTTTGATAACCAATGATTCGTAAATGATAAACAGAGAAAATGATAACCAAAAAAATGATAACCAAAGAAAATGATAACAAGAGAAAGTGATAACCATAGAAAATGATAACCAGAGAAAATGATAACCATAGAAAATGATAACCAGAGAAAATGATAAACATAGAAAATGATTACCAAGGAAAATGATTACCAAAGAAAATTATTACCAAAGATAATGATTACCAAAGAAAATGATAACAAGAAAAAGTTATAACCATAGTAAATGATAACCAGAGAAAATGATATCCAGAGAAAGTGATAAGAGAAAATGATAACCAGAGAAAATGATAACCAGAGAAAATGATAACCAGAGAAAATGATAACCAAAGAAAATGATAACCAAAGAAAATGATAACCAAATAATAACAAGGAAAATAATGATTAGATGAACCTTTTTTGTAACACAGCGTTATAAAAAGGCAAGTGTGAAGACATACCAAAAGAGCAGTATTTCTAACGCGGCGTTGAGAAACGCAAGTGTGAAGAGGCCTTAAATTACGGATCTTCTCTGAAATCGACCAACCACTTCAAAAAATAAAATAAAATCTGTATGTATGTTCACAGACTATTTAGATAAGTTATTCATGAATAGCCATTATATTTATTTTCCAAGCATTTATAAGCCTGTCTCAACCATGTCATCGTTAAGATGAGTTTTTGAAAGATATGATATAGGGAATAAATTACTTTATAAATAAAAATAAGTAATAAATAAATTACTCTATAAATTAAATATGAAATAAATAAAATAGTAATTAATTAATTACTATTTTATTAATTAATTAGTAATTCATGTAATATGACCTATATTTATGTAATAAATTACTTTAAGATATATATTTTTGTATTTTTTATTCTTGTATTTTGAAGTGGTTGGTCGATTTCTGAAAAGATCCAAATTTACTTTAGAAAAGTCATTTAATAATATGTTCAACTTTGAAGCATGCAGTACCATTTTATTTACATAGCTTACCTGCATTTCCTTTGTTGTGTATTAGTTTTACCTGTAGTTTTTAACTAATTTTCTCTGACTTGCCTGTAATTTTTGGAATGGTTATTAGCATCTGTAATACTTTGGTGACAATCTCTCACTCTAGGAAATACATCTCGTATTATATGTACAGGGTGTTTCAGAATTAAGGCAAGCAGTTTTGTGTATCAATTGAATCATTCAAAATCGGTGGTTGGTAGTATATTTCATAGATCATCTTGAAGCTAGTGTTATAATCTTCTATGTCATTCATCTAAATTTCATATTCATACTTTGTATCATGAATGTTGATCGAAATGTAGTGAACAAGCTTCACAAAAGAGGGTGGACTAATTGCAAAAAAAGTTGAACGGTTTTCAGAATAGGTAACAAGTTGAAGGAGAGAATAAACTTCTGATACACCATCTCATATTTTCAGATTCTATTACAATTTTATATGAACTTGCTGATGATGGATTTCAGTTAATCCGAAACGTTTGATTTTATAGAAAAAAAGTTCTTTAAATGCTTTTTAGATATTCAATATCTATCTTTTTTATTATTAAACTATGATTCCATAAGACCTAACCAATTTCAGCTAAACCAGGATGAGGCCGTAAACGAAACGTTATGGACAATAAAAAAGTAACTGATAAAAAAGACGTGGAAGAATTTGCATTAAATGGAAATCAATTCCAACAACAGCTGAGCAGATGCATGCCGCTTGCAATGCATTAGTTATTAAACTGCAACCTGTAGTTCATAAAAAGGATGGTTATATCGAATAAATGGAACGCGGTGTCATTTGCTGGTAGAAAATGAAGGACTCCTTAGCTCTGATTAAGTGGTGGCTGTTCAACGATAGATTTAGGGAATATATTTGTTCTTTTTCATTTTTGGCAGAAGTTTTTCATCTGAATTGTCTTGAAAAGTTTTTACATGATATATCTTAACAACAAGACACCAAGGAACCATTATACACTTAGGAACAACAAAACACACAGTAATAGCAGTACCGTTTCTTTGTTATTTACATTTGAATTTTAGTTTTTCAAAACCAAAATTGAATTTGAATATAGATGAAAAAGTGTGTTGCCTTAATTGCGAAGCACCAAGTACATATACACTCAGTTTCCTTCAGAAACAGTGTTCTTTGACTTAAATTTAGTTTTTCGTTTTGAATTATATTGAACTAATCTTATTCTTTGCTAAACTAATGTTTAAAAAAAGATTTAGCTTATAATATTCCTAGAAAACAAATTTCTTTTCAAGCAATTCCGTCCATTAAATACTTTTTGTAGAGTTGGTTGCAGTATACTACATGTACTGGAATGTGGAGTGTAAGGATATACGAAATGTTTCATGCTTAATTTCTTGTCGGGCAAATAAGTTTACTTTATAAAAGTACAAGCACGTCTATTACACTACAATGTCATCTATATTTAGGAAAATATTAATTGAATCTAACTATTATTTTGTTATTTAAATATATAGGCTAAAAATACAGATCAAAAGTGCTTTGCGTATATACATAAACTAACTAATGCATGTGGTAGAATATTTAAAAAGTGTATTTGATCAAATTTACAATTTTCATAATGACAATTATTACCATTCTTAAGAAAAAACTAACCTTAGAGCAATTGACCAGTAAACCAGATTGAAGATGAAGAAAATAGAAGGTACAGCAATCCTCCCCAAAATCAATATTTTGATGTTGGTGGGTGTTTTGGACCCGGGCTTCTTGTTCTTCAGTATCGAGGCACTTCTCAGTCTATTGAGGATGGATTCACTGTTAGTCTTTGCCACTGGCATTGGTTGTACCTGAAAAAGATATGTAGTTAAATTTTTTTTACAAATTGAGATTTCTTAATTGATTTTGAATAAGGTTTGCTTAATATTGACTATTTCAATTGAATTACCATACAACTAAGATGCAAAGATCATAGAAATGGTTTTAGAAGTTGAATTAAATAGGTTGAAAAAACATTCTTGGAACCTCTCATTGTAAATTTAGATCTTAAGCAGGAGAAAAAATTTATATGCATCAATTAATAAAAACAATTTTACGAATTTGTGTACCTTGAAAAGGTGAACAGCGTCGTCTTCAGAGGAATCTGAACCAATCAGGCGGTCGAAAGAGAAATACTCAACCAACGTTTGGAAGGTAATAATAATGAAGATAATTACAATAGATGAGAAGAGCCAAATGTCCACGAGTTTGAAGTAAGAAGTTTTAGGCAGGGAGTTTGATGTCTGAAAAATGGAATCACTACAGTCTACAAATACAATAAGTTTCATGCAAGTCATTTGAAAAATATTAATATTAAGCACTATTCATTTTATAAAAAATAAACTAATTGGGAAATGGGATGTAATATAGAGAAATAATCAATAGAAAGTTGTAAGTTATTTAAAAACTAAACTAAAATGTAACCCACATCAGCTTCAAGAGTCAATAATAACTGAAATACCTGAGTAAATAACGAAGACAAAACTAATAGAGAAGTCAGAGCCACAACGATCCTTGAATTGAAGTCAATGGGGTTGAAGAACATGGAGAAATAAGCGATGCTCACAAGCAAAACGGTTGGGATGTACAAAGTTAGCAGGTAGAAACCAGACCTCCTTTGGAACCGAACTCCCACTCGCACTTGAGAGAATTCTCCCACCACCGTTTCATCTATTGTGATGATTTCACCTGCATCAAAAGGTAGATAAATGTCACAGCTCTAAATATCTTAGGCACTAAGAAATTAATCATCATGAGCAATATTCATTTTACAAGTCCAGCGATTAAGTCCAACGTAGTAGTTTTTTGTGCTACGATACTACACAAAATTGTCTGATATGACTCAATTATTAATATTGTTTTATATGACTCAATTATTGCCTGATATGATGAAAATGTGTGTATTTCTCATAGAAATTAACTTAGGATCGAAATATGTTTCATGTTCCAACAGTCCATGAATGTCAATTGCTTCAAATTGCTTCATTGATAAAATGTTTTTTTTAATCAAAGACTGTTTTCACGTTCTAAATGAGAAGATCTTACCTATGGTGTACTCGATGAGTTCTTTACTGCCTACATACTCCCCAATGTTTGGATTCAACACCATGTAGGAACTGGCTGCAGACGTTAACGTGAAAATCATCTGACAATCCTGTTCAAAAAGGCGATGCAATATACTCGAATGTAATTGTACATAGTTTATAAATGAGAGTAAAGCAAAAAGACTTGCAAATTATCCAGAATTAACGGAAGCAAGAATGTATCTTAAATCTTTTAATGATACATAATCAACACTGTTACTGATATCAATAAAAAATTAAAATGCAGAGTGAATGAAAATCAGACCTGAGCGTCGAAAGGGAACATGAGGAGATTGAAATCGCATGAATACACTCCTGTGTACAACTGGCTCATTTTCAGCGATCCTGTGTCTCCACTAAATATGTTCACTGTTAGAAAGAAGTATTTAAATGAGTATTTTGAATGAAGAGAATATTATTAAAAATATCTGGAATTTATTTTAACTTTCATTTTAATAAAACACCTTACCTTCATCTGCTAGTTCAGGACCACCTGGAGTGGATGCACTGTTGGAAATACATTCAATTCTAGATCCTTGATTAAGATTTGAAAATAGATTTCCATTGGCATTACTGAAGAATACAGTGGGAGTCCATATTTTACGGATATCATCAGGAGAAAGTAGATTCAGAGACCTGTCCTCTTTCAAATTTAGGTAATTAAGCCTGAGGTCTTGCCACGTGAGAGTCAACTTCAAATTAGTTTCGAACACTAGTTCTTGTGTTTTAATAACTGGGAATGAGTTGATAGAAACTGAGATATTTATTGGGAGAGGACTATTTGGATTTATTGGAGGTGGTGGAATTGTGACTTGGTATCCTTCCTGAAAGTCCAGTAAAGTACACAAGGTTTCATCACTGGTGTCAGCACAATCAACTCTCAGATCACATTTCTTTGAGAGATCAATGCAAGACCCGTCACTACACGTGTATTCTCCTTCTCCGCAAGCAGACAAGTTCAATAGTACCTGTTGTTTTGACATCAAATTAAATAATAGTTATTAATTCTTCCAACGAATAAAGGATTATACGGTATTATAATTCAAAGCATTAATTACATCTTCGCCTTTTTCATATCCACAGACATCATATTCAGTGGTCCATGTTTTTTTCCCGAATGGATATTCGTCAGGTCTGGACGGAACCCAACGAGCTAAAGCTTCCTCCTGAAGAATTTCAATTATTTTAGGAAATGTTCATTGGTAATAACTATCAATGTTTAATATGAATAACCCATACCTTTCTGGATGATAATACCCATGCCTGAGTGGAATTTTCCCAATAAATATCAGAATGGAGATACCCGGTCAATGTTGGTTTACCATCTGTGTCTTTCAACAAAAGATATTCCGTGTTGAAAGGAGAAGTTTTACATAGTATTCCACCTTTCAGATACATTGTGGAAAAGTTTTCGAATTCACAGGGAACACAGAATGAATAAGAATCTAAGCAAGCCATGTCAGACCAGCGACCTGGAAAAGTGTCATACAACATCACCATGCAGTTCTCGACTGTTCCTCCATTCGGACCGTCTCCTCTCCATTTACCCTGTGGAGAAAAGCATACTGATGAATTGTATGAAATATAATGGCTAGCACGTTGATAAGTACAATTTGATAGGAACTGGGAAGTAAAATTTTTTAGTTGATTTAGGTCGTTTTTAATATTTTTAATTAATAAATTTGAAGATTGCTTATTGCTCTAAGATTAAAATTATAGACACCTGAAATTTGATAGGGTTGCCTGAGTCCCAATGATCCCATCTTCCTTCAACGTTATTGTCGTGAGCTCCAAGCCACAAGTAACTGGTGCCTCTGTATCCAGAGCAGTGACCAGCATGTCTTTTCGTTGTTTCGTACAGCATTGAATTTTCAACTTCATTTTGAGGAACAGAAATATTGCCTCCGACAATCTTGAAATAAGGAAATATTTGTTAGGGTAAAATGAACATATGGTATTCCAGAATAAAGACAATTTTTTTTAGTATATACATATATTAAAATTCAAAAAGTCTATTTTTTTTTCAAAGAATATAATTCAAAGGTGAATTATGAGCAAATGATACAGTGTTCCATTTTCTGTGTATGATTAAATGCATTGCGAGCGACACGTATTTGTTATTGACGAATTGCTCCCTATTCCACTAGAAATTTGATTTTAGGTAACTTGAGAGAGAAGTGTTGAGGAGTATTGAGACCATCATCCCCAAAATTGAACATATATAGAAAAGTCGAACGGATTCAAAACATCTTTGGCCATGAAGGTCGAAATGTTCCTTTGAATCTAGGTAATGTATTTGGAGACTTGTGATAGATTGAGTCCTATTGGAGACTCTATGGTGAATTCTTAAAGTATTCTTTAACATATGGTAGCAACTTCGATTCCAGAATGAGAGAGATGTACCGTTCTAAGCTAAATTTGACCGCACAAGTTACAAATAGAGAGGAGAACTTCCATTGGCCGTCACAGAAGCCCAAACCATCACAGAATGTGCATTTTGACGACTTTCATCTCTCACTCTCTCATGACAGTTAGTAAGCTCATGACGTTTCAGCATTTATAAAAATGGTTTTCGTCATGGAAGTTTTGCTAGCACCGGCTTCGAGTGGAGTACTTATTAACTTTAATCTCATTTATTTTGGAAGTAACTCCTATCATTGGATATTTAAAACAAAATATGATAAATGCTATGCTTTGTCTAAAGTTTATTAGGGTTCATTTGTATGATAATTTGAGATTTTTATTTAAAATGATTGGCAACTCTGAAAATTGGTATAAATAGAATCGGTTACTTACTTGGCAAAGTTTGATAGCCTGTTTCAAGTTGAATCTATCGCCAAAGAATATAGAGGTTCTCTTTTTGTCGGAGCAGACCTCAGATCTTTTTCTGATGACCCACTCAACCTCTCCATTTATCGACCATTCTGTTTCGTTCCAGGCCAATGCTGATCCTCCTTCAACAGACTCACAGGTGGCTAACTGAAATCCAATTACAATTTAGTTTCAGTATTTATTGAAATAAGATATAGTAATTCAGAGCATTTGAACACTTCAAGTCTCTAACATCATAAATTTTGCTATCTGTAAGTTCGCCGTGCCAAAAGTTGAGTTCACTGATTTCTCCACTGTAACTCTGGTCCCTTTGAAAGCCTCCTCCAAAGGAGTCCTGCTCTTGGCCTGAAGTTAGGATGACAAATAAATTAAAGTTTGAAAAATCGAAAATTGGGATTGACTTAAAAATTGTTTCAGAAAACTCCATTAAATTAAAACTAATGCAAATCCAATATTCATTCAACAACTTCAAATTAATCTTCAATTAGGCTGGTGTGAATATCTTCAACTAAAATATTCTAAATATTGAATAAAAATAGTTAATAAAATCATGGTTCAATATAAACAAATAATGTTTTCCTAATTTGAATCATCCAATAAATAAATGAGTATATCATGCACATCTTATCATTATGTATCAAATTATTTTTATTCTTCCCCAATGCATTTCATATATCATAGGATATTTTCACTTGAGATATTAATTTGAAATCAATTGATAATTAATTAACTGTAACTATTGACAGGTGAGTTGATATAGATACTAAGTACAGAAGTAAACCATTGATTTTATTCTTACCAATGATATATGCCCCATTGCCTTCCAACACTCCCGAAAAACGAGGCATTTTGCCTTCTGCCTTTTTTTCGCCGTTTTGGTAGATCCTCCAACGATTTTCACCATTGTCATAGACTAAGCAATAGTGCGACCAGTATTGAAGAGGGGTTTCAATATTAGTCTTTGCCCATGTACTGTGCACAGACACCTTGTAGCCTGACATACGGTGATCTGGTCAACGGCAAACAAAAATGTGGTGAAGGATCTATACAACTACGCAAACTTTTAATAATGAACATTAATTATATACAATGGTGCATAATAAAAATAATAATTCACTGAATTGAAGCTCCCTGTACACAGTGTGCAACACTAAACTCCACCATATTTATATTCAATGCGTGTCTATCTCGAAATATTGCAATTAACTGTTATTGGACGATTTCAAACAAGCACTACCTAGGAGTAAACTGAATTAAAGATGCTTATTAAAGATGTAAGTGAAGAGTTGGTAAATGAGCGCATATAAACGTCAGTAACACACTAATCAATCAAAGTATTAGAGACAGTGAAGATGGTTAGCATATAAATGATTAATTGAAATCTCTCTACCAAATAATGCAAGAGTTTCGTCTGCATCTAAATAATCCAAAGAAGCAATGACTTGACCTGATTAGGGAAACGAGTACAACGCAAAGAATTATTTGAGATTAGAGATGATTAAATTTTTGTATACGAATTATATTTAATGAGGTACAGATAAGTCAAACTTCTGCTCAGTAAGAACCCGTTCACACAATCAAATTCTGTCGAATTTGACGAAACGTTTGAAGATTAGTTTGGAACAAAGATTGGAGGTATGAATTGCTCTTCAAACTTCTCGTCAAATTTTGTTTAATCCAAAATGTGAGAAATCTTCAGAAAAAGTGTGAAGTCAAGCTTGAATAATTATATACAGTATGTATCTGAACATTTAGCAATTTGTTCATCAGTCACGAGAATTAGAACCATTTTTCAGCAGTGTTCAGTGTTCACTCACCCATTCTCAGTTCGTTGTCCTTGGACTCAGACACAGCGTAAGACATTAGGGTCGACTCCTCCCTGAACCTGTTGAGCTTTATCCTGTAACAGACGGTGAAGACCCTCAGCACTGGGAATGAAGTAATCATACGACCAAAACTTTTGGAGGTGGGGGTGCCAGACTTCTGCAGAGACATCGTCAGAACTTCATCTGCAGCTGTACAATGGAATGATGCGATGTTGAATTCATTAGCAGTAATGAAAAAAGAAAATGAAAAATACCAATTTCAAAAATTCAATTTTGCTGCCACCTGTGCAGCTGTTATTCTGGTTATACAGTTAATTTTCCAAATAGAAAAAAACTGTGATTAACTAAATAATGTAATTGAGAATGCCACTTGGCAGTGTGAAGAATTTTTTGAAACCCAAATTTCCATTAGTGGTCTGTTTCTTCCTTGGATTGGTTAACCAAAGGAAGGAGTTGGTCTTCCCAGTCCCACCTTCTCTTATAGACAAAGATTTTAGAATTAATGTTGACACGTAAGGAAATTGATAAATTAATTAAATGGCATATTATCATACTAGTCTACACTCTCGAATTTTCTCCATTAGTAACTTTTGATGATTACTAAGCAATTGGTTACTAAATAATATTTATTATGTTTTGCAGAGTACTATAGTGTACCAATGTCACACACTTCTGGTACTGCTAGTGCTTGTTATCAAACAATGATTGTCTTGGTATTGATATTTATTATAATTTATATAATTAAAATATTATTCTTAAGCAAAAGTTAAACAATTGGGTAGGAAGGAACAGTTACACTACTGATATAACAAACTACCAATTATCAGATACTAAATGAATTACTTACCTGGAATTGGCCTTTGGGTTTCTTGAGCGCTGACAACATAGGCACTCACTGCCAATATTGACATGACTCCTAGGAACACCTTCATTGTGAGGAACTCCTTACCAGATTAAATTCATTTTATCATTTCAAATTCATTATTCATTCTCTTTTACATCTGGGAACATAAATGGTAGATAAAATGGTGTGTTTCAGTCTATTAAATGATAAGTTATTACCCTATATACTAGTACAACAGTTGGTTGGTTACAAGAAAAATGTCAAGGTTTAATATTCAAGTTACGATATGATTTCATGACTAAAATAATTGTTATGATTACAGAAATTCGGATAAAGGAAATCCAGAAAACCAAAAATTCGGAAAAAACTAATATCTGAGAAAACGAAAATCCGGAAAAATGAAAATTCCGTATAAACGGAAAATCCAAAAAAACATAAATTCGGAAAACCAAGAAATACGGAAAACAGAAAAATAAGGAAAATTTAAAATCCGAAAAAACATCTGAAAAAATGAAATAAAACGGAAAATCTATAAAACCTGAAAACCCGAAAAATATGAAAAACGAAAAATCCGAAATTGGGAAAATTGAAAATTCTGAAAACCTGAAACATCCGAAAAAAAATTCAGAAAATTATAAATCCGTAAAATTCGAAAACTGGAAAACTGAAAATTAGATAAATCTGGAAAATCGAAAAATACGGAAAAACGAAAAATTATAAAAACAGAAAAAAAGGAAAACCAAAATGTCTTGAAAACTAAAAAAAAAGTCCGGAAACCAGAAAAAATACCTATATCAGAAAACATACAGAAAAAATATATATAAAAATAAAAATCCGATATAATGAGAAATACTAATAACAGAGAAATTTCGAATAACAAAAAATTCAAGATAAGAAAAAATCCAGATACTTTTTAAATATCCTGTCAGTTTTATCCTGATGATTTTAACTAATGAAAAATCACAGGCACTATAGAGAAATCTGGATAACAAAAAATCACAAATCTTGACAGCAAGAAAACAAGATTTAAAAATATGTATATTTAAAACAAAATTGAATGACAAAAAATTCAAAAAAAGGGAAATAATCTTCATAAAAATATTAAGTCATTTTTGGCACTGTGGTAGTGTGATGGATGTCAGAGGACTGCATGATCTGTCTTATAGGTACAGTTCTGGGCGTCACACAGGGCATGCAGTGATGAATGAATGATGTTGTAAAACAGGCCTTTAGAAAAAGCAGGACTATCTTCAGTGCTTGAACCTCCTATACTAGACAGAGTTGATGGTAAGCGCTATGATGCTATTACTGTGTTTTTAAGAGTCTGATTTTATACTGCTTGTGTGTGTCAGCTCATCTTCCAAGACGCACATCAATGATTCCTCTGTTGACGCCGGATCAGCTGCTCAGGCTTTGGTGAACGGTATACGTCAGAAAATTTCCTCCCTAGGTGATGCTTACATACTTTAACCAATTGCTATAGAGACTACAGGAGCGTACGGCACTACAACATCTTTGATCACGAAGTCCATATGTATTCGTCTTGTTGAGAACACGAACAATCCAAGGGAGTCTGCATCTGGTTCTAACAGTGAATAGGTCTTGCGATCCAGTGAGAGATTGCCTTCAGTACCCTCTCGCCGCCGCAAAAAAGAGTTTTTTATTAATTAAGAGGATTGGGTCCACCTTTTCAGAGAACCGAAACCCTTTTTTGAGATGCTTCAAAGTTCCTTAAGAAATATTATATTATATAAGTATTTTTTCTAGCTTATAGCATGTAAAGACAACGGAACAGAAAAAAAATCCTTTGGTTTTTATTAATATTTCGGTCTTTCAGTTTTATAAATGTACAAAATAGAAAATGATAGTATTAATGATTATACATTACTATGTTAATGATAATACATATTAATGATTATAATTTCATTGATGATAAATAATATTAATGATTAATACATCTTAGTAATATGCACTTGAATATGCATGGTATCTACAATTCCAAAATATAATTCCAATTCCAATTATTGATTATATTTTTAAAATTTAACCAAGGAAAGGTAAAGAACCAATTTTAACCAAGTAAAGATAACGGACCATAAACGTCTATTTAATTTATCATAAATCAATATTGAATTATTTTACTATCGATTCAAATAAAGATCATTTATAATTGCATATAGAAAACTAACAATCGGCTTCTACATTTCTATTGTGCTATTGTCCAAATCTTCTAGTTGACATAGGTAGTTACAAAATTTTAAGGAAAAAAATAATTTAAAAATTTAATTTGGTGGGGATCGTCAAGTGAGAAAGATTCCCCAATTTTAGAACTGAAAAAGAAATTTAATTTTACACCTAATTTTTTAAAGATACCTACCTATGCCAGATTTAAAACACTTTTTAAATTTAAAAATTTCTGTATTAATATATATATTAAGATTGATTTTATGCAAGTCACTGCATCGTCTTTCAAATGTATTTTTACTTTTTATCAATGAAAATTTTCCTCAAAGGTCCCCTCTAAACTAATTTTTTCATTACTCTATTCATTAATAACAACTAAGGTTACTGATTATAAAACTGCAAACTATTTCAAATTTGGTTTTATTTTTTTTCATCATAATATGTAATTTAAGTTATTCTTGTGATTTCACTTCTAACCTCAGAATTTCAAGCGAAGAAAAGGAGTTCACGGAAAATATCACCGGGAATCAAATGACCGGGGATCTTTTTACCGGGAATCAAATGGCATGGGGATCAAGTGACCGGGGATCTTTTGACCGAGAATCAATTGACCGAGGATCAATTGACCTAGACCCATTTAGAGGTAGCTGAAGTCGATTGAAATTTTGTCATAATAGACAAAAATACAACTATTCATAATATGGAAGTTTATTTCAAAGTTTACATGTTGAGCAAGTTTATATTAATTCCTTCTTAACATGAAACAACAATGGTTTTTACAACAATGGTTGGAAGAGGTGTGGAGGGGTTCGGCTTGCAGAGACAGCCCATTCAAAGTTATCTTTTTCTGTGCATTTAAGTTACTGTTTTGGATTATAAGAAAAAAACTCCTGTGATCAAAATCTCTTCATGTAAAAACTGTCAATAAGTCTTCAAACCCTGTGCAATAAATTAATAATCCCCACCACTTTTACTTGAAGTCAAAATAGCAATTTCAAAATATAATATAAAAAACAAGTAGATTTTTATGACATCATCTTACAGTTAGTATCGCTGTTGTGTTGGCGATAGTGAAGAAACTCAGCTTGTTATTGAAAATCAAAACATCTCAACTGATGAAGTGCATTCATTCACTTAACCTTTCCATCTGCTGTTCTATCACATGTGTAGTGAAAAATAAACAGCTTGTGATTCAACAAGAAATTTTTAACTTGTTACAATTAAAATGCAAATTACCTAGTATTATATGAATATTAATAAATGAATAATATTTATAACTAACCAAACCTTACCCGTAAAGTTGGGTGGAACTTATAAACGGGGGTGGAATATACCTGTCACCGGCTCCCTTTACCGCTATCTAAATACCATTACCCTAAAAAAACATTAGGTACCTAAAAGTGAACCTATATATCTAATTACCATTAAATTTACGACAACACGTGATAGTTAGATTGAAGTTCTTTTTCTTCTATTGATGTGATATATATGAATGTGAATATTTCTTATATAATCAATTGTGAACAGAATACTTCATCGATTTTTTTCTATTAACTGTTATATAACTTTAGCTCTATAAATATAAAACAATTTCAGATATTTTTTAATTTAGAGTATAGAGGACCTTTAAGTTTAGTAAACATTATTAGAAAAAAATAGAAATTGGGGAAATATTTTTAAATTTTTGTTTGTTCTATTTATTTAGTGCAATTAAATGTATTTTGTATTATTATTTATCATCTTCTTTTTTGAAATACCTAGCCCACGCAATATAATATTTATTATTTGATGAACCATGTTATATGGAGGCCATCACTCATTATTCATAAGTACTTACCTACTCATGATTATTTAAAAAATATGGACCTGGTTAAAGTATGTTCATACACATAAGATCCTCATAATTATTTATACAATTTATAAACTATCTAATAAAATATTTGAACCAGCACTAAAACTTATTCATTCCTTAACTAAAGAAAATTCACGACATTCCACCTAGGTAGAGAAGATCGCCACTCTTACCCAGACCATGTTGACCTGCTCTGCACCTAGCAACCTGTGTGTCCAGTGCTAGGGAGCTGTCTGCTGCAACTTAAATGCAGTTACTACAATTCTTACGCACTTAAAGGGGCCATAAACTATTCTGCACATGATTCATTGATGAGAAAATATGACGGCAAGTTTTTCATCTTCAAATGTTAGCTATAATTTCTACAGTTCTTTCGCCATTTCAATCACATTATCATATGTTTGAGTGAAGGTTTTGATAATTTCTATTGAAGCTATCATACCTAATTGAAGGAATGATTTTTTTATTGATATTTCATAGAGTTTGATATGTCGATTAGTGCTTACTGGTAAATATTTTGTAGTGTTTTTAGCGTAAACATTGAAATGTTTTATGATTTTAGAAGTTTTGCATCATTTTCAGTAGCCTGATTGAAATGAAAAAGAAACATTTGTGACTTTGAAATAGAACTAGAAATTGAGATTATAACTCCAATTAAGTCGATTAGATAACTTTGAAATCAAATAAACGAAACTAAAAATATATCTAAATATATATGTATAAAAGATGAAGAAAGATTTAAAACAATAGGAAAATACAATATAGTATATACCTCTATACAGTAATTGAATTGAAATAAATTTACAGATTTGATAATAATGTTGGAAAAAAGTATTAATACGAACATCTTTGAAACATATAAATAAAAAGAGAATAAATTTATTTTGATATTAAATCATATAATTAACTGCGATATGAATGTTTATTGGCTCTTATATAATTGGTAGTACTATATTCACATTAAATATTCATTCGTTAAATGATTAATTAATTAACTTTCTCTGGATCGATGTTAAATCATACACCTTAACATCACCAGCTATGTAGGCAAACCAAGTCATTTAAATATTCAAATTAACCACGCTAGGGCAATAAGGAATGTGCAATATAACTAACCTATCACTAGATGTGTTTTGTGAATAGCCAGAGATTCTAGAGCAAAATTACCTCATACAAAGAATTTACCATAAATTTTCAATTTGGAAGTATTCAGAATGCGTTCATCTTAATTCTTTCCTATTATTTATAATTGTATATGAACTACAAACATATATAATTCTTATTTTCAAAATAAAAGCAACGTTCACGGTAAAATATTTTGTATCTGTAGATTATAATACATATCATAATCAGTTACTTGACAAGAGCTGACTCTAATCCAAACTATGAATAACTAATCATGCAGTCAGTCACTTGTCAAGAGCCAACTTATATATAAACTATGAAATAGTAAACCTAAATAGTTCCTTGACAAGGACAAACTCGAATACGCACTGTGGGTACCTAATTAGTTATTTGACAAGGACCAACTCATATACACACAATGGGTACCTAAATAGTACCTTGACAAGGACAAACTCGAATACGCACTGTGGGTACCTAATTAGTTATTTGACAAGGACTAACTCATATACACTGATAAACACAATGAGTACCTAAATAGTTACTTGACAAGGACCATTTATATACACATTCTGGGTTCCAAATCGTGCAGTCACTTGGCAGTGACCAACTTATATCACACTATGAGGGTACCCAATGACATAATCAGTTACTTGACTAAAGTGCAAGAACCAATTCCTATAATCACCCATAGTACCTAATCACTTATTTAGCATGGACCAATTGCAGCATACTGAACAGTAATTTGAGTGGCCAAATCGATCTGTGAGCATAATAATAGGTATACTATTTGTCACTATTATATAATTAATAAAACTATAACTGAATAATTGACAGCAATGACATTTCTTCGAAATATATTCATTTTAATTATACTTAATTAATGGCAATGAAATTTCATGCGTGGAACAGCATCTGATAGCTTAAAAATGTTCAATGATTGAACAAAGAGAAGATAAGAGTTATTAACAATTGTAAATATTAGTTTATACTAGCGTTAAATTATTTGAAGTGGGAAAAGAATGACGGGAACAATTTTCTTTGACCTTTAGATGGTAACTTTAGAAATCATTATATCATGAAAATGATAAATGAAAATATTTATTGAAAAAGAGTATAAAAGAAAATTTATGCATGGATTCAAGCCCTTTTATAAGTAAAAATTACTTTTCGGGCAAGAGTCATCATATACATATCTTTGAATGAGAAAGTAGTGATGAATTTGATGTTTTAATTACTGCTCTAACTTCAGTTGTATTGGAGTACTTTCCAACAATTTTGGTAACTACTTTAGAATATATTTACCTCAAATGTTCATATTCTATGAAATCTAAAGAGTCTAGAGATATAACAATCTCAATTCTTAATTTAGATTCAGATTTAACCATACATAACTTCCATTATTTTATCTATATTCTATGTATACAAAAATGTTAATTGAGTTTTTCTTTAAAAAATTGAATCCATAACAATGGAATATAAAATATTAGAATAAGCCCATAATTTCAGAATACATTCTCACCAAATGATAAGCAGAGTTTTGAATCAAAATTGATTTCAAATCCGCCATTCGCAAACGTCAAAATTATTTCATGCTGAACCGTATTAAAGCTTCTTTTGTGCTGTTTCTGTTCCGTATTAACTAATAAATTAAAATTCTATAGTAGCTCATAAAACTTTAATGCATTTTAAAATATATTCAAATCACCTATTCATTTTCTCTTACAACCGTGTGTTCAGTCATAGCTGATTATTCACCTTTCTTTCTGTCACATTTGTTGGTAAGTAATGGGTTTACAGAGTAGCTTTTTGGTGGTAGGTGATTTTTTTTCTTGGAGCCACTTTCTTTTCTAACTTCTTTTTCCAGACCCTATAAATTAATTTTCATTTGGTATCAGCGACATGGCCAAATTTGGTTCTGAAGCAAAAATTTAATCACCTTTTAGATTCAATAATACAGTGTGGCCTATATACATATATGTATATATATATAAATAGGGAACCATTTTATATAACTATGAAACTAAATGTGATAAAACGAGAAATTTCAAATTTTAACATAAATTTATAAATGAAACAAAGAACACGATAACTATGTAATACAAAATCTTTTAAATGACTTCCATTACTAGTCTGGGCACTAAAAAGGCATGTCCGACAACACGCATTAAAAACTGGCTGATTTAGTGCGTACTCGAGTAATTTCATGAGCGCAAGAGAGTATTGAGAGTGAGCATTCTTTTATCTGATGCTGTAATTTTCAGTAGCAATCTGACAGCTCATTGAGTTTTACCACGATTTCCCGTGTGCGTGGCAAATAAAAACGGTTGATTTTAATAAAAACAGGGGAAGAAAGCTCACAAAAATGTTGAAATCAATTATTAATGAATTTAAATAAAGCAAATAAAGAGGTAATAAATGAATAAATTATTGTTTTGATAAATCAGTTTAATGAAAACAAAGAAGGATCCCTCAAATTAGGTAGATACCTATTTATGTGTTTAATCTTCCTCATAAAAACCTCTATATT
This sequence comes from Caprella mutica, assembly GCA_947561585.1. Classification (NCBI taxonomy): domain Eukaryota; kingdom Metazoa; phylum Arthropoda; class Malacostraca; order Amphipoda; family Caprellidae; genus Caprella; species Caprella mutica. The sequence continues at coordinate 101,542 of CANNZV010000097.1, read as the reverse complement.
TCACTTTCTAAACATTTTTTGTAAACCCTTTTTGAAGTTAAAGTGCAGCATTCTTCATGCCTAGTGTGTACACATCGCACACTTTTTAATGCTCAGCCATGATGCTGATGTACCGCATCAAGCCATTTATAGTGCCTAGTGTGAGATGGCTTGATCTCATGAATAATGTTTCGTTTCAGTTTCTGTAACTATCAGGCATTTAACTGTAAACCTCTTATCGAGGCAGCCACGGATAGGTTTTAGTGTTTGCATTGTTTCTTTTGCTGCGTGCGCTGTAGCTCCTTTCTGTTGAAAAAAGGTAGTCTCGGTTTTAGTTTCCCAATTTTGTGTACCAAATATTCTTGAATAATTTGTATATACTGGTTTCCATTAAGAGAAATTGCATCTCTACCTATTACATCTTCAAAAAATATGGTTTAATGATCCTCGAACACATATACAAGCGGAAGAAATCTCATAATCAGACCTCTTTTGGTAGTTCGTTTTACAGAATTCTTGAATTAATTGAGTTTTATTAATGTTACTTTAGATCTTTTGCTAAAATACGTTGCAGTGAGGCTCGTTACATTTTTAGTTTAATTGAACGTTCCTATTTGAAGTTCTGGGACACAGCAACACTCGCTTCTACAAGCTGGACTGAATCATCATTTCGTATAATCTGTGACCTGCCACAACGTTGCTTGTTATCTCTTGTCCCAGTTTATCTATATTTTATTATTGATGTTTTTATTCACTTCTTACATGAATTGTTTGTACTACTATAAATATTCCTGTAATTCTTCTGCAATGTATTAAATGATCAATTACATAGGTGGTAAATTTAAAGTTGCACTATTAGTGTTCATGATTCATTGCGTAGTGATTCATTTTGACGTTTGGATCATATAAATTTTAGGAAAATATATTGTAATTGTTGGTAGAATATATATGTTATGCACCGACGGCCGCTCTGCGCTGACGACGGATTCATCAATGTATCCATCATTAGCGCAGACGTCGATAGATAGCGCAACGAACTTGGGGACAAGAAGAACAGTCCTAACTTAACCTTATGTAATCAATCTATAGATTGCGATCGACAGATAGCGCAGATCGGCTGATGTATGGCGTAAGTAATCAAGAAAATTCAAAATTTTCTCATTCATTCTGAATTATTGAAAAATATTTATCATTATTAGTCTTATCAATTTTATAAAGTGTCTTATCAGCTATAATAGTTTTTAATAGGTACCTTATACTTATAGGCCATCCTGTACAGTGTACTAGTCCAATAATTCTGAATCTAATTATCGAAAGTGAATATATTCAACTAATTGGTCAATAAAAATAACAATGCGTTCAAATTGTGATTAGGGAATCACTATTTAGTTTCATTATTTTCATATCGAATATCTTTTCATGTAATTTATTCAATAACTTCACACTTCAAATTATATTGCGATGGAATTTCTCATTTGCGATAATGCGTAGATAGTTAGAGTGACATTGCGTGTCTGGCGCTAGAATATTAACGGTGTATGCATTTTAAGACTGTTTACACTATATGCTTTATAGTTACGACATACAGTCTCTAAGCACCTTCCCTATAATTGGAAGATACGTTACTGTGCCTGCTTCATCACATTAATTATATAGAGATAAGGCTTTGCAGTATATACTATATTAACATACTTCTTTCGTATCAGTGAAGATAATTTTATAGAAACCAATGAATAAATTATGTAACTAGGAATTAATGGATTTATCTGGAAATCAATTTACTTAAGTGTACAATTAATGATTAATCTATTTAGTAATGCAATCTGTAATCACCAACACTATTTATTTTCTAGGTTATCTTTTTTATTCTCTTTCCAATGGTTAAATTTAGGTAAGAGTTGAAAAAAAAAAATAGCAATGAAACTCATAATTGGAACCTCGATAGAAATTTTTAGTGGATCCATAGAGGATGCAAGTGGAACCGATACCTAGTTTTAAGTGTTATCACCATAACCTTCTCTTTGGCAATCAACTCTAGTACTCATTTCATTTGCTAGGTGTTGCAGTTTGTTATTTATATTTTCCATAAAAAGGAACTTAGTATAAAATATTTTATATGTATAAAATTGATAAAAATTAATTTCAACTTTTAATGAGTATAAGTAGACTGACTGTGTGGGTGTCTTTATACATGGGTAAGCAGACTGACGGTGTAAGTCTCCTATCCATGGACCATGGGTAAGCAGACTGACTGTGTAGGTCTCATATCCATGGGTAAGCAGACTGACTGTGTAGGTCTCTTATCCATGGGTAAGCAGACTGACTGTGTAGGTCTCTTATCCATGGGTAAGCAGACTGACGGTGTAGGTCTCTTATCCATGGGTAAGTAGACTGACTGTGCAGGTCTCTTATCCATGGGTAAGCAGACTGACTGTGTAGGTCTCTTATCCATGGGTAAGCAGACTGACTGTGTAGGACTCTTATCCATGGGTAAGCAGACTGACTGTGTAGGTCTCTTATCCATGGGTAAGTAGACTGACTGTGCAGGTCTCTTATCCATGGGTAAGCAGACTGACTGTGTAGGTCTCTTATCCATGGGTAAGCAGACTGACTGTGTAGGTCTCTTATCCATGGGTAAGCAGACTGACGGTGTAGGTCTCTTATCCATGGGTAAGTAGACTGACTGTGCAGGTCTCTTATCCATGGGTAAGCAGACTGACTGTGTAGGTCTCTTATCCATGGGTAAGCAGACTGACTGTGTAGGTCTCTTATCCATGGGTAAGTAGACTGACTGTGAAGGTCTCTTATCCATGGGTAAGTAGACTGACTGTGAAGGTCTCTTATCCATGGGTAAGCAGACTGACGGTGTAGGTCTCTTATCCATGGGTAAGTAGACTGACTGTGAAGGTCTCTTATCCATGGGTAAGCAGACTGACTGTGTAAGTCTTTTAATGTATGAATAACAATTTATAAAATAAAATAACAAAAATTGAAATTATATAAAATTTCAAACAAAATAATGCAAATTCAATTTGTATAGTTGAAAATGCAATTTTTCAACTATTTTATAATTATTCATAATTATTATTTATAAATGTTCAAATAGATTGATTAATTTTGAATGAATTTCTATCTTTTTCAACTAATTTGGAATGAATTTTCATCTCATTCAAAAAAAATTGTGGAGCATTGTTCAGAAGTTTAATGTTACTGGTACTGCTACAAAAATGCCTCTCATCTTCTAAAGTTCATCCACCATGTGCAGGGCATTAACTTCACACAGCTGATAGAGCAGCTGCGTAACCTTTGCCACATCTGCCATGGCTCGTAAGGAAGAGGTAAAACTATTAAAATTCTATTCTTCCATGCTCATACTTTAAGCTGATCTTATACTTATTTATACTTATTAATCACATGTTATTTTTAAGGGACAGACACACAACTCTATTTGGCGATAAAAATCACGTTACCTTGCTTCAATTCCCCCCCCCCCCCCCCGTCGAAAGAGCGAAACAACTCTGACGTCAGAGATATGACCTTGAACAGCTGACTAGTCTAAAGGCAAAATTTTATCAGGATTGAACTTTTCAAGATTGAAGCTTCGTCGAGAATGAAAGTGCATGCGTTTCGCACCATTTGCCCACTTGCACAAACTCGAGAATGCGCTGCGCGTTTTTAGGATACTTGAAAATGCGGGACAATCTCGAAATTGTCGCACATTTTTAAGATCCCAAGATCGCGCAGCGAATTCTCGCATGTAATAGTGTGTAATTATATGGAAAACTTTTCTTAATTTTTTATTTAATGTAAAAGATGATATTTTTACATTAAAAACAAAGGGAAAACAAGTGAGGTTATTTTAAAATGTTTGGTAGAATGTTTGATATCTCAGAAAAAATATAGTAGGCTACCAGTTTTTTTCAAGTAACTAACTCAAGCTTGATTACCAATATACTTTAAGTTGGTCCTACATCATACCTTCTACCTGCCTTGCACACTCTCGAGATTGTCCTGCATTTTCTGCGATCCTAAAAACGTGCAATACATTCCCGATTTTTGCAAAATCTGCAAATTACGCCGAACACATGTACCACCCTTTATATTGATTACTCAATTTATAATTGTTTTGATAGATAGTTGAATTGTAACTTTGTCTTTCATACTCCAGTAGCATTTCTTTCCAGGTTACCTCTGTAAACAATTTATTGTGTTAATGAGCACAATTTATTGTGTTTTTCTCTCCTCTACAATATTTTTGGAAGTTGTGTAGGTTAGTGTGACGAGCAGACAGACAGGAGATGGTCTTATTAAAATGTTCATAATTGTTATCAACTGAATCATGAGATCAGATAGAATAGTAGCCAGTAAGGTATATTTCATAGATAGAATTATAGATTGTAGAGATAGTGGAAGGATATGGTGGGGCCATAGAATATAGGAAAGATTTCCACTTAATAGTCGGAGGGCCTGCCGTAATTTTCATTCCGGGTATTAGAATCGGAGTGAATAGTTCTAGTAATTTCACCTCAATATATACAAATATTATATTACCATTTTCACTTGGATGGGCCATATGTTAAATAGGTCACTAGCACTATGAAGAATCACTGCGCACTTCAAAGTGTCTCTCTCGTATGCTAAATTGGTACTACGCACTGAACACTTCAAAGTAGCACTACACGGTGTAGTAGCCCGTATGTTAAATCGAGCACTATCACTTTAAAGTAGTACTACACACTACAGGCCATAGTGTGAGATTTTGGCCCGTATGTTAAATCGGGCACTATCACTTTAAAGTAGTACTACACACTACAGGCAATAGTGTGAGATTTTATCTTGAAGTGCACACCTCCACACTATTCTCCATAGTGCCCATCTCCATACTACTATTCATAGTGTCCACTTCCACACTACGGTTTGGTATGCTAAATCTGGCGAAAAGTGAAGTGCGTACTTCAATATTTTGAAGTGTCCTGGAGACCACCCTACAAGACCACACTTTGCTATATTTTCAGTTAAATTTGATGTGTTGACTTATTTGGCATGGTACTGGACCATGGATCTGTTTGATTTCCATTAAAGGTACCATCGGGGAATAACGTCAGGAGCGACTGCTCATGAATATTAGAGTATATTTCGCTTAGCTGAAAACCATGTTGATACCATAAAAAATATTTTCCCTGTCAATAAATACTGATCTAGAGGTCATTCTCTAACCGGAAAGGGAAAAACTTTAAGTGTTTTCTTTGGTATGTAGCTAAGAGAACTGGGTTTTCAGATAAACGTGGGTAAAAAGGCTATCAAAAAGTAGGGAAGAAAATAGTCTCGAAATATAACAATTATATACTTTATTTTCCAAGAACAAGAGAAGAACTACAACAAGCTGAACAAATTTAGGGTATGCACTTTACTCACCCTTATGCCATTGATGTGATTGATGGAATTTTGATTCGATCCTGACATATACATTGTAAATGTATATTATTTATACATTGTAAATGTAAAAGGTACAACAGCTATTTACAATATAGTAAGAGTATGTTGAATCGGCACTTTTCAATAATCGACCTTCCCGTAAAATAGAAAAATATTAAGATTCTATCAAATCAATCACGCTGACAAATCACTACTTGCAATTGGTTTTTGTTTCAACCAAAAACGAGAAAGAAAATTAAATACAACTTACTAATTGAGATAACCGAGGAGGGGGCAGCTTCAACAATGCTGGATTGTATATGAAGATTTTTGTTTATAATTTTTTCTATAAGATTTATCATCAAGAAGTTAATCATTTATGAGAAAGAACGAATATTCCCCTTTCAAATGATGTGCACGGTTTAATTTTCCCATATCTGTTGTATTTTTTATGTAATTCCAACGGATGGTGGTGGCTTAAGTTGCTGATCATTGGGGTATTTTCCCTACACCAAATAACAAATATTATTTTTGTAAAAATGATAACATATTTTTTCAGGTATAGGTTTTGTTCTTTGGTGTATTATGTGAATTGTAATACGTTTTTAACAAGTGGACAGGGATTACTAAGCTGTACAAGGACTAATATTTTGCCCACTTGGACACAAATTCTCGAAAATACCTTAAAAGCGTAGTGTGGCACTTCAAAATTCGCCAAAAAGCGAAGTAGCACTAAAAAGTCTTTTTGCATACGAAACTGTATTGCGATACTACACCGTGTAGTGCTACTTTAAAGTGCTTAGTGCGTAGTACCAATTTAACATACGAGAGAGACACTTGGAAGTGCGTAGTGCTACTTCATAGTGCTAGTGCTCTATTTAACATACGGCCCAGAATCGCACTACAGTTTCATATGCAAAAGACTTTTTAGTGCTACTTCGCTTTTTGACGAATTTTGAAGTGCCAGACTACACTTTTAATGTATTTTTGAGAAATTTTGGCCGCCTAGTGTGCAAAATATTAGTCCTTGTACAGAGCAGAAGTCCTCGTCCACTCGTTAAAAAACGTATTACATTTCACATAATACACCAGAGAACTAAAACTATACCTGAAAAAATATGTTACAAAAATAATATTTGTTATTTGGTGTAGGGTAAATACCCCAATAATCAGCAACTTAAGCCACCACCATCAGTTGGAATTACATAAAAAATACAAAAGATGTGGGAAAATTAAACCGTGCACATCATTGGAGAGGGGAATATTCGTTCTTTCGTATAATGGATTAACTTCTTGAAGATAAATCTTATAGAAAAAATTATAAACAAAAATCTTCATGTTCAAGCATTGTTGAAGCTGCCCCCTCCTCTGTTGTTTCAATTAGTAAGTTGTTTTAATTTTCTTTCTCGTTTTTGTATGAAACAGAAATCAATTGCAAGTAGTGATGTGTCAGCGTGATTGATTTTATAGAATCTTATTATTTTTCGATTTTACGGTAGGAGCCGATTATTGAAAAGAGCCGATTCAACATGCTCCATCAATCACACAAATGGCATAGGGGTGAGTAAAGGGCTTACCCTAAAAAATTTCAGCTTGTTGAGTTCTTCTCTTGTTCTTGGAAACTATATGTATATAACTGATATATTTCGAGACATTTTTCTCCTCTATTTATTTGATAGTCATTATGGACATTTTTTTACCCATGTTTATCTGAAAACCCAGTTCTCCTACATACCAAAGAAAACACTTGAAGTTTTATTCATTCCGGTTAGAGAATGACCTCTAGATCAGTATCTATTGCCATTTTGCCAGGGAAAATATTTGCCATAGTATCAACATGTTTTTCAGTAAAGCGAAATACACTCTTATATTCATGAGCAGTCATTCCTGACGTTATTCCCCGATGGTAACTTTAATGTACTTTCCAGTACCATGGCAAATAAGTCAACATATCAAATTAAACTGAAAATAAAGCAAAGGGTGATCTTGTAGGGCGGTCTCCAGGACACTGCAAACTCTTGAAGTACGCAGTGTGGAAGTGGGCACTATGATGAGTAGTGTGGAGGTGGGCACTATGATGAGTAGTGTGGAGGTGAGCACTTCAAGATAAAATCTTGTGTCACACTATGGCCTGTAGTGTGTAGTGCTACTTCAAAGTGCTAGTGCCCGATTTAAAAACGGGCTTTTGTTATTTCTTTCGTAAATGGATAATTCCACACACCTGGTTCCAGTTAGGTCTATCATTCAAACCTTTGTCTTTGTCTTTGATCTCGTCACCATTTGTTCAAATACATTTACACATTCTTTCGTTAGGGTAACTACGGTGGGACCATGGGAACACGACAAAAGCCCACACGACAAAATCCATAGCGTCAAAAATCCACACCGACAAAAGCCCACACTGACAAAAAAGCCCACACAGACAAAAGTCAACACCGACAAAAAATATAGTATTCTTGCAATATTAGTAATCCATATATCTTAAGTTGGAACGAAGGAAGATAAAAATTAAACGGTTTACTTTCTACAGAATCATTGTAAATGTGTACCTATTATGCACCAACGTTAGGGACGCTGTTATCGCAGAACTTAATTTTAAACACTTTTTATTCATGAACTAAAATTTTAGTATGTATTGGAACATTTAGTCAGACGGCAGGTAATCTCCTGACGTCTCGTTCAGTTGCCATTCTAGATTCTATAGCCTGGTACTTCGTAAATTCTTTATTTGGCTACAATTATGTATGCCCTTATACACATACAGTATGGGCCACAAAAATGTCCGCTTTTTCAAATACTTGTAAATCGTTAACCAATGAACGAAAAGACTCTATCTTTTTCCGACTCTTATTGTACTATTAACTGGTAAAAATATTTTTGAACTGATGACATAGTATAAGAACAGGTAAACAAAGAGTGAGGGTGATTATTTTTGTCATTGCGCGATGGATATTCTTAGAGCTAACTCTGTGATTTTACTTACTAAAAGGCAGTGAATGAAAGAAAAATAAGTGACAATGGTAGACATCTTAATACAGGGTGCTTACACTACTTCCTTGGAAAATATTTGGAAATAGAACAACTTCAGTTACATTTTCTTCTCATTGAAATTTTAACTATGAATATTCGTTCTTCGCTTGTTCATTGCATGGTTAAGACTGTTTCACACTTGCATTTTTACCAACGCGGAAGAAGCTCTTATTAAAAATAAAATGTGTTCACACTTGTGTTTTTTTATCGCTGAAATATAAATTTAATGTGATTTTTCAATCATCGATAAAAAAAACGCAAGTGTGAACACATTTATTTTTTAAAAGAGCTTTTCCGCGCTGTAAAAAATGCAAGTGTGAAGCGGGCCTTAACTATGCAATGAACAAGCGAAGAACGAATATTCATAGTGAAAACTTCAATAAGATCAAAATGTAACTTCTATTACCAAATATTTTCCAAGGAAGAAGTGTAACTACCCTGTGTTATAATATCTACCTTTATATATTGTTTTCCTTTTATTCACTGCCATTTAGTAAGTAAAATCACAGAGTTATCTCTAAGGCTGCGCGCAGACCAAAAGAGAGATAGCAAGAAAGATTGCAAGAGAGAAAGATATTACCCGCGCACACTAAAAGAGAGTAGATCGCTTGTAACACTGGTGAGAGGAGGTTGTGTTATGCTGGATCAAATGATCAATTCATTATTAATATCTTTTCATTCCTTTTTTTCATGTAAATGGTCTAACTATGCTCAATAATTAAATTTCATAGCGTGTTAATTAATAAATTTCCATCGGCCATTCAAAAACATTGGTTCGTTTCATTCGAAAATAAGATTATAATACAATAAAATTGCAGTTAATTTCCAAATTTACAAGGATATTGAAACGCATATAAAAATAATCTTATAATTATACTGAACTACTTAGCTCACATAAAAGTGCAACACATAAAATACAATGGATTATTGTAATAACATTCAAGAACAAATTAATAAACAGTATAGAACACGATTCTTTTTTAAGTTATAAAATATGAATTACTACAATTCCAATTAATAACTCGAATAATATTACTAAAATAATAAGTAAGGAAGGCTTAACTCAGAATAAATTTTGTTCTAAAAACTATTACGGCGACTGATGCAGATTAAATTGGATTTATTAATAGCAATGAATTCCTGTGCCTGTACGCATGTCCGTTTCATAGCGGAGCGTGCCTGATGTTACACCTACCCGTGTGAAATCTGATAGCATACTGAAGTGGTCAACTTGAAGATAGATTGGCGAGAAATCATCTGAGAAGCGATTTCACTCTTTGTCTATCTTTCAATCTTTCTCTCTCTCTTCGGACTCTCTTTCAGTGTGCGCACTAGATAGTATTACCATGTTAACGAGTTCAATCTTGCAGCCTTAAGGGGCCTTTACACGAGCACTGGTCAGTGCCATTATTCACCTCACTTTTCTTACCACACTGCCCACCAATTAGCTCAGCTCCTTTACACGAGCAGTATCAGGGGCGTATCTAGGATTCGGTCAAGGGGGGGGGGGGGGCACTTTTCAAAAAATTTAACGTTTCTGAAAAAAATCTACGGATAATTCCTCAGACCGATCAGTTATTGGATTATTTTAATTGCTATGAACATGCTTACACTGTGTTTCGTCAGAAAACTCATTTTTCAAATTGCGAAATGGGAGGACGTCATTATGTTCATAAAGTATAAAGAATGGATTTTATCCTATTAGTATTGGCATTTTTCTTAAACCTTAAAAAAAATTTGAATTTGAGAAGAAATGCATCGTCCTGTACTCTGTAGTTTGGCAAAACACCTTCTTCTTCAACAGTATGTCGAAAATTCATGCTTCACTCCATGACAAGGGCTAAATCTAACCACCTGAAAAAGCTCACAAGAGTTCTTGGTCTATTCATTGAAACTGGTTCTATTCACAAGAAAGGCAAATTATAACAAAACCAAAAAGGACAGAAACAGTGATTCAGGAGGTGAAGAGTTTCTATGAAGAACCCCCCAGAACCCCCAGTTTCTCAGTAGATTTCACCAAACATTACTCCGTTGTGGAGGATCGTCAGGTACACTAATGAAAATCCCTGAAATATCAAAGGAATAAATGCTAGGTATGATGCTAAGGTAATATCTTTGTTTCCATTTTTAATTTAATGGATCTAATCTTTCATGCATTCCTTGATGATGATGGCAACTCGTCATCGGTTAATGGTGTTTCATATCTCAGATTGCAACAGGACATTATTTGGTGCTAGTTTGCTATGCGATCTGATCATCATTTACTGGTTTGGCATGCGATCTATTCAGAATTTATTAGCAAATATAAAAGATACAAACAGGTATACGAGATACCAAATATATTCCTTAAATCATTATGTACCATTTACATATGCAAAGCCTTATTATGGAAATACTTCAAGAAAATATCAATATATAAACTACATCCTACTAAACTTGTATGAATATAAAGTAAAATAGGTGATTAATATATGTTTTTTTTACTTTTAATGCATTGTGACAATATCATCTCATCTATATTGTTTGTTTTGTATCACAGTTACTAACAAAGAAAAATTATCATAATTATTAAAATAAAAATTATCAGATCACATTAACCTCACAGATCGCATACCAAACTAGCACCCCTTATTTGGCGCATACTAGCTGCATCTCGTTCTTCACTTTGGTGGATGCAAGATGGTGATTCACCACATTGAACAAATGCAGTTCTAGAATTTCTCATTGAAAAGGTTAGAGGCCGATTCATTAGCAGAAGAACGGAAAATTCCTGGCCAGCACACAATCAATATCACAACCCTTTGGATTTTCACTTCTTGGCTAATGCACAAACTCGAGTTTATATATGAAAAAGAATATTCCATTGTGTCTCTTATACAAAGTGTTTAAAGTTTCGCTGAAAGATATAACTCATTGACCCCTAAGAAATTTTAAAGAATGGTTTGAAGTTTGCTTCGTTCTGTCTTCAGGCTGGAGGAGGTCATTTTCAACAACTTCTGTAGGGCCACAGGAGATGTAGTTCATATGATATAGCCATATATATAGGACAATAAATTTTTATTAATAATGCTCTCTTTTCCATCAACGTGGTGTATCTATGATGACAATTGATGCATTAGATCGAAGTGCTTCTAATTCGTAATTTAAAAATATCGTTTCTGATGGAACACAGTGTGTCAGTGGATGAATTGTACAGTCCATAAGCTGTATATCATGTCCAATAGACTGATAGTCATTAACTTAATCACAATATTCAATCATTGGCTGCAGCAAAAATAATCAAAACCATACTGCTACACTGTGTTTCATCAGATAACGTAATTTTTTAATTACGAGTTAGAAGAACTTAAAAATGAGTCAAAGACCATTATAGATGCATCACTTGAAGGAAAAGAAAGAATTTTTATTATTGTTAACATTTATTGTCTTATATCATATGAAGCACATCTCCTGTGGTCCTACAAAAGTTGTTGAAAATGACCCCCTCCGAAGTGAAGACAGAACGATGCACGCTTCAGAACATTCTTTCATACTTTCTTGAGAGTCTTATTGTTTTTGTTTTTTTGAACTGAGATTTGAGCACATTGTATAAGAGACTCATTGGGATCTTTTTTTTTTTATATAAACTTATAAACTCGAGTTTGTGCAGCAGCCCATATGCGAAAGTCCAAAGAGTTGAGATCTGGACTGTGTGCTGACCAGGAGTTTTATTTCCGTACTTCTGCTAATCACTCGACCTCGAAACTTTTCCTTAAATTCTAGAGATGCATTTGGTCTTGCATCCACCAAAATGAAGAAGTTGCAGGCTGGGATCAGAGTTTTGGAATCAGAGTTTTGAAAAACATTAACATGGTAACATGTTGCCTTATTCGTTAAGGGAATACTTGAACAATTGGAACCATTCCATTAATAATTGCAACCTTAGCATCATACGTCGTATCTATCATTTTCTTTCCAGATATTTCGAAGATTTCCATTCGTATTCTTTCGATGTGTTTTTGATGGAGGTAAATTAACCTCTCGTCTGTCCAAACGATTCAATTGGCAATGTTGGATTGTTGCTGCATAATCCACTCACATAACCGCTATTTATGTGGTTTTCGTTAATGGTCGAACTGAAGTTCATTGATAAAAACGGAAACTAAATGAATGTATGACGATCCTCCACCACGTGGTTTTGGTGTGGATGAAATCTGCTGAAAAACTTTTCTGACAAAAAAAACTAGTGGTTTCTTCAAGGAAAATCTTCACCTCCTGAATGCAGTTTGTGTTTATTTTGTTTGTTTTTTCATTTGTTTTTTCTTGTGAATCGAACCAGTTTCGTTGGATAGACCACGATTTCTTGTGAACTTTTTCAAGTGGTAAGATTTAGCCACCCTTCCATTTATCTTGGGAAAGCATGAATTTTTAGCGTATTGTTGAAGAAGAAGGTATTTTGGCAAACTACAGAGTACAGGACGATGCATTTCTTCTAAAATTCAAAAACATTTTTAAATTGAAGAACAATGCTTATATTAATAGGTTGATAGAAATCCACTCTCTATGGAGAAAATGGCTTATACATAATACGACTTGAAGCAATTTAATTTCTCGCATTTTGCAATTTAATTTTTCGCATTTTTCAATTTTAAAATGTCGATTTTGATAGAATACTGAGTTCAAGCATGTCAAAAGCTATTAAAAATAATCAAATAATTGACATTTCTTCAATTTGGAGGATTATTCCATATATTTTTTATTAATCCGTAGATTTATTTTCAAAAAGTTCAGACCTCAAGGGGGGGAGGGGCATCTGCCCCAAATGCCCCCCCCCCTTGTATACGCGCCTGAGCAGAATGTGCTTTGGTGGGCACTGACACTTTAGTATCGTGGTTAGCATCTAATATGCTATTAAACACTAACGCTGTTAGTGTTTTATATTTATAATCTTTAGATTTTTTTTTCCATAGGCATGGGTGCTCTTCAACTAGGCCAATGAAAGGGGTTGTGGATTGTCTGGCAATCGCTACTGACAGACAGTGGCACTTTGTGGTGAGCGTTCACTCTCAGAACTATAGCTTGGTCACCACCAAGTTTTGCCAAAAAAGGGTGGGGCAAGTAGCCAGAGATGGGCGGGAAAGTACTTCCCAAGTACCAAGTAAAAGTACTAAGTAACAAGTAAGTACTTCAAGTACTACTTGAAGTACTTACTAAAAAGTACTTTGAATAATTACTTAGAAGTACTTTTTACAAGTACTTGTTACTTTCCAAGTAAAAAGTACTTTGCAAAGTACATTTTTCCTTTCAGTCAAGAGATTTTAAAAGATTAGTTCTAAAATCTCTACAAAATTAATTCTTTTTCTCATCAAAACTGTATTTACAGCAACTGGTTAAAAACTAGAGTTTGAAGAGGTCCAACATGTTGGAAAATTGTTTGTCAATCGCTATAAAATAGAAAACTTTGTCAAACAATAGAATCGAAAACTAAGACTGTAAGACATTGTATACTTTTATGTGACTATGAATATTTATATATTCTGACATACAATCATGTAAAGAGACTATGAGTTATATTGACCAATTTAAGTACATTGAATATAATTATTTTATGATACCTAGATATCACAACCAATATTTACCAAACACATTGACGAATTATAAGCGTGTGGACGTGTACAGTGAGTCACTGTGATGATGTACTATCAGAGTAAAGAGTCACTGTGATGATGTACTATCAGAGAAAAGAGTCACTGTGATGATGTACTATCAGAGAAAAGAGTCACTGTGATGATGTACTATCAGAGAAAAGAGTCACTGTGATGATGTACTATCAGAGAAAAGAGTCACTGCGATGATATACTGTCAGAGGAAAGAGTCACTGTGATGATGTACTATCAGAGAAAAGAGTCACTGTGATGATGTACTATCAGAGAAAAGAGTCACTGTGATGATGTACTGTCAGAGAAAAGAGTCACTGTGATGATGTACTATCAGAGGAAAGAGTCACTGTGATGATGTACTATCAGAGAAAAGAGTCACTGTGATGATGTACTATCAGAGAAAAGAGTCACTGTGATGATGTACTATCAGAGAAAAGAGTCACTGTGATGATGTACTATCAGAGGAAAGAGTCACTGTGATGATGTACTATCAGAGAAAAGAGTCACTGTGATGATGTACTATCAGAGAAAAGAGTCACTGTGATGATGTACTGTCAGAGAAAAGAGTCACTGTGATGATGTACTACCAGAGAAAAGAGTCACTGTGATGATATACTATCAGAGAAAAGAGTCACTGTGATGATGTACTATCAGAGAAAAGAGTCACTGTGATGATGTACTGTCAGAGAAAAGAATCACTGTGATGATGTACTGTCAGAGAAAAGAGTCACTGTGATGATGTACTGTCAGAGAAAAGAGTCACTGTGATGATGTACTGTCAGAGAAAAGAGTCACTGTGATGATGTACTGTCAGAGAAAAGAGTCACTGTGATGATGTACTATCAGAGAAAATAGTCACTGTGATGATGTACTACCAGAGAAAAGAGTCACTGTGATGATGTACTATCAGAGAAAAGAGTCACTGTGATGATGTACTGTCAGAGAAAAGAGTCACTGTGATGATGTACTGTCAGAGAAACGAGTCACTGTGATGATGTACTGTCAGAGAAAAGAATCACTGTGATGATGTACTGTCAGAGAAAATAGTCACTGTGATGATGTACTACCAGAGAAAAGAGTCACTGTACGTGATGATGTACTATCAGAGAAAAGAGTCACTGTGATGATGTACTGTCAGAGAAAAGAATCACTGTGATGATGTACTGTCAGAGAAAAGAGTCACTGTGATGATGTACTGTCAGAGAAAAGAGTCACTGAGAAGATGTACTATCAGAGTTAACAGTATAAACTATTAGTTTTTAAATTGTATTGTAAATGTACTTGGTACTTGAAAGTACTTTAAAAAGTACTTGGTACTTGTACTTTGAAAGTACTTTTTTATTTGAGTACTTGGGCAACTACTTCAAGTACATTGATTTACGAGTACTTGTACTTAGTACTTAAGTACTTTCGATGTACTTTTCGCCCATCTCTGCAAGTAGCAAAGAGGGCGTGGCATAGAGCAGTGTCACCACAAAGTGGCATTGAGCACTTACCGTGTAAAGGGCACACCAAAAGAGTGAGAGCGAGAGAGATTGCAAGATTGAACTCGTTAACATGGTAATACTATCTAGTGCGCACACTGAAAGAGAGTCCGAAGAGAGATAGAAAGATTGAAAGATAGACAAAGAGTGAAATCGCTTCTCAGATGATTTCTCGCCAATCTATCTTCAAGTTGACCACTTCAGTATGCTATCAGATTTCACACGGGTAGGTGTAACATCAGGCACGCTCCGCTATGGAGCGGACATGGGTACAGACACAGGAATTTATTGCTATTAATAAATCCAATTTAATCTGCATCAGTCGCCGTAATAGTTTTTGGAACAAAATTTATTCTGAGTTAAGCTTTCCCTACATAATATTTAAGTTATTAATTGGAATTGTATAAAATTCACATTTTAGAACTTACTGTTAATTAATTTGTTCTTGAAGGTTATTGCAATAATCCACTGAATTTTTTGTGTTGTACTTTTATGTGAGCTACGTAGTTCAGTATAATTATAAGTATATTTCTTTATGGGTTTCAATATCCTTGTGAATTCGGAAATTAATTGCAATTTTATTTAATTATAATCTTATTTCCGAATGAAACTGACCAATGTTTGTATGGCCGTTCGGAATTAATTAATTACCACGCTACCGAATAATGGAAAATTTAATTGTTGAGGATACTTAGACTAATTACATGGAAAAGAAAAAATGAAAAGAAATTAATTATGAAGATGATTAATTGAGCAGGCATAACACAACCTTCTCGCACCAGAGTTACAAGCTGACTACTCCCATGGACTACTCGCTTTTAGTCTGCGCGGGTAATATCTTTCTTTCTTTCTCTCTTGCAATCTTTCTTGCTATCTCTCTTTTGGTGTGCGCGCAGCCTTAGAATAACCTTCGCGCAATGACAAAAATAATCTCACTCACTCTTTGCTCACCTGTTCTTAAACTATGACCATCAGTTCAAAATTGATTTTTTACCTGTTAATAGTACAATAAGAGACTGAGAAAAAGAGACCAGGATACAGTTTTTTCGTTCATTGGCTAACGATTTACAAGTATTTGAAAAAGCGGAAACATTTTTGTGGCCCATACTGTACATATGTAATTAGTTAATTAGTATGGTTCTTGAGCAACGACAACATAAAATTGATTTATAAATTTACTCGCAGTTTCCTATGATCTAGAGGACAGAGGTGATCTGAGAAGTTTTGTTTGTTGACTGAAAGCGACTCGATCACTGGGTGATTATTTAGTCAAGCTAATATTCGTAAGTTTGCCTAATGGAATTTTTAAATACTTTTTATTTATTTAAAATTATGCAAAAATAGCCAAAAAAAAGTCAGGCTAATATTCGTATGTTTGCCTAATGGAATTTTTAATTACTATTTATTTATTTAGAATCATTCAAAAATAACTGACACATAATAATTAATTTAGTAGGGGTTTGACGTTTACTTCGGAACCAATATTTGAAATTTGTTACGTTGCAATTGTTTGACAAAGCAATATTTTGATACCATTGATAATATTTTGTCGGCGTGAGCTTTCGTCGTTGTGGGCTTTGTCTGTGTGGGCTTTTGCCTGTGTGGGATTTTGTCAGTGTGGGCTTTTGTCGCATGGGCTTTTGACGCGAGGGATTTTGTCGTGTCGGCTTTTGTCACCCTTTCAATTACGGTATGTGTAGTCATCAGTGTGAATTCGGTTGTGGAATCAGCAGGACATTGTAAATTCATCAGATACATTTTATACTGTCACTTATCAAATAGTAATATACATAAATTCAGCAGATACATTTTATATTGTCACTTATCAAATAGTAAAATATCGATATTCATTAGCGATTGAAATATTTCACATTTAGCTAACACTGGACCGTATGCTAATTCAGGCACTAGCACTTTGAAGTAGCACTGCACACTACAGACTGTAGTGCGACGCAAGATTTTAACCTGAACAGCCCACCACCATACTACTCTTCATAGTGCCCACTTCCACACTACGGTTTGGTATGCTAAATCTGGCGAAAAGTGAAGTGCTTTACTTCGATATATTAAAGTGTCCTGTTGACCGCCCTACGAGGCCACACTTGACTTAATATTCAATTTAGTTTGATGTGTTGACTTATTTTCCATGACACTCAGTGTAGTCAATTTGAGCTCAAAATAAGGTCAACCTGGACATAATTTGAAAAAAGACAAGTTTGGTACTATTAGACTTTAGTACTTTAACCATGTGAAAATCCACCGAAATCCTGAATGGGCAAAAAAAAATTGTTTGAATTAAAATGAGAGGCACTTGAAAGGTCTTTCGAAGATTTTTGCAAGAAATTTGAACTACTTGACAATTTTTAACTAACCATATCTTCTGATGTATTAGTACTTGTCACTTAAATTTTTGTATGTCATCTTTATATTAAGGGGACCGTTCCTAAATTGTGTAAAAAAATTTATTTATAAAGCTACGGTTATGAAACTTAATTCCTAAATATGAAATTGAATTCTCTATCGTTTTTGTTCCTGACATTTTTTCGATTAGACGCATGGAAAAAAAGTTATTCGAAAATTCGAACGAATTTCAAATTGGTTTTCAAACATGTACCTCTAATACAGTTTTGAAACTACAGCTTTGCGGTTTTTTCATTCGCTTTCCCATACCATTCTCTACAAAACGGTTGAAAGCGATTTTTGATTTTGAATTTTTTTTCGAAAAATTCGAGATTTTTCGTGAAAATACTAAAATTTCAAAAAAAAATTCAAATTGTATTTCGAAAAAAAATTCAAATTTCAAAAATCGCTTTCAACCGTCTTGTAGAAAATAACCAGAAGCATTGAATGAAGAAAACCACAAAGCTGTAGCTTCAAAACTGTATTAGAGGTCCATGTTTGAATACCAAAATATATAGCTATTTTGAAGTGCATCAAAATGGTATTCATGTTTCAGACCATGTTTTTTTGAAAAAAAAAATGAAGCTACGGTTCTGAAACTTCGCACTCACATATAAAATTGAATTCTCTATAGTTTTTGTTCCTAGCATTTTTTTCGATTAGACCCATAGAAAACGAGTTATTCGTACTAACAGAGCGCTATATCCACCCCCTCCCCCCAGGGGCATAGCGTCACACAGGCACACTCTAGAGTTCTAATTTTTTGTACAATCATTTATAAGGTTGTTAGGTACCTATTTATGAAATAAAAAAAAATGATACAATGTCGAGACCTCTTCAGGGGCGGTCCCCTTAAATTGTTTTCTCATTTTCGAAATAAATATCAAAAATATTTGTCAGGTGGTCTGAGAATTTCAAAAATTAGTGTACATATTTAATTATTTAAAAAAAAGGTTTTTTTAACAGTAATTTGTTCGATTCTTTTATATTTCTTCTTTTACGATATTATCATGTTATCGATTATTGTCCCTTAATTTATATACGGTTTAAGTACAATTTTTTTTATAGTGACTACAAAATTTAAAATAGCGAAACAATATTATCATTTTTTTAAAGACAATATTTTTCCATTAAAAAAGAAGAATAAAATCTTTACAAAAGAGGAAATTCCTTCAGGAACTTACGACTGATATCGTAAGGAGGAGTTGAGGACAACTCGACCTCCCTAAAACCTCTAATTAGCAGCTGAAAGGATGCTAAAAGCATTTCCTCACCAGTTCGTAAGAGCCATTCACTGTTGGAACCAGACAGACTCCCTTCGATCGTTCGTTTGCTCAACAAGGCGTCAACCTATTGACTTCATGATTGATGTCATCGTACTGCCGTACGCTCCTGTGGTCTCTATAGCAATTGACTCAAATATTTAAGCATCACCATGGGTGGAGTATTTCTGACGTTTACGGTTCTCGATCCACAGCCCTGGTAGCTGATATGGCATCAACCGCCGAATAAGAGAGGTGTGTCTCGGCGATTGTGTCGACACATGTGCAATTTCAGATCAGACTCTTTCCATTCATGTCAGGTAACACAGTAATAGCATCTGTGCACTTACAATCCCCCTCCCCCCTGTCAAGCTCAGAAGGCACAAGTACTGAAGAGAGTTCTGTTCTCTGCAAAGTCCGTTTTACAACATCATTCATTATCGCATATCTTGGGTGACGCTCAGAACTGAACCTAAAAGACAGGCCATGTAGTCCTCTGACATCTTTCACACTACCGCAGTGGCAAGAATGAGGTTTACAAGCTCTTGCAGCCACTCTGAGAGTAATGGCTATCCTTAAGACCTCTGGATCAAGCTGTGTTCCTAAAGACGATAAGGGAATCGCATTCAATCTCATTCCAGTTAGCCAACAGACTCTCCCTTAATGAATGAGTTCGTGGTGTATCCTATTCTTTTTGACTGGACTAGTGCGACGCGATATTTTAACTTGAAGAGCCTACTCCACAGTACTCTTCATAGTGCCCACAGCCCACTTCCACACTACGGTTTGGTACGCTAAATCTTACGAAAAGTGAAGTGCGTTACTTCAATATTTTGAAGTGTCCTAGAAACCGCCCTACAAGACCACACTTGACTTTATTTTCAGTTTAGTTTGATGTGTTGACTAATTTGTCATAATACTGGCCCTTGGATCTGTTTGGTTTTCATTAAAGGTATTATAGGGATACAACGTCAGTAACGATCGATCATGAATATAAGCGTCTATTTCACTTTACTGAAAACCATCTTGATACTGGCCTGTATGCTAATCGGGCACTAGCACTTTGAAGTAGACCTACACACTACAGACCAAAGTGCGACGCGAGATTTTATCTTGAAGTGCCCACCTGCACACTACTCTCCATAGTGCCCACTTCCAGAGGTGGGTGTTCCGCACAAATGTTCGCGAACCTTTATTCGTGAACCGGTTCGGACTGGAAAATGGGTTCGGATATTCGTATTCGGAACCTCTTCAGAAACGGTACGGACTTCAGTGTTCGGTACGTTTTTTTGCAAGTCCGAACCTCCGTACCCGGGGAAAACTGAAGCGAAGAACATGCGTCTCTCCCCGCTCTTCTTCTGTTACGTTACTCATCCTTTCCTGACTAGCGGTAAGTTTTATAATAATCTTAATTCTTTAATAACGGTTTATGTTCCCTCAAATCTCAATTAAAAAATGCTTGAAATATGTAGAACTATAGGTAAAGTTATAAACGTATATATTAGGTAACATTACATAACACCATACCCCTAGTAACTTAGGCGTTGGCTTACCAGTGCTCATGGAAAAATAATAATAACTTAAATTCAAGACCGATTTTAAAGCTGTCTTTACATTCGTTTAATTTTTCGCATAAATACATACGATTAGACAAACACGAAGGTGATAAATGGTAAGATACTCATATTATGAGCATTTATTCAAATCTATAATAATATTAGGAATATATCAGAGATCTTTCCAGGCATTAGATGCAAGAGTGTGTTTCAGTACATAAGGGTGAATATCTCAATATAATCAGTTAACTGTAACTCTTATAGCGGCTTAGCGAGATCAAATATGTGCGAGAATAATTGCGTACACCAAGCTTCGTACAATAACATCTTATAAATATTTGTTTCTTGTCTTAGCTTGTTACTTTTATTTTGAATGATAATTTTTTCTTTTGCTTTTACTAATGTATGAGTAAATATCAAATGAAGGTTTTTAAAAGAAATAATATTGAAATGACTCAAATGAGCAAACTTTTGACGGATAAGTAGGTATGCTGAACAGATAATTTAAGATCAAGTATTCGGCTACTCGCTTTAAAATTGAATTGATTATAATTTATATATAGGTATTATAATATTATATACAAGTTATAATATAACTTTGAGAAATATTCACAGTAATCTTCACTGTCTGACCTTTCTAATATATTGAAAAGAAGAAAAAGTTAAGCAAATAGAGTATAGGAATACCATAATACGGTATCTATAGTACTGTCATATTCAAACAAAATGCAAAAAAAATTTATATCATCAGTTTTCTAGATCGGATTAATCAAAAATGTTGTACGTAATATGAATGAAAATTTGAAAACCAATTGTAAAAACTTAAAAATTATTTAATTAGATACTTGGATACTTTAATATGGATACATTGTCTTACATTGTTATGACGACAGAGTTGGTCTTAATTTTTCTTTACATGAAATTCGGAGGTCAGAAAAAAATTCAGAATAACAACCTAAATTACGTATTGGAGTGGAGACTGGAGGAAACCTTTAAAGATACTTAATGCTCATACTCAATATTACTAACTTATTAAGTAGTAAGTACAGTGAAACTCCTTTATAGTGAACTCCTGTATAGTGAATCATGCTGAATAGTAAAATCCTGTATAGCGAACTTACCTCTATATAGTGAACATATTTAGGTTAGTCTACCACAAATATTCTTAAGTTTTCTATGAATCTCTTATTTCTATTTAGTAAATTCACTAAATTAGTTGAATTTCATGAAACAGCAGTTCTACCAGTGCAACTCCTCTATAATGTTGTCATGTGAAGTCACAGTATATTCATTATTATAAATTTATTATATTAACCCTAATGAATTTGACGTATGTTTTATAGGCATATATTTTTTAAATTACTTTATATATTTCATGTCATTTCTTTAAATTTACTGGCCTTTCTTGACTTCGTTCCTACATAAATACCAAATATATTTTTGAATTCAAAAGTTAAATATTCACGTGTCGGCGTAAATCACATAAATTATGGAAGTAATTGTACTTTAGTGACGTGTGGCAACGTAGAAATACAGATTGGTTACCCAATACGCAAGAATGTGTCCACGTTTTATGTAGTAGAGACAAATGCACGAGCTATGATTGATTCACACTCCATCCAATAACAGCTCAGCTCACTCAGTTGCCAATCTCTTATATAGCTTATGTATTTATTTCTCCTTATATATTCAATATTTTTACTTGAAATTTGGTACACATTGTTGAATATATTGGGATGGTTGTTTAAGGTTTCATATATGAGTAGGTGTTCATTAATTGTTCGACCAGTAAGTATGCAGCTTGATATGACTAGCCTAAACCATGTGTTCGAATCCGTTTTTCTGGCTTCCTATTTTATCATCAAAGGAGATGTCAGTCGAAAATGTGCAGAGCAAGGCAGATTTCACACCCAACTACCACAGTGTGAACAGCTCTTTACTTCACGTCTCTACTCTAAACATGGAGAGGTAAGAAGTCGAATGGGACTCGGGAGACAGAGGAGTAACAGTTAGCCATCGTCGCCATCGTCACTAGGACCTGCACTCGACTCACGAGGGGATTCCAACAAGCAACTGACGATTAGTTTTGACAAACCGGTAAGGCTCGTCTGTTCTAGCTCTACTTTCTGATCTTAGTTTGTTAAAATCACTTGAAAACATTTCAACTATCCTTAAGATCTTAAAATCTCTGAATTTAAATAAAAGCAACTTTAAACAATAGCCCCTAATTTATATTATCATAAAATTGACTTCGGTTCGAATTAACTCTAATACTTAAATTCTTTCTATCTTTAATTCTACTAATTCGTAGAATTAAATATTAATCAAGTTTACGTTATATTATAAAGAATTTACTTTCTAAATTGTCATTCTTATATTTCCTTACTACTATATGACATATTCTCTGCGGTAGGTTTTCCTTTGCAACAATTCCTGACTAATGAAGTTCAATTATACAGAATAAAATTGATAAAGATTTCGCCTCCAAAACTGATGATTCAGTTATAATTGTTAGGATTACAATGGAGTAAAATGACCTTTTGTCTACAAAACCTATAACTTTAGACAAGTTTGCCAAAACTAAACGGGCAATTCTATAATCAATTGCTTCACAATTTGATATCTACAACTTTAACGGTCCACTGCTGAACAGATCTAGAATTTTCTTACATAGATTACAATATATGACTGATTTGACTTGGGACGAAGTTTTGTCCAAACCATCACTTAAAGAATGGAATAATATATGTAGACAGACTAACTCTGTACCTGTTGTTACTGTTGAGAGATTTGTAGGTACGAGAGACAGTTCTTATATATTGCTTGCATTTTCAGACAGCAGTAAAGATATTTACGGTGTTTTCATTTACATACAAGATGTTGAATCTGGTAGAATTTCCTTTCTATTTGCTAGAAATAGAATTGTAAATAGACAAATGGAAAATAAGACTATCCCATCTTTGGAATTGCAGGGTATAGTATTAGCTATAACCGAATGCCTTCAGGATTTGCATCGGGTGTCTGATGCTGAAATTTGTTCTGTACCAATTAATATTACAGAAATGTTGGTATATTCTGACAGCTTGGTATGTTTGTCATGGATACAATCTCATGTAAACAAGTTTGATAAATTACAGAAGCGGACGGTATACGTTCAGAATCGTTTAACTAGGATAATTCATTTGTGTGCTAAATTTCCTGTAACATTTAGATTCATTTCAGGTACCGATAATCCCGCTGACTGTATGACGAGATGTCTATCATATAGACAATTAATGAAAACTAACTTCATTATCAGGTCCTTTACATGGACAAAATGACTACCTTAGTAGGGAAGATACTGGTATCCGGTAAATTCATCGCAGTAAATTCATCAACGTAAATTCATCGCGTGGTTAATTCATCGCATGGTTAATTCATCGCATGGTAAATTCATTGCGTGGTAAATTCATCACATAGTAAATTCATCGCATAGGAAACTCATCGCATGGTACATTATAAAACTAAATTGACAAACTTAAATAAACTTTTTGCAAATTATTGCGCCGACCTTACTTCATTTTTCGTTGGATTAGGGTAACTTGTTTGTACGAATCTGTGATTTTAGTTTATTTTAAATGATTGGATTTTAGTAATATTTATTATTTTATAGTTATGCATATTTTTCTTTAATTTAAATTTATATTATTTCTCAAATTACGTATTTGGGTAGCTACTCATAGTTTAAATGACAACATAACTGTAAATGCTACACCTCTTTGAAAATATAATCGGCAAAGCATAATTGCCTCAGTAAATGGTAACCAGGTTTATTAATTATTTAAGAGGTATTGCTTAGAATTTATCTTTTTAAAAGTAATTTAGATATATTTTTTGTGCAGTTGTAACGATAGAATTTAATTTTTAATATTAACTGTTTGCTTTAGCAACATATCCATATATTATTTCGTGGAACGACAATTGGGTTCGGCAACAATTGGGCCCAGGAGAATTGGGTCCAAAGACTATTATATTATTTGCCCATTTTTTCAGAGTCTACCGTATAAACTTAATTAAAGACCATTGCTACCGTAATAACATAGGGATGTGACCATATTCGTTTTGCATAAAAATATAGTCTTGAGCATAATTAAAATAAAGAATATTCCTAATATGAAAAAAACATTCTTGTTATGAAAAATATATATTTTTTAATAGAACATATTTATTTCATGAATAAATGGTATTATTGTTTTAAACTACTATAATTTTCTGTTCTAAGATAGGTCATGTAAGCAACATATTTCTTTGTTACAGTTCCTTTTTGAGTTTATATAATGAACTCCTGTGAAGTGAATGAGTTAGGATGTAGCCAATAGAAAATAAGAACTTAGCTATTTTAGATTAAGAGACAATAGAAAATGAAAATGTGGGTATTTAAAGAAGGCCGTGGCCCACCAAGACATGCTGAAATATATTAGAACATATAAGTCGAATTAAAGTTAATGTGAGTTTGTTGAAACCTGTTCATTGTTCAATAAAGAAGAGTTTTATAAATTAGTATTACAAAATGTATTCTCACAATCTCATTTTATCCCTTATACAAATTTTTCTTAGTTCAATGTAACTAAAATCTGTAAAAATTCACATGACATGATTCAAGTTAATAAGAATTATTTAAATACTTCAAAGATTTTCATTACACCAAAACATGAGATTAGTGTCCAAATGTGATTTAACAGGCTTGCTAATATATACCTTGTCAAGTATATCAAATGAATTAAAAAATTATAAACATATTTTTAGGGAATATAAAACTTACGTTAAAGATAACATTGTCACTAGCCTAATAATAACAAAGTAACACCTCTTTATTGTGTCTTCTGCTCAATTATTTCTGGGTTCATTTATTTGGGGCCCAATTGTCCTGGGGACCAATTTTCCCGGCGCCCAATTGTCGGGGCCCAATTGTCCTGGGCCTAATTGTCGGTGCACCATATTGTTTGTAACGTTACAATGTCTTTTTTTTTAAATCATCTTTTATTCACCGATGATTTATTATGCGATGAAATTACCATACGATGAATTTACTATGCGATGAATTTACCCCGCGATGAATTTACCCTTCGATTAATTTACCCTGCGATTAATTTACCACGCGATGAATTTCCCCGCGAGGAATTTACACTGATCCGAAGATACTATAACCGTTACTGTTCCTAATCCATTTAATTCAGATTCTCAGTTTGACCATATCGAATCTGCAGTAGATTTTCAGGCTGCGGTTGAGGACGACGATTTGAATTATAATAGGAATATTAATAACTTTTCAGATTTTGAGAAACTGAAGGGTACTAATAGACCCGTTTTTGTGTTCATTAATAAGCTTAAACTGAGGTTGAATAGAAAGAATCTGGAGAAATTGTAATTTGTAGTTAAACATGAATCTTATCAGTACTTCAATGAAGCTCCTAATTTGTTGATCAAGCAAGATCAAAAGGAGAACTATCCGGAAATATTAAGATATTTCAACTTTAGTAGTTCTCGACAGAAAGACATTCCTAATCTAATAAATCAATTGAATATTTATATAGACGGAGTGGGTATTCTTAGAGTTCGTAGTAAGTTTAACAGATTTAAGAACGGCAAGTTGGCCATCTTTCCAGTATTACTTTCTAAAGAGGGAAGGTTAACTACTCTAATTGTTCAGTACCATCATAGTACACAATCTCACTCTGGGTGTTACTCTGTTTTGAATAAATGGAGACGTGATTTTTGGATCCCACATTGTTTTTCTGTAGTGAAGAAAATCATTCGTAAATGTGTGATTTGACGGAGGTTAAAGAATAGAGCAATTAAGGTAAATCAGAGTCCTTACACGGAGGTCCGAATTAATCCATCCAAAATACCATATCGTAACGTCTTTGTAGATTTCATGGGTCCATTTTTTGCTAAAGCGAGTGGAATCAAGAGTAAAGTGTACATACTTTGCATAACGTGCATGTTTACGAGGGCTATAAATCTTTTGTTATGTTTGGACCTGTCGGTGGGAGAATTCATAAGAGCTTTACAAAATCATATCTTTCAATTTAGTGTTCCTACTTACAAGTTACGTAGTTAGTGATTTGGGATCTCAATTGGTTTCAGGATCAGATTTGATCAGTAGATTCTTGAATGACAAAGAATCTGTTGCCTACTTTGAAAGTAACAATGTAACTCCAATAAAGTTCGATCAGTATTATAAGGGTAGAAGCGAATTTGGATCTATGGTAGAAGTCTGTGTCAAGCTGACAAAACGTTTGCTGTACGGATCAATAGGAAACAATGTATTGACGGTAAGAGATTTTGATTATATAGTTCATCAAACTGTTCATATGGTGAATAAAAGACTCATAGCCTTTGTCAATAGTCTAAGAGACTGCTCATCAGAAGAATTTCCCTGTTCAATTACTTCTGAAAAATTGTTGCATGGACACGACATATTGTCTATTAAGTTGATCCCACAATTGCAAATGAAAGAGGACTTCGAAGATCCAGAATGGAGTGACCGAAATGATTCTGCTACCGAAATAAAGAAGCTGTATAGATCTTTGAAAACTGTTCGTAATAAATTGATCCAGAAATACCACGAAGATTTTCTATGCAACCTAATTGATCAGGCAGTTTCTGTGAAAGACAGGTATAAATAGGTTGAGCATAGATTGTTAAAAGTTGGAGATCTCATATTACTGAAGGACCCATATACAAAGATACACAACTACCCAATGGGTATTGTAAAGTCAGTTCTAACCAACATCAATGGCGAAGTAACCGTCGCTCCCGTTCTAAAGGGAAAGACAAAGGAAGTCGTTAAACGTCATGTTACATCCCTGGTAGCTCTACTATCAGTAGATGAGTACGAGGTATCTAAATGTGATGAGACTGATACCAAAGGAGAAGGAGACTACACCAAGCCCCCTGAACCTTTCGGTCTAAAAGAAAGGCTGCTATTAAGAGTCGAGAACTGACTCGTCAATGTATATAATATTTTATGTTTTAAAATTGTTGTGTTCTTTGTTTGTGTTAATAGTTTCTATTTTGTAGTTTATGAGATTGAGTGTATAAATTTTTACCCATTTTCATTGTTTGTATATTTATAAAAATATGTGTTTTATATCATTCCATGGTTCATACGGATTCAATTTCTGATAAATATTTTACAGAAATTGAATCTTTTGCCGGGGAGTGTTGAATATATTGGGATTGTTGTTACAGGTTGCATATATGAGTAGGTCCTCATTAATTGTTCGACCAGTAAGTATGCAGCTTGAGATGACTAGCTTAAACCATGTGTTTGAATCTGTTTTCTGGCTTCCTATTTTATCACCATAGGAGATGTCAGTCGAAAATGTGCAGAACCAGGCAGATTTCACACCCAACTACCACAGTGTGAACAGCTTTTTACTTCACGTCTCTACTCTAAACATGGAGAGGTAAGAAGTCGAATGAGAGAGGAGAGGAGTAACGGTAAGCCATCGTCGCTAGGACCTGCACTCGACTCACGAGGAGATTCCAACCAGCCACTGACGATTAGTTTTGACAAACCGGTAAGGCTCGTCTGTTCTAGCTCTACTTTCTGGTCTTAGTTTGTTAAAATCACTTGAAAACATTTCAACTATCCTTAAGATCTTAAAATCTCTGAATTTAAATAAAAGCAACTTTAAACAATAGCCCCTAATTTATATTATAATAAAATTGACTTCGGTTCGAATTAACTCTAATACTTAAATTCTTTCTATCTTTAATTTTACCAATTCGTAGAATTAAATATTAATCAAGTTTACGTTATATTATAAAGAATTTACTTTCTAAATTGTCATTCTTATATTTCCTTATTACTGTATTTCCTTATATTCCTATATTCATTTAAGCTATCTGCTACAGCGTGAATCTAGTGCTAGGCACCTGTTTGCCGGTTCACCTTCCTACTTAATGCCATTGACAGGAGGATTCACTAATAAGATCTAACAATACAATCTAAATACTATTTCTGTCTTTAAATTAATTCCTGTTATAGCTAAAGGTTAAAATTAACTTCACACATTAGTTTAGTACATATACTAACAACTTGTAAAAATACAGTAACGTAGGTTTATAAATAAGACATGTGTTTTTTTAGCAATAGAGTCTAACCTGCTCATTGTTTCTGACAGTGAAACTCATTACGGTTAATAATAATATTTAATGGTAAATAATTAGTATCTTGTTGAAAGCATAGCCTTAATAGCTATGCTTGGAAGCATAAGTTAGTAATAGGGCCGAATATAAATGTGTAGACTGTAGTTCACTTTCATTTTTTAGATATAAAATATATACCTAAAAAATCCGAGGTCAGCGTACAAATGTTCGGAATAAATGTTTGGTTCGGAACAAATGTTCAGACCAAACTTTTCAAAATTGGGTTCGCTATACGGAGGTTCGGAACCCAAAATCGACGAAGATTCGAGTTCGGAACCTAAAAAAGGTTCGCGCGCCCAGCACTGCCCAATTCTACACTACGGTTTGGTATGCTAAATCTAGCGAAAAGTGAAGTCCGTACTTCAATATTTTGAAGTGTCCTGGAGACCGCCCTACAAGACCACAGTTTGCTTTATTTTCAGTTTAATTTGATGTGATGACTTATTTGGCATGGTACTGGACCATGGATCTGTTTGGTTTTCATTAAAGGTACCATCGGGAAATAACGTCAGGAATGACTGCTCATGAATATAAGCGTGTATCAAGGTCAAGGTCAAGGTGCTCCTTCGTAGATTCCCTTTTCAGCGGGTCCGTCCTCCTATTCACTTTTCCTTTCAGGTTTTCACCTCTGCCACCACAAGAAAAAAAACAATTCACTTTTTATTTCAAATTTTCAGCACTTATAACTAACTGCACTTAGATTAATTTCTCAACATTAAAACACTTATCACTAAATTTCTTTTCACTAGCACTAATTCCTTATCACTTGCATTAATCTCATTTTCTTTTCTTTTTCTTTTCACTAGCACTTCACCTTTCACTCCACAACTCCACCCACAACCACAGCTTCCTCCCTCTCCTTCCGTCTCCACATCCTGTAGAGCACTCTCCTACTTTCTCTCACTTCAACATCTCCAAACAGGAATCCCCCAACAACCTCATCCACATCCTCCTTTCTCGGTCTCTGCAGTTCAATTGCCTCATTCCTTATCTCCTCCAGCACCCCACACTCCAGCAAAAAATGCTCGTCATCTTCTCTCTCTGCTCCACACAACCTGCACTCCACACTCCCCTCACCCCATTTCCTGCATCCCAGCTTCAAACTCCTCGTCCTTGCTCCAAACCACACCCTAGACTCCATACCTCCCTCATAATCTTCCTCCCTCATCTCCCTCTTAAACCTCCTGTAGACTCTCAAACTGCTCTTCCCCTCCATCTCCTCCATCCACCCATGATGCACCCTATCAGCCACTCTCCTCTTCACCGCATCCTCCGTCATGGTCTTCAGTTCCTCCTCCTCAATACCTGCCCAATTCATACACTTCCTTGTTTCTTTCACCCATTCACTACCTCTCCTTTTAGCTACTCCCATCACTCTCCTCAGCATCTCATTATCTCCCTGTTCTACTCTCCACATGTACTGTAGTCTCCCTCTGGCCACTCTGCTCTTCACTGTACTAATTCCCACATCTCCCCTCATCCCAGCCACCGCCACACCTCTGCTCGCTCCCAACATCCTCCTCATTGCAGCATTTTCTTGCCTCTGGATACTATCCATCTCTTTAACTCTCAATCAGACCACCTCCGCACCATACAAGACCCTCGGCAGAACCACTCCCTTCCAATAACTCTTCCCTACCAGCACTTTATGGCAGCTCCTTTCAATCACCGAATATGTCAGGTTGCTCATTAATTTAGCTCTATTAACCATATCTTTCCTGTGTCCCTCAAACATATTTCTCCTGTTCATAACCTTCACTCCAAGGTACCTAATTTCTTCAACCACTTCCATCCCTCCAACTTCTCCCACCTCATCTAATACATTGTACAACAAGCACTAACTCTTCCCAGTATTCACTTCTAAGCCATAACCTCTTGCCACCCTCCTCAGCTCCTCTATTCCCTCCTCCGCCTCCACCACACTCCCACACACCAACAACCCATCGTCTGCATAGAACAGACTTCTCACCCTCACCTCCCCCACATGCGCACCACTTATCTTCCTTCTCAGAGCTTCTATCATTTTGAAAGTGATCAGCTTGAACAGGACAGTTGATGCTGTACACCCCTGTCGGATCCCACTCTGCACCTCCATCTCCAAATCCTCCCCTCCTCCAAACTCCACTATGGTACTATCATTGCAGTACACCTTCTTAAACAAATCTATCACTCTTCCGTCAATCCTATACTCTTTCAGCACCTCCAACACCGCCTCTCTCTTTATCGAATCGTATGCTTTCCTGAAGTCAATCGCCACCAGAACCAGCTCCTCTCTCCTTCTGTATGTCTCATGCACACACTCCTGCAGTATAAACAAATTGTCCGCTATTATGCCTCCAGCTGTAAACCCCACCTGCTCATCCCTCCTCATTCCATTCCTGCCAATCTGTTCTTCAATCCGGTCCCTCAATACTGCCATCAAAATTTTATAGGATATATCAGTCATTGCAATCGGTCTGAGGTCCGCCACTGTTGGTTTTCTCTTTTTCCTTATCATTACAGTTCTCGATCTCTTCCAGCTCTCCGGTATCTCCCCTGTCTCTAGCACTCTCCTAAAACTTCCCTCCACTCTCTCCAAAAACACTTCACTTTTTCCCAATATTTTGTACATTTCTGGTTTCATTTCATCTCCTCCTCCTGATTTCCTATTTTTCAACTTTCCAATGATTCTTCCTATCTCCTCCTTTTTTATTTCCACATCCAACACTTTCATATGTCTATAGGGATTCAACACAATTCTTGGCAAAATAGGTCCCTCATGCCTTAGCTCTTCTCTCTCCTGTCTCCTTCTCAGCTCCAAATCCTCCTCATATATCACCCTGGCCTCCTCCGTCCACACTTCCTCCATTCTGTTTGGGTGCATTTTGTAAATGCCCTGCCAAAAATTTCTCACCTCCTCCCTCACCTCTTCACCTTCCAGTCTTCTGCCTTCCAAGTCATATATTTTCAGATCCTCTCTCTTATTTTCTTTCCCTCTCAGTTTGTTGATCCTTTCCCACAGATCTTTTCCTCTATTACCTCCTTTTATTTCTTCAGCCAGTCTCTCCTCATGTTGTCTCATCTCTCCTGCTATCAAATGTGTCACTCTCTCCTTCTGCCCCACATATCTCCTCCAGGCTTCCTCCCTTCCCTCCAGTTCCTATGTTCCTTATTCAGCTTTCTTCTTTTCTTAATTTCATCCCTTATCATCTCATTCATCCATGGCTGCTCAATCTTCCCATTCTTCTCGACTCTTCTCCTATACTTTGCCCTAAGAGTTCTTTCTGCTACACTCTTCATAACGCCATTCACTGCTTCTATGCTCATCTCTCTCATCCCTGATAACTCCTCCTCAACTCCAACTTTAAAATTTTCACTCCTTTCCTCAGTGAACTTGTAATAGTTTGCTTCATGCCAATGATCAGTCTCCTGCCCCTTCTCCCTCACACCTATCTTAAAATAAGTGTCCACCACACAATGGTCTGAGAACTCCACCACCTCCCTACTTCATCCACCTTCATCTCCACAAATCTCCCATACAGTATCTCATTTGTCATCACCAGATCAATTGCACTTCTCTGCTCTCCTCTCTCCCAGGTGTAAGTCCCTTCACATTTCTCATCGCAGTTCAGTAAAATCAAGTCACATTTCTCCAAAAGGTTATTTATCAGTCTCCCATTTCTATTCTCTTCCTGGTAACCTAAGTAACCCAGATGGCCATTTAAGTCACCAAGCAACAAAACACCCTCCCCATCCCCAACCTTCCCCACTATTGTTTCACACTCCCCAATGATTCCCCTATTAAATACTTCTACCTCTACCTCATTACCCGTCCTCAAATAAACCAACACCACTGTAATTTTAAGCTTACCAATGCTTCCTCTTAAATGCAATAAGTCTCTGCTGATTGTCTCCCTCTTCTCCAAATCTATATCATCACTTTCTCTGTATACACACATGAGCCCTCCTCCCTTTCTATTTCGCTTTACTGAAAACCATGTTGATACTATGGCAAATATTTTCCCTGACAATAGATACTGATCTAGAGGTCATTCTCTAGAGTCTAACCGGAAAGAAGAAAACTTTAAGTGTTTTCTTTGGTATGTTGGAGAACAGGGCTTTCAGATAAATGTTGATTAATAAAAAATCATAAACCAAGGTATTCTAAGCCAGACTATCAAAGAAGTAGAGGAGAAAATCGTATCCAAATGTAACAATTATATACTTACATTTCCCATGAACAAGAGAAGGACTACAACAATCTGAACAAATTTAGGGTATGCACTTTATTCACCATTATGCCATTGATGTGATTGATGGAACTTTGATTCGATCCTGACAAATACATTGTAAATGTATATTATTGATACATTGTAAATGTAAAAAGTACAACAGCTATTTACAATATAGTAAGAGCATGTTGAATCGGCACTTTTCAATGATGGCACCTACCCGTAAAATCGAAAAATAATAAGATTCTATCAAATCAATCACGCTGACAAATCACTACTTGCAATTGGTTTTTGTTTCAGCCGAAAACGAGAAAGAAAATTGAATACAACTTACTAATTGAGACAACTGAGGAGGGAGCAGCTTTAACAATGCTTGAATATACATGAAGATTTTTGTTTATATAATTTTTTCTATAAGATTTATCATCAAGAAGTTAATCATTTATGAG
This sequence comes from Caprella mutica, assembly GCA_947561585.1. Lineage (NCBI taxonomy): Eukaryota > Metazoa > Arthropoda > Malacostraca > Amphipoda > Caprellidae > Caprella > Caprella mutica. Next base: position 67,921 of record CANNZV010000097.1, on the reverse strand, counting down.
AAAGAACGAATATTCCTCTTTCCAATGATGTGCACGGTTTAATGCATGTTTAAGGGTACGGTTACTATGGATGCGTATTCAAGCGATTTTTCGCACTGACGACATCTGATGAAATCGGATGAAAATCAAATTCATGCTTTCCAATGGGAGTGGTTACAGTGGCTGCGATTTAGTCGTCAGAATACGTACGAAGTCGTCAGACTAACTTCAGCGTTCAAATGAGTTTGATTTTTTCATGCGACTTGCGACAACTTTCAGTAATTTTTGTGTATATTTCTCTTTCTTTTGATTGCTATTACTGTTTACCCATGCATTTTGAAAATATATTATTTGATACTATAGGTATCAGAAATTATACAGATATTATTTAATTATATAAAATTAATTTAATCATAATATAATTATATATGAAGGCTTGAATTGGTTGTTACTTTGTACAATTTTTATTTTTAATAAAATGGAATATCTTTCAATAATTATATTACATAAAAAATATTCTCATCATTTCTCTATTTAGGTATTTCAAAATTGTGTGTATTGAAATTCTGGAAAATAATAATCAAATTAGCGTTGTGTCTATTATTTCAGAGGCACACATGCATTAACTTCTCCCGAACATTATATCAAATAAACATAGTTAAGACCCTAATATTAATGGGGAAGAAACACACTGACGATCAGAAATCGCGTACAGTGTAACCACCTCGCACTGACGATCAGTTCTGACGATATCGTCAGTGCAAAAAATCGCTCGAATACGCATCCATAGTAACCGTACCCTAAGACAGTCGCAAAACATGTGGTCGAATTCTGCTTTGGCGGCAGCATGACGATAGGGGATAGTTGACGTGACTAAGTGTAGACTGTAGGTCCTGTGGTGAGTTGCAGAATTTTTCTGTATTATTTGGTTTCAGAGTAAGAGTTTGCTTCTGACATAGCGACGAAGAGAGTTGTTCGCAGAGAGTTGCTTTGAAGCTGTAGAGAGGTTGCTGCACACTACTTGCTAGATTCCTTGAAGGGTCACCAGTTTTAAGTTGCTCTTACAAGAATTAAAACGATGTGAGGATTCCAGAAGAATGTATTGAAAAACAATTTAGAATTTTTTTTATACAAGAAATTGATCGAATAATATCTTGAAAGTTCGTAGCATAGTTACATATTATTTACATGGTTTTACAAGAAATAATTATTTAACATAATAATTTGATTTAATAGTTGAAAGATATTAATTCCTTGAAGATGGATAATGTTGCTACAAGCACAATGAAAATTAAAATTGGTTATCCAATCCAGTGAGTTTTTGATGTACCAGTATATTTATTCTACAGTTCTATTGGTTCTATTTTGGTGCAAACGATCTCTCCCAACTTTAATCACACTATAGCCAATTCAATATCCTTAAAGGTCCTCTCCAGGCTCCGGGAAAAAAATGAGTTTATTACATAATATTATAGAACTAACCCAGAAAACACAAAGTAATGAAGTAGAAACGAAAAAGACATGTGCGCTCTAAGCTAAAAGATGGATATTCGATTTCTCGTTTTGTCGATTTGATTACTTAAAGATTTCTAAAAGAACATATACGGTGCACCGCGATTCGGTATCTAAAAGAAATCTATTTTGAAGCGAAATCTTTTTCAATTAGCTATGTTTGAGCAATACAATTCCTGATATCTTTTCTCTTCCAATAAGCTATCTTCAATAATCTATTCCTGGTTTCTTTTCGATTGCTATAAGTAAACACAAAGTTATGAAATAGAAACGAAAAAGAGAGCTAAAAAATCGATTTGATTACTTAAAGATTTCTAAAAGAAAGTACGATGCACCGCGATTCGGTATCTGAAAGAAATCTATTTTGAAGCGAAATCTCTTTAGCAATACAATTCCTGATATCTTTTCTCTTCCAATAAGTATCTTTCCATAATATACTGCCGGTTTATTTTTTATTACTATACCAAACCAATTAGTAAACATATTGAAGTTACAGAAACTAAGTAAAAGGAGATAAAGAAGTTAAACATTTATATTTAATTTTTATTATAAGTATCGACATATTTAAATTAATTATAGAATCTGAAATACATGAAAAATAAACGAACTACAGATACTGATTTAGATAGGAAATTAACCACTGTACCGAATTAATTCATTTTCATGCAAATTTCAATGCTAAAGAAGTGATAGTAAATGAAGCCCACTTAGCTAACTTTAAAATTAAAGAGGAAAATGAAGAAATAATTGCAAATTATGAGTCTACCTAACACTGGAATCTAAGACCTCTTAGTTGAAGAGAATAACCCTAGCGCATATGCTCCAAAACTGAGTGTAGTATTAAAAAACAACAATCATGAGAAGAAAAAAAAAACGACAAATAATTAATCCAAATTACAACAGTTCTGTGCTCAAGATCCTCCTCCTCTTCTTTCTTTCACCACAAACAGTTTCAAGATAGAGCCCATGAGGGGGAAATTAAAGTACAAACAGGCGTACAGAAAAGCTACAAACATAAAGCTTTAAACCTCGTGAATCAAAAATATGAAACCCACATAACTGATTACAAGGAACACGAACAGGTGAACAAAAATTAACAAGCTGGTCAACGCTGTTTCAAGCTCTTATTCAACCGGAAACAGATGTTCAACCTGCTATAGCTCTAATAAAAACAATTTTCACACCCGAATCACTCAAAGAATAATAAAGCCAAGGAAGTTATAGTACAGGAAGTATCATACTGTATGTCTGATACATTTAAAGTCTGTCGTACAGTTCACTCCTCACGCAGTGTTGAGCTTGCCGTCCTTTTGAGAGTACGGAAAATTTTCTGCTCTCTCTTCAGTGAACGCTAGCACATTCAGAAAACAGCTGATAAGCAATATATGAACAATAATTGGTCAAATTGATCCAAACTGGAGCACGCAAAATTAGCGTGCACACCACCTCACTACTAAAATCATACTAAATTATAAGTGGCCGTTGAACACACAGTACATTAATAGTAGTAACAATAGAGTGATTTGTTATCGTGACGTCATCAAAGTAACACATTTAATCGAAAATTAGGGTTAAGTAATTTGAATAATTGAATACACCCATTACTCTTTTCGTATATTGGCAATTAATAAATAGTTCTTTATAATTTAACACTCTTAAATTGCCTTAGATTTGATATTAAAGTGTTGCTGTGATGACGTTACGCAAACTAAACGTCTTGTACGTCACTAAAATTCTAATAGATGTCCACAATTAGTTTATATTTACCCTTTCTATTAGATAGATGGAAAAATCCATCGAAAAGAAATTACTTTTAAGTTATAATTTAGAAATGAGAATATATCTTCAAAAAAGATATCTAAGATTCATTTTAGATACATATGGCTGTTATTGCTATTTCGATGATAATATTGGATCCGATTTTCGCTACAACTAGCAACGTTATCGCTACAAGTAGATAGCTAATAGAAAGGACTGTGTTTACTGGGAAGGTCTACGATCATTATTCCGTAAACCGCATACAATTCGGTTCAGTATATATCTAATTATTTGCTTTTAAAGTTTTTTAATACTCTGTGAGCAACAATTGAGCGAATCACTATATCTGACGCTGAGAAAGAAGATTGTACACTCTTTGTTTTGATTTCAAATTTAGATTTTTAAACAAACAATACGTTTTTGGCCTTCTTTTAAGATATGAATTGTTTCTAAAAGTATATAAACGTTTCTATAATAAGTGTATCGAAATGTAAACCTTTAAACAAATAATAAATAGATTTATTAAACCAAATACCTAGTGGACAATCAAAACAAATGGTGAACCTTCTTCTTCTTCAGACTGAAAATTAGAAATTCGGAAGTAAAGTAGGTTTTGTAGAGTTTGGATTATAAAAATCTTCAAAAGCATATAAAATTAAGAATATGCTATCAAATTTTATGGGGTTTGCAGTAAAATGATAAGTAACATTTGCCACGTTGATTTAAGAAATGAAAAAATTTGCTTGGAGAGGACCTTTAATTAAGTATATATTTAAAATTGTTGCCGTTTCTGGCAATTTAGTATAAATAGGCCTGCTATCCCCTCAATTATTAAGGGAACAAGTATTCCCGTACCTTTTGTGAATTGGTATCATAAATAAACATTGATTATTTTCGATCTTATGACATTGGGTACAGTGGAATTAAGACAAGGTTTTGATACATAGGGTGTTCTATCTTTACAATTGTATTGGTTTTTCACCTAGGAGACCCCACCTTCCCGCGGTGATACTGTTAACTACCAATATTACTTTTTTTTCTTTTGTACAATTGCACCAATAATATCATTTTTCTAATAGCGTGCTATTGTTTGGTAGGACCAACGGGGCTCCCTCCATAACCTTGGGGTAAATTGTTTTTGTTTATTACTATTCTGTATATAATATTAAAAATTTTCATTAGGTTTTTCTTTTTTGTACAAGTCCCCCTGGTATTGTCAGGGAGGACTCTAAATTAGGGAAGATGGGAAAGGGACATAAGAGAAAAGGGGAACATTCCCCTGTAAATGAAATAAATAAGAAAGAGAGAACCCGTGACAATGGAAGAGAAATTAATTAACTTATACTTCAGATATCATTGAAGAGATGGAAAGTTCTCCAGTGATTGAAGACACTCCAAACGATAGCAACCATGATTTATCCCCAGCGAATGACCCCGAATCAAAAATAGAAAACATTCTAACCCTAATAATCGAACTGACTTCAACTTTGGAAATGAATAAAATAGAGGGACAATTGGGAAATAAAATAACACAGGCACTGCACCACCTGTCAGACCTGAGCAAGAACCTGACCAAGCCAAACAACAAACCCAAAGAAAACAACAAGAGCACGACTATGAAGAACAAACCATTGAAGACAATAGATATAACAGAGACCATGATAATGCCAGGTGAAACTGATAATAGATTTTACATTAAAATAGAATTCAATGGCGAACTCAAGAGAACAGTAAGTGCATTCCAAGTCTATAATGAAATAAAAAAATAGCCCGAATCAATCTTTCATCAATATTCACTCTGAACCAATCATCTTTTGTTGCACAAATTAGCTCACAGAATAAAATGGACAAACTATCAAAAAATACCTCCATAGCTAACAAAACTTGCAGAATAATCCCATATGAACCCTTCAACTACAAGAAAGGAATCATATATGTGAGTGGCATTGAATTCGATGAAGAAACTATCAACGAGTTCAAGAACTGGCTGCAGTTCAAATATTCTTATATTGTGAATATTGAACTGGCAACCTTCATAAGATCCAAATACCAAGATACCCGCGCCTTCTTAGTAGGGGAGGGTGGTCATCAATGGAACAAAAAACACAGAAAGATTGATATTTCATTTACTATGGGCATAATATGAAAAATAAAAAATCCATGTGTAATATAGATATTCCTTTATGAAATGAAACCAACTCGAATGCTATAACATATTCTGTTGACTAGAAAAAAATTAAATAAAAAACAAAAAAAATTGTCCCATTGCATAACAGCACTGGTGAACAATGGGACATGCCCTGGTGAACGATGGTACAGTTTATCAAACTTGTATATTGTTGAGGTTATGGTAAAATTTCAAAATCGAATTGTCTCTTCATGTTGTCCCACACTTAGTTAGTTCATATAATATCAGTTTAATATCCTCTAACTTCACCGAAGCCATGTCAGGAACATTTGGAAAATTAAGCTCATTGCACTTGAATCTTCGCCTAACATCAATATTTCGTATTTATCTTTTTCATGCTTTTGGCCAACAGAATATGTTTTAGAAGTCGCCTCAAATTCTACAAGTGCATAAATCTTCATTTTCAACATTTTCGGTGGAGATTTGAGTTCTTCAGACGAATGGATCAGTTAGATTAAGAGTTATATACCAGACCAAGAACAATAGTTCACAGGCTATCTACGTCAGATACTTTATGAAGTGATTTCGAAGGCCTTATCCTTAGTGGCACCAGCAAAAAGCTCTTCTTTCTCTGGTGTATCCGTTGCAATCATGCTGCGTCTTTTTCTTTTATTAGTGAAATTTGTTCTCTATGCAGTGCTTTGTGATGACCTCAGATTGCTAAAGCCCTTGAACATGATCGAAAGTCCCGCTTCAGCTGGAAGCTCTGTTTCTACAAGAAGCTCTGAAGCTACAGTTCACGTTATTGTATCAAAAAAATAGATATATTGATTCATATGGAGTAACTAGACAGTTTGGTTGACAATAAGTCACTGTCCCATTGTTAACCAAATTTTCTGTCCCAATGATCACCATGACGCCATTTTGAAAACATATGGGTATAGCGGCTCAACTACAAAAGTATAAAGGCAATCCTTTCAAATGATCATATTTTACATATTACTTAATATCATGTAAAAATGCCGTAAGCATTATATGTTAAATTTACAGATTTATAACAATTGAAACAAAGTACGAAATATTTAGTTTTATCTCCCCTAAAACACGTTTTCGCTTTTACACAGGTCTGACTGCACCCCAACCGCTGAATGCAATGCGAGTGAATGCACTGAAGTATGCTTAATTTACCACTAAGATTTTGTTAAAAATTACCCTCAAATAAAAAAGTTATTCAGCATGTCCCATTGTTCCCAGTGTCCCATTGATGACCACCCTCCCCTAACCTTCAATGTCAGGAATCTACCAAGTAGTATCTACATCCCAGGTTTAGCAGGAAACACCAAGGTACACCCCTTCGTGAACAGACCCATGTGGTGTAAAAAGTGTTTGAGGTATGGCCACACGGAGAAAAAGTGTAGATATGAAGGTGAAACCATATGTGGTTATTGCTCTGAACTTGGACATAATAGGTCCAATTGTACTGCTGACCTACCTAAATGCTACCATTGTGCTGAAGAACACGCTGTGGGTTCTCGCACATGTTCTAGACACATCAGAGAATGTGAGCTAGTTCGCATTCAAGATGACCGTAAAGTCAGTTTTAAGAGGGCAATACAAATTGAAAATGGAACGGAAGTGGTCAATCTAAATGATGAAAAGCAACCGGACGTATTTACCATCCACCTGACTGAAGAAAACAAACGATCCCTAAAACCCTGGGCAATCGAAAAATACCTCAACAACTACTTGGGTGAACCACTGGATGACCTGAGATCTATCAATAGCACCACATACATTGCAAAAACCAAATCAAACAGACAAAGTGGAAAACTTATCATTCTGAAAAATATCAACAAAATACCAGTAGAAATAAGAAAAGGAAACCATAATACCCGTCCAAAGGGCATCATATATATATAAATGACTATGACATGAACTCCTTTGATGATTACAAGAACGAAATTTCGAAAATCCTACCTGTGTCCGATGTAATCAGAGCCTCATGGATAAAATCAAAGAACAATAGAGCAACGCCACTTTTACTAGTTTTCAACAAACAAGACATACCATCATATTTATCAATTCCAGGTGAATCAGCCCTTACTAAAGTATACCAGTACAAAAACAAACCACTCCTCTGCAATAGATGCCAGAATTACGGTCACTCCTCCAAAAGATGCGAATCCCAAAATGTTTGTGGAAAATGTGACACGAGAGGACACTCAGCAGATGCATGTGTAAGTGGCATACTGAAGTGCCACCACTGCTCTGAGAAACATCCCTCTGGATCTAAAGATTGCATTGAATACAAGAAAAAACTTGAAATAGTTGTACTACAGCAAAAACAAGGCTGCTCTAGAACTCAAGCTAAACTCACAATCAACCGAAATAATCACTCCTTCAACCAAAGTAGCTTCAGTGATGTGCTTAAGAGAACACAAATTTTTGACAACTCAAATCAAATAATAAATGAGTACTCATCGAATGCAATATCCAACGAAACAACAATAGTATCCATGAACCTCAACCCAGCACTTCCTCAAACAACTGGCCTGAAACACAGAAGACGAACGCTCTTCTGCAGAGCCCAGATAGTGGAAGGATTTATGAAGAGGAGATATGCATTGAAACTTCCACCGTACCTACAACTGCAAATGCAAACAACAATGATTCATTGTATGAAGATGACCAACTAGCCACCTACAAGATATTTACTGAATCCAAACCAGCCAACAGTCAACAAGATGCCAATTATGATAGAGAACAATATGAAACGCAACTCAAACAATCAAAAAACGAAAAAGCAACCCCAAAAAAGACCAGAGACCGCACAGTATCGAAAGAACGCAATAGAAACCACCACCGTAGATCTTCAAATGACCGTCAATAACCACATCATTCAATGGAACACCCGCGGTGTATCATCTGCAAAACCCGACCTAATATCTCTTATCGAACAATTCCAACCATCAGTAATTTCAATACAAGAAACTTTCCTCTGAAACGACTTCATGATCAAAGTCCCCGGTTATCATGGACTCTGCAAACAAGGACATTATAACCGGAGATTTCATGGAGGAGTGGCCATCTACGCCCATACTTCATGTCCTTTCGAACCTGTCACAATAAACAGCAATATCCAAGTAATAGCTATCCGAATACAACTCCATCTCTCTGCCTTCATTACCGTAGCTTCAATATACGTCCCTGGAAGAGAACAAGTTTCATATGAAGATATCAATAACGTAATTAACCAACTCCCTCCCCCCTTTTTACTATTAGGTGACCTAAATAGCCATAGTCCCCTCTGGGGTAATACACCAGCAGACACCAAAGGAAAAATCATAGAAAGAATCCTGCAAAACCCTCAAATCGCATGTCTTAATAATGGTACAGCAACTCATGAGTCAGGCACGGCAATCGATCTATCCTTGGCAAGTTCTTCTTTGGTCCCAGATGTTGAATGGACAGTCTTGCCATCGGTGTTGTGCAGTGATCACTATCCAATTCTCATGAAAGTCGCAACAAACAGAGCTGAGATCCCTCCTACCACAAGATTCTGTTACACCAAGGCTAATTGGGATGAGTACACTCAGGATTGTAGTTGGAGTGAGTTAGATGACGAATCTACTTTCCCCAAGGTAATGGAGCTTTTGGAATACTTCTACAGACAACTAAATACAATGAAAGATAAGTACATCTCCAAATACACTCCCAAGCGGTTTTACCCCCGAACCTTTTGGAATGAAGACTGTAAACGGATGATTCATGAACGAGAAAGACTTTACTTTTCGACTTCGCAAAGGCCTATGATACCACGTGGAGATTTGGGATTCTAAAAGACATGTTCACTCTCGGTCTTGGTGGCACTCTTCCGAGATATATTGAGAAGTTTTTGGATGGGAGACGCTTCAGAGTGTGTGTCGGTGGCGGGCTGTCCAGTGAAAGAATACAAGAAGCCGGCGTACCACAAGGCAGCATTCTTTCTGTGACCCTCTTTGCGATAAAAATTATTTCACTCATCTCTATTCGTTGACGACGTCCAAATAGCATTATCTGGCTACAATATGCATGAAGTCATCACAAACCTCCAACCTACAATAAACAAAATGTCCAAATGGGCAGATGAAAATGGTTTCCAATTTTCCCCCAGTAAAACAAGTTGCATGATCTTCCACAAAAAACCAGACTTTCCAAATATCCCAGCATTAAGACTCAAAGGAAACGCATTAAAAGTAGAAAAATCGGTTGAATTCCTCGGGCTAAATTGGGACCCTCAATTCCAATGGAAAACTCATATATCTAAACTCATAACATCCTGCAACTCTGCAATGAATTTACTCCGCACCCTATCATCCACAAAGTGGGAGCTGATCACCATATCCTCTTACAGACATACAGATTGATAATAAGACCAAAAATAGACTACGGTTGTTTGGTGTATGGTTCAGCTGCTGAGGCAACACTGAGAAAAGTAGATGCCATCCACAATGAAGCCTTGAGAATTTGTGCCGGTGCCTTCAAGAGCTCACCAGTGGAAAGTCTCTACATCCTGGCAAATGAACCTTCACTTTCAGATAGGAGAAATGACCTAGAATGCAGGAAATATTTCAAGAATAAGTGTTTTCTATTAAATCCAGTGTACAATTTTATCATTAATACCACCCTATCTAGACAATTCGAGAACACTCGACCCCATCTGAATCCATTCATACAACGTACAAACAAATCCGTAAACGACCTGGAAATTCCCTTGCAACCTGTTCTGCCTTACAAAACCCCCTCGCTCTATTCATGGTGCCTTCTAAGACCAACAATAGACACCGATTTGGCTACACCACTTGTCAAAGACATCGCAAACTTCTTCCCATTCTTCAGAGACCACGTAACTTCGACCTACCCCACCCATATTCACCTCTACACAGACGGTTCCAAAGATAACGAAGGAGTTGGAGCAGCAGCAATCTACCAAAACAAATCCCTATCTGCCTCATTACCCAAAATAGCCTCGGTGTACACTGCTGAGCTAAAAGCACTAATGTTCGCCTGCACACTCATTAAAGAAGACACCAAAGACGCAACAACTAGCCAATATTTGATTTGCTCAGACTCTCTGAGCGCAGTACAAGGTCTACAAACCATGAATCCTGAGAACCATCTAATGCACAGACTCCAACTTATATTCCACGAACTCATCACTACAAGATATAACATTACAGTCCTCTGGATTCCTGGACACAAGGAAATACCCGGAAATGAATTGGCAGACAAAGCCGCCAAAGCAGCTACCAGAAGAGATCCTCAATTTATCACGTGTCCCTATACTGATTGGTTCCCAGAAATAAAAAGTAAACTGAGAGAAAGATGGAAATTCAGATGGCAACGAAGCAATAACAAACTCAAATCTATAACAGACAAACCAAGTAGATGGAAAAAGATGAACATGACTTGAAGAGATGGCGTAATACTGAACAGATTAAGAATAGGACACACAAAATTACCCATGATTACCTGATGGACGATGCTACAAGACAACTCGTACCACAATGCTCATTCTGCAACAACGATATTATGACCATAGAACACATAATGCTGCACTGCGAAGCAATTGATGAACAAAGACAAGTTATGATATCAGAACTTGATATTGAAGATATTACCCTATCCAAAATACTGGGAGATCATGACCAAATGGAGACTGTATTCAGATACCTAAGAAATATTAATATTTATACAAGAATATGAATAACATATTCCTCTGAAATGGCCACGGGTTCTCTTCCCAAGTTCAATTTTTGTTTATTTGGTACCAAGTCATATTGGTAATAGTAGCAAATTATAAATTATATTAAAGGTCCTCTCTAGGCTCCGGGAAAAAAATGAGTTTATAACATAATATTATAGAACTAAGGTATACGATCATTATTCTGCAAACCGCATACAATTCGGTTCAATATATATTTTATAATTTGTTTTTAAAGGTCCTCTCCATGTTCCGGGGAAAAAATGAGTTTATTACATAATATTATAGAACTAAGGTCTACGATCATTATTCTGCAAACCCTATACAATTCGGTTCAGTATATATTTTACAATTTGTTTTTAAAGTTGTTTAATACTCTGTGAGCAACAATTAAGCGAATCACTAATCTGATGCTCAAGAAGAAGATTGTACACTCTTTGTTATGATTACAAATTTGAATTTCATAAACAACCATGCATTTTCGGCCTTTATTTTAGATATTAATTGTTTCCTAAAGTATATAAACGTTTCTATTATAAATTCATTCAATTTTATACCTTTACACGAATATTAAATAGATTTATTAAACCTATTACCTAGTTGACAATCAAAACAAATGGTGTACATTCTTTTTCTTCAGGCTGAAAATTTCTTAAATTAGTAAGTCGGAAGTGAAATAGGTTTTGTAGAGTTTTGATTATAAAAATCTTTAAAAGCATATAAAATTAAAAATAAGCTACCAAATTCGATGCGGTTTGCAGCAAAATGATAAGAAACATTAGCCTCGTTGAATAAGGCAATAAAAATATTTGCTTGGAGAGGACCTTTAAAGTTTTTTAATACTCTGTGAGCAACAATTGAGCGAATCACTAATCTGATGCTCAAGAAGAAGATTGTACACTCTTTGTTTTGATTACAAATTTGAATTTTATAAACAAACCATGCGTTTTCGGTTTTTATTTAAATATTTTAGGTAATAATTGTTTCCTAAAGTATATAAACGTTTCTATTATGATTAGTTCATTCAATTGTATACCTTTACACGAATATTAAATGGATTTATTAAACCTAATACCTAGTTGATAATCAAAACAAATGGTGTACATTCTTTTTCTTCAGACTGAAAATTTCTTAAATTAATAAGTCGGAAGTAAAATAGGTTTTGTAGAGTTTTGATTTTAAAAATCTTTAAAAGCATATAATATTAAAAATACGCTATCAAATTCGTTGCAGTTTGCAGCAAAAAGATAAGGAACATTAGCCTCGTTAAATAAAGCGATAAAAATATTTGCTTGGAGAGGACCTTTAAGTTCTAAACCTCTTCGCCGCTAAATTGGGAATATCCTGAAGCGGCTGTATTTTCTCTTCATGTTATTGTTATTATTATTATTAATTTAACACTTTATTTATTTCATTCATAAAAATGAGCTTGGCCGCTACCTAGTTAATTCATATATTTACATAATATGAAAAGTTAATTTTTCGTTTACAATTATTATTCAAATTAAAAATTATACTTTCTGTTCAATTTTAAATAAAAATATTTTCATCTGGCTAAAGTAGCGTAGTTAAAGGTCCCCTCCAAGCAAATTTTTTTATTGCTTAAATCAACAATGTTGATGCTTCTCATCATTTTACTGCAAACCCCATAAAATTTGATAGCATATTTTTAATTTTATATGCTTTTAAAGATTTTTATAATTCAAACTCTACAAAACCTACTTTACTTCCGACTTTCTAATTTTCAGTCTGAAGAAGAAGAATGTACACCATTTGTTTTGATTGTCAACTAAGTATTTGGTTTAATAATTATATTTATTATTCGTTTGAAGGTTCAAATTCAGATAAACTTATTATAGAAACGTTTATATACTATTAGAAACAATTAATATCTTAAAAGAAGGCCAAAACCGCATTGTTTGTTTAAAAATCTAAATTTGAAATCAAAACAAAGAGTGTACAATATTCTTTCTCAGCGTCAGGTTGGAGATTCGCTCGATTGTTGATCACAGAGTATTAAAAAACTTTAAAAGTAAATAATAAAATATATACTGAACCGAATTGTATGCGGTTTTCGGAATAATGATCGTAGACCTTAGTTCTTTAATATTATGTAATAAACTCATTTTTTTCCCGGAGCCTGGAGAGGACCTTTAAAATAATATAGATTAAAGTTTGAATTAGCAACTGTTCTATTTCTCCCCCTACCGATCCTGCTTTTGATCTGTAAAATGAATTTGTAGGACAGTTACTACATTGTTAGAAGTTACTGCTGTCTCCACGTGTTCTGTTTAGCGCAATCTAATTAATATACACCTAACACCTGTTATATGAAAATGGTACTGGCCGTATACATGCATCACATCGGCAATGTTAAGTATTGCCGTTACCAGAGATGGGCGAAAAGTACATCGAATGTACTTAAGTACAAGTACTCGTAAATCAATGTACTTGAAGTAGTTGCCCAAGTACTCAAATAAAATAGTACTTTCAAAGTACAAGTACCAAGTACTTTTTAAAGTACTTTCAAGTACCAAGTACATTTACTATACAATTTAAAAACTAATAATTTATACTGTTAACTCTGATAGTACATCTTCTCAGTGACTTTTTCTCTGATAGTACATCATCACAGTGACTCTTTTCTCTGATAGTATATCATCACAGTGACTCTTTTCTCTGATAGTACATCATCACAATTCACAGTGACTCTTTTCTCTGATAGTACATCATCACAGTGACTCTTTTCTCTGATAGTACATCATCACAGTGACTCTTTTCTCTGATAGTACATCATCACAGTGACTCTTTACTCTGATAGTACATCATCACAGTGACTCTTTACTCTGATAGTACATCATCACAATGACTCTTTTCTCTGATAGTACATCATCACAGTGACTCTTTTCTCTGATATTACATCATCACAGTGACTCTTTACTCTGATAGTACATCATCACAGTGACTCTTTACTCTGATAGTACATCATCACAGTGACTCTTTTCTCTGATAGTACATCATCACAGTGACTCTTTTCTCTGATAGTACATCATCACAGTGACTCTTTTCTCTGATAGTACATCATCACAATGACTCTTTTCTCTGATAGTACATCATCACAGTGACTCATTTCTCTGATAGTACATCATAACAGTGACTCTTTTCTCTGATATTACATCATCACAGTGACTCTTTTCTCTGATATTACATCATCACAGTGACTCTTTACTCTGATAGTACATCATCACAGTGACTCTTTTCTCTGATAGTACATCATCACAGTGACTCTTTTCTCTGATAGTACATCATCACAGTGACTCTTTTCTCTGATAGTACATCATCACAGTGACTCTTTTCTCTGATAGTACATCATCACAGTGACTCTTTTTTCTGATAGTACATCATCACAGTGACTCTTTTCTCTGATAGTACATCACCTAGTGACTCTTTTCTCTGATAGTACATCATCACAGTGACTCACTGTACACGTCCACACGCTTATAATTCGTCACTGTGTTTGGCAAATATTTGTTGTGATATCTAGGTATCTCAAAATAATTATATTCAATGTAATTAAATTGGTCAATATAACTCATAGTCTCTATACATGACTGTATGTCAGAATATATAAATATTCACCGTCACATAAAAGTATACTATGTCTTACAGTCTTAGTTTTCGATTCTACTGTTTGACAAAGTTTTCAATTTTACTGCTTGACAAACAATTTTCCAATATGTTGGACCTCTTCAAACTCTAGTTTTTATCCAGTTGAATACAGTTTTGATGAGAAAAAGAATTAATTTTGTAGAGATTTAAGAACTAATCTTTTAAAATCTCTTAACTGAAAGGAAAAAATGTACTTTGCAAAGTCCTTTTTACTTGGAAAGTAACAAGTACTTGTAAAAAGTACTTCTAAGTAATAATTCAAAGTACTTTTTAGAAAGTACTTCAAGTAGTACTTGAAGTACTTACTTGTTACTTAGTACTTTTACTTGGTACTTGGGAAGTACTTTCCCGCCCATCTCTGGCCGTTACCAATAAGTCGTTTATAAGTGGTTATACTGTTTTGAGCCAGTGGATATCCGTGAGGTGGGCCAACATCGGGCCTTTGCTGGCACAATACATATTGAGACCGGCTTGACAACGTTGGCCCAGAGTTTCATTCTGAATTGGGCCAACGTTGGCCCAACATTGTAATGTTTACTGGGACCATCATTGGTGGCGATTACTCTCTCGAGTCTACCTCTGAAGCTCTTTACTGCGGCACGGAACGTTTCTTGTGGAATTTTGGCCTATTGTTGCTCGAGGGATCGACTTCTTTAGAGATTCCGTACTATCATGAGCTGTAGCGCACGCTTCATTCTCCAAGATGGACCAAACACAAAAGTCCAGAGGGTTCAGGTCCAGCAATGAAGGAGGTCACAATTCTTTCCTCAAAAATGCAGGAAAGTGACGCTCAGTTTTGTTCGCTGTGTGCGAGGGCGCACCGTCCTGTTGAAAGGTAAAAGGCCTGTCCTTGAAGTGCTTCATCATCTCAACTTGTCCCGGAGTCAAACTATATCCTCTATATTCGATTTTGCGTTAACTTTAGCGACTTCTTTGGCGAAAATCTCCAACTCTCAGTGATGGCAGCCCAAACCATCACAGAGTCAGGCTTTTGGCGACGGAAAACCGTCTATGCGGATAGAGGGATACTGTTAGCACTTTTTGCCAAAGTTCTGTCGTTCTGGGACTTGAATTTGGCCTCCACAGTGAACATTTTCTCATCTGAAAAGACGATTCAAAGGAATCTTTGATCTGTCCAGCCTCTTCTGTTTCTGCAAGTCCGTGAGCTGTTGCATGTTTGTCATTTTGAAGGACGACAATTTGAGGTCTTCTTTGACGATGGTTCTCACATTTTTTTCGTCAGTATCCATACTCTTAGCCATCTTTCTCATGCTTCGCTTGGGGTTCCTCCTTATCTGCTCCCCAATGGCTTTGATTTTGGTTGGAGTGCGTACAGTGCAAGGTCGTCCACACCTGGGTCGATCACCTGTTGTCTTCAGTTCTTGGTAGCGTTTAACAGCATCTTTAAATGTTAATTTTGGTGCTTTTAACAGAATAAAAATCTATGGGTTTTTCTTCCCCGCGCAGTGTACCAAGCTGAATAATAGCCTCACGTTGACACATTTTTACAAAAGACAATGTAAATTTATCAAAATTTAGACCTGGAACATTAAAGTATATGATTGTAGGAAGATAATGAGATATAAATGGATAAATTTCAGTAAATAAATGACGTCTTCAATTTAAAAAATAAAATTTGATCGAGGACTTTCTACGCACCCTGTAAGTTTACTGATGGTTATCATTTTCACAAAGATTCACAAGTGTCCGACAACTCTTTATGTTCAGGAAGTTGGGAACTGTACGATTACCCTAGTAACGAAACGTCCGGTAACGAAACGTCCGGTCACCATATACCTATCATATTTATGTTAAAATATTTCGAATGAAAATGAAACGTCCGAGGCGTAGAAGAAAAATCACAAGAATCACTTAAAATAAAATTGCGTTGATAATTTCATTAATTTGATTTTATAATATACCTAGATATAAAATCAAATTTCAAATGGTTTGAAGTTTAATAATAAGTAACTTTAGTTCTAATTAAGAGAGAAATAAAAAAATAGGTTGGAGGGTAGGTACCTTTAATTAAATTAACCTTTCAAATATTTATCCTGAAACATAATATAGCTACCTAGTTATGGCAGTGCAATGTAAACAAATGTTTGCCTTTGGATTAGTACTTTTGTAGGAGATTGACTTTACTTTTATGAGTTCGTGGATTTTTTTTTACTTATTTACGATTGCTATGTTATTTTTATTTTACAGCTGACCTAAACTTGGAGATATATAGAGGTACCTATAATGCGAATGATTATACATGAAGGTATTTCGTAATTCAAACTGTCTAGCCAGCCTAAATCATAAATGGTCTAAGCCTTAAGGCAGTGGTCGGCTCAGCCTCAGCTGCCTCACTGGTCGCTAGTCGGCAACCCCTGGTGGCGGTCCGCGCCTCCGCGGGACAATTGATACCGGACTGCGGAAGGATACTCAATAATTCGATTCAAGAAATGAAATTATCTTTATTATTTTATATACCTAACAGGCTAACCGTGACATCTCAATGATCACATAAATAGATAATACAAGTTGGTACCTAGATCATTTTTAAATTTTCTGAGACAAGTCACAAATACATTCAAAATGAATAGGTATATAATATATAACAATCAGAGTTTTATTGATCAAGAGATTTATGGTCCTCTCTGTTGACAGTGGACCCATGTGAAAAAATGCAACCCTACCGCCCAGACTGGAAAACATAAATTCTAACAGAGTTACTCCTAACTTCATTCATTCCCAGCAGTGATGTTTATCATCACAACAAGCCCAATTGTGAAGCTCAAATGACTTATTTTACATTAGTTTTCACTGCGGAGTTGAAATTTATAAAATAATTTACTGATTTCTGCATTTTTTAGGGTTAAAATGAGCAATTTCTGTTCATTCTAAATTCCTAACAGAGTTACTAGTCAATCTGAAATGAGTTATTATTCCACTCTGGCCTACCGCCTACCCTAAGTTCTAACCCATGTTTTAAAGTATGCCAAGTAAAATAGTATGTCTCATAAACTTGCCATTTGTCTCTCCAGCTCTCTCCAAAATTCAACAAATTCTCTCCAAAATAATTGAAATTATCATTAATCCTCTCCAAAATAACATTGTAGCATAGGAGAAAAATAGATCAAACTCACCATTTGCAATTGAAGGGCTTAAAATAACTGTCACAAACTCGCCATTAAAATGGCGAGTTTGGACATGCTGTATTACTTGAAAAGTATGGACAAAGTCGCCAATATATTGGCGACTTTTGAGGGGTTAAATAAATTGAAAAACCTGTAAATAACAAGTAAATCTATCCTAAAATAGTCTCAAGAGATAAGGGCCGTCGTACACACGTAGGGTTTTTTCAGTCTTTCCACCGGACTTTTTGCTAAGCTCCTCCCACTTTTTCCACGAGACTTAAATTTTGCACCGAAAGTCCGAGACTTTTCAACAACCTACATGTTCTATTATTTTCCCCCAATCAAGAGGTGCAATTTTGGAAATCTCCGTATAGCTACTGTCAACTCATAAAATATATTGTAATATAACAGGATTGGTGTTCATTTTTAGCCAATCTTTGCTTCATTCATTTCTTTACCTTTGAGGTAAAGAAATTTCATCTTTTTATAAAAGACTGTCAGTAAAATTGATAGTAGGTAGTAATGTTTCTTAAAACTTTTTTTAGTACCTATAATATATTTTAGTAAAATAACACATCACTATCTTTATTTTACTCATTTCAACATATTACCTATAAGCCAATGCCTTTATTTTTTTATTATAACGCAATCGGCAATACATATATGGTACCTACGTATATTAATACTTTTACCTAAACTTTAAATAATAGCTAAATTACATTTGTTGAGTGGATTAGGTTAATCATTAAATCAAATTAAATGAAAATAATCTCGGTTATAAACTAACTAATTATTGTAATAAACTTCATAAAAATTTCAAACCAAGTTAATTAGTAACTAACTAATCTTAGTAATCTAGGTAGGTAGTTCTTTAGTAATTAATAAATCTAGGTAAAAGTAACTAACCTATATAATTAGTAAATATCTAACCCAGGTAATTAGTAATTTTAACTATCCAAGGTAGTTAATAGTTACTAACTACCTACAATCTAGGTTAGTTAGGTACCTAGTTTAAAAAATGTGGAGAGCTTATATGAGTAGTTAATTGCACATGTAAATCTCGAGATTCAAAAGTCAATCCACGTGTGGATGCTATTGACTTTTGAATCAAAAGTCTGGTGGAAAAGCGGAAAAAAAGTCTGGTGGAAAGACTGAAAAAACCCTACGTGTGTAGTGTGTACGGCCCTATACACATGCATCAGGCATGAAGTATAAGGATGTTTCCAAGTGTGAAATCTTCACTTGGAAGCCAAATTTCTCCTTTAAAGTATCTTAAATGTGGCGACCTGCATCCATTTTCATACTAAACTGGCGACTTTCCTGCCTCACTTTAAAAAATGGGTTCTAACCATCGACTGTGACCAGTCTCGTCTGTATTTCGTAATTCGTGGTAAATTCCACTGACATGTAGATGGAATTTTTCCCCTTTGAAAATAATATTCTGGCAAATTGGGAAAATGTTGGTGGATCAGCCAGATTACTGAAAATGTATGGTGGATTTTTTCAGCTTTTTGAAAAAGTCAGTGGGATTTTGTGCACCAAATACAGACTGGGACTGTGACACATTCAAATCCTATTTAGACCCAGTTTGTATTTGGTGCACTGAACTCCTCTGACTTTTTCAAAATCTGATAAATAGCTGCCAACATTTTTCATCAATTTGTCTAGTCCTCCAACATTTTTCCAGTTTCCCCTCGCAAAAATTAATGGTAATATAGGAATTAATTGCTAAATATCCTCCGACATTGCAAGAATTTTTTTATTAGAGAAATTGAATATCTCCCAAGATATCTTTGAAATTTACCACCAAATACAATCTGGATTTAGACTCGCAAGTCATATATATACCCCAGTCTGTATTTCGTGGTAAATTCCTCCGACATGCCAGGTAAAATAGTATGTCTCATAAACTTGCCATTTGTCTCTCCAGGCTCCAGCTCTCTCCAAAATTCAACAAATTCTCTCTAAAATGATCAAATTTTCATAAATTCTCTCCAAAATAACATTGTAGCATAGGAAAAATAGATAAAACTCGCCATTTGCATTTGAAGGGCTCAAAATAACTGTCATAAACTCGCCATTAAAATGGCGAGTTTGGACATGCTTTATTACTTGGCCGACATGTCGGGTAAAATGTTGGTGGATCAGCCAAATTACTGGAAATCCAGACTGCAGGAAGTGGTAAAGTGCTCTCCAAGAAATCCTCTATTTTTGTCATTTGTTCACAGTAAAATTAATGTAAATACCAGTCTGCAAAGCATCATAGCATGCACAATCAGTCTCCGGATATTTAATTTTTAGGGCAATTTCTTATTTCTCTGAATTCTCTCCAAAGATTTTCAAATATCTCTCCAAAAGGGCCAAAAATCTAATAATACTCTCTAATAATTACATGTAAACTTAGGAATTAATTTGAAAATTGTTGCCGGATAATTCAGGAGACTAATTTCTAGGCTTCAATAGTCGCTGGATAAAATTCACATCTTCGTGCATGTTTTGCAGACTGGTGTAAATATAGGAGCAAATTAAGGATTGTTCGCACATAAAATGTTAAAAAGTCCCATATTATGCAAACTGGCTGGAAATTTATGGTAGATTTTTCAAGCTTTATCAAAATGTTTTGAATTTTGTGCACTAAATACAGACTGATATATACCTGACTACTATTATCTTTTTTAATCTTCATTAATTTTTCGAACTTAAGTATCACTATATCTTTTGGGATCATCTGTAAGATCCGAAAAACAAGATTTCACTCCTGTACAAACTGAACCCCTATTATTCATCTCCTGTACAATTCGCATACAAATAATTTCATTCGTGTACAATCCATACCCAGAGTCCCCAATGATTTCATTCCTGTACAATCCGCACCACAATGATTTCGCTCGTGTATAATCCTCACCCCAATAATTTCATTCTTGTACAATCCATGTTTCAGAGGCTGGAAAATTTTAAGCCAATTTTTGAGCCAAATTATCATTAGAATTCTGAGCCAAGCCTATTTGGCTCAATTTTTGAAGATTTTAAGCTAAATTTAACATGGGAATATAGGAATTAATTAAAAATTGAAAGCCAATTACTAATTAGACCTATCTGAGTTTTGACCTTTTGAAATCTAAGCCATTCAATTGGCTTTAACTGACATACTTCATTACTCTGTAACATGAGTACAATCCACATCCCAATGATTTCCCACCTGTACAATCCACACCCCAATGATTTCTCTCCTGTACAATCCGCACTCCAATGATTTCCCTCCTGTACAATCCGCACTCCAATGATTTCCCTCCTGTACAATCCGCACTCCAATGATTTCCCTCCTGTACAATCCGCACTCCAATGATTTCCCTCCTGTATAATCCGCACTCCAATGATTTCCCTCCTGTATAATTCGCACTCCAATGATTTCCCTCCTGTATAATCCGCACTACAATGATTAGGGATCCCTCCTGTATAATAAGCACCTCAATAATTTCACTCCTGTACAATCCACACTCCAATGATTAGGGATCCCTCCTTCCTGTATAATAATCACCTCAATAATTTCACTTCTGTACAATCCACACCCCAATGATTTCCCTCCTGTATAATCCGCATTCTGCATCCCAATATGAACTGGGGTGAGGATTCTATAGGTGATCCTTTTTTTACCTGGTTATGTTTTTTTGTACTTGAGTAATTCAATTATTTTGACCTGAGTATTAGAACTATTTTTGTACCAGATTCAGATTGTTATTGTAAAAGGAATGTTTTATTTTATTTACATCAGCTCCAGAAAGCAGTAGCCTCTTAGAAGCGAACGAATTTTTGGTCTACCCAGTACTATTGGCTACATTCATCGCGCCAGGCCGCAAGAATATTGTTGAACGTTTACTGGTCCGTGACGGTAAATAGGTTGCCAACCACTGGTCTAAGGCTCTAAGCCCGACTCCTCTCTTGGAGAACACTTTACTAGGTCCTGCAGGGCGCAGTCCTAGACTGCAGGAACTGGTAAATTGTTCTCTAAGTAATCTTCTATTTTGCTTTCTGTGTTCTCAGTAAAATACATGTAAACATTAAAATATAGAAGGAAATTAGCTATTGTTCAAACAAAAAATGTTAGAAATGTCCCATATCCTGGTTGAATTTACCATGAAATACAGACTGGTATATATTGAATTGATGCGTATTTAATAAGGTTTTCAAGTTAAATTTATAAAACTCATTGATACGTAATGAGTTATTAAGTATCAATTATTTTTGTAAGTTTGATATAATTTTAACTCATAAAACTAACACAGTAATGCTCAATCAATGTAGTATAACATGAAGTGATTTACATATTTCACATTAATTGAAATGCATTGGTATTAAATAGATAACTTTTCTGATGTGTGTTATCATCTTGTGATACTTGTCATATAAAAGTGCAAAAATGGACAACAGTAGCCAAATAATTCTTATTTTCAATTTTTAGTCAGACTCAGAAATTATTGGTAGATTATGTATATTCGTTTAATTTTTATTAATTATTTCATTCATGTCATAATAAATGAATAAAAATTACACTTAACACTTTTGCGCTGATTTTTTTCTGAGTTCATTATGAGTAACAATAAAGTTTTTTTAATGATATTTATGTATTTATATCTTATTTTAATCTATTGATATAGTGTTTATATCAAACTTGTGATGGGACAATATTTCCCACCAGTCGTGTACATCACAGACTATTGGGACAATATATCCCAATAGAATATGAATGTTATTAGTGGGACATATTAGCCCATTCGGCGCCAAAGGGTTTAAACTCTAGTAGGTAGCTAGTTGGTCAATTATTAGATTGGTACTTATAATGAACTTTTTAATTATTTATTTCATTTATGGCTATAGAATATAGAAATTTAATAATAAAAAGGAAAATTTTCGAAATGAATAAAATTTAAATAATAATAAAAGTATTGGCTAAATATCGACCGATACTTTTCAATAAAAGCCGATACCATTGCGGATACTTACTGATACTGATGCTTCATCCCATCCCTAGTATTTAAAGAAGATCAATACATGGGTAATTGTTAATGTTAAATGATGTCCAAGTAAAATAGTATGGCTCATAATCTTCTATTTGTCTCTCCAGCTCTTTCCAAAAATCACCAAATTTTTCGCCAAAATGATCAAATCATCATAAATTCTCTTCAAATTAACATTGTAGTACCACTCTGCATAATGTGTCTCTTGCTCTGCAGAGATTTTAATTTGAGAGAGAGTTACTCAATAATTCCAGCTTCCAAGTTCCAGGGTGAAAAAAATAACTCTCTTCTGATTGACTTCAAAGTGTAGCATGAAAGTTGCTAGTTTAGTGAGAAAATGGATCCAGGTTGCCACATTTATGACGTTTTAAAGCCAGTCTGCAAAGCATGCATGATCAGTCTCAAATTATTTAGATTTTGGGGCCACTTCTCTCCAAAAATTTCCAAATTTCTCCTAAATCACAAAAGATCTCAAAATACCCTCCAATAATTACATGTAAACATAGGAAATTAGGAATTAGTCAGAAAATTGTCGCCGGATAATTCATGAGACTAGTTTCATAGCTTCAAAAGTTGCCGGATAAACTTTACAACTTCATGCATCTTTTGCTGACTGACAAAGGAGAAATTTGACTTTCTAGTGAATATTTTACTATTGGAAACATCATTATGCTTGATGTCTGATGCATTTGCATCTCTTGAGACTATTTTAGGAGTGATTCACGGGTTATTTACATGTTTTTCAACTTATTTATCCCATCAAAATTCGCCAATATACTGGCGACTCGTCCATACTTTATTTAACATGGATGGTAACATAGGAATTAATTAAAAGATCTCCCACAGACTTGCAGAAATCTAAAATTTGTAATATTGGGCTCAGATTTGTCCCAGAAAGTCTTGAAAAAATGGTCCATATTCTGCAGCCTGGAATTTAATTTATGTAGCATAGGAGGAGAAATATAAATATTTTCAACCATTTGCAATTGAAGGGCTCAAAATAACTGTCATATACTCGCCATTAAAATGCCAGACATCAGGAACTGGTTACCTGTTCTCCAAGAAATCCTCTATTTTGGCTTCTGTTCTCAGTAAAATATAGAAAAAATGTCCCATATTCTGCAGACTGGTTAAAATGGCGAGTTTGAACATGCTTTATTACCTGGAATGATGTTATCATGTTTATTAATTAATCCAGTCTGCTGAATATTTGAGATATTTGGGATATTCTCTACAAACAATTTTGAATTAATACCTATGTTTACATTAATTTTGCTATGAGCACTTTTAAAACTGAATCAATCCCTATTATCTATATTTACATTAAATTTACAGTTAAGTGTAATCCAGTCTGCAAAAGATATATGAAGTTGTGAAGTTTATTCAATCTGGCGACTAATGAGGCCTTGGATTTGGTCTCCTGAATTATCTGGTGAAAATTTTCCCATTAATTCCTATGTTTATTTGTAACTATTGGAGAGTATTTTAAGATTTTTGCCCATTTTGGAGAGAAATTTGAAAATCTTTGGAGAGAAATAACCCCAAAAATTAAATATCTGGAGACTGATTGTGCAAGCTTTGCAGACTTAAGGCCCTGTTACACAGTGCGAGTAAACGTGCAAGTTGGCCTAGCGAGTTACTGTAGTGCAGCTACTCGCACAGTGTGACCGCTTCAGTCAAGTAACTGTCATGTGCAGGAGGTTAGTTACTCGCATGCGAGTTACTACAAATTTTTTGTTTTTACTCGCCACACATGGGCGAGTCAGCCACCCGCCTGCGAAACTCGGATGTCAACTTGCATGGTTTTGCAATATAACAGTAACTCGTATGTCATGTAGTTATAGGTTTTTCTATTCTAAACCTGAATAATTTCTTATTCAATTAGGTAGCCGATTTATCATATTTTCGTTTGAACCGGCTTCATATTGTTTGGGGTTTTATATGATGGTCAATAAAGCATGTATACTTATATAAGTTTGAAATTGCTATATTAAATATTATGAATAAAAAAATTAATATCCTATAATATTTATCCAATTAATTAAAGGTTGAATTAATTAATAAAATGTTAATTAAAGGTTCAATTTATTAATAAAATGTTAATTAAATTAATAAAAATAGTAATTATTAATTAATAAAAAATTAATTATTAATTAATAAAGAAAATATTATTAATTTAATTAATAAATTATTATTTAAATTAATAAATTGTTAATTAATTCAATAAAAATGTAGATTAAATTCTTAAATTGTTAATAAAAATTATCAATTAATAAAAAAGTTATTTATTTATTAAATAAATATTATAATACACAATGCGAGTGTAGAGTGTTCAGTAACTGTCTATTTCAAAGCCAGCAGCTCTCACTTGTGTGACCGGATGAGGTGTGTCGATCTACTCGCATGCGGGTACAGTGGGACAGCTACTGTCCACTGTCATGACAGTAACTCGCACCGTGTAACAAGGCCTTGAGTCCGACTCACACTGTGCGAGTAGCTGCATTACAGTAACTGGCTAGGCCAACTCGCACTGTGTAACAAGGCCCTCAGAGGCAGTTTAAGAGTTTGAGAACTGACTTTTAGATTACATGTTTTGTATCAGTTCTATGATCTGGCAACTGGGTTGCTCTTGCAATTTGTTAGCAATCTCTGGGCTATTCTCTTGTGAATTAATTCCTATATTTACATGTTATTCATTACAAACAGAAATAATGTTCAGATCAACAAATACATCAATTGTTTCATAGGTAAGGAAGAGTTTTTTATTTTCTGTTAATATCAAACGATATTATAAAAGATGAAAAGTTCTCATTGGCTCAATGTTGAACTAGCAGTCATGTGTATGTAAATTTTTTTCTCTTTTTTTTTGTATTTCACTCTTGTGCACTGTACTTTATCTTTGTAGATGAGTTTCCCTGCTCATTTTACTGACTGATAATATTCACCTGTTGACATTAAATTGAGAAAAATGATTTATATTTATATGTTAATCTTGAAGTAGATCATTTATGACAAATAAATAAGTACCAGATGTTAAATTAGTATATGCTGTCTCATTACTGAAATAACATATACTACCAGAACCTATCAATCAACCAAAAAAATAGTTATGACCATTCTATTTACTAAGACTTGCTTGTTGCTAGTCTGTTCTAACTTTTTTCTTCTTTTCAGTTGCTAATTAGCTATAGTGAATTTATTCATCTGTCAGAAAATTTGAAATGTCTGAAACCAACAAATATCTTGAAGAAGTTCTCAGATCCAAAACTAAGTGCCCCTCAGATACTCTCATGTATCTGATGCAAAGATATTCAGATACCTCAAAACCTTCAAAAGAATCTAGTAAGTAATTATTTGATAAGGCACTAGATTAACTTTTTTTGGCTATGTCAATACTCAATAGCTAAATGAAAATCATATCCAGTAGATACTAAATTAAGCTAATATAATCAGCCCTCATGTGTGAATATATATTACCTAAGCTACTTTAACTAGTTTCAATAAATTTATTCCTTTTAATGATAATCTTAATTACTGAGATTAGATTTTTCTTTAATCATTTTGAAAATTCATTACAGATGTATTTATGAGTTTGTTTCTCTTTTCAGATAATGCTAGAGTAGAGAATATCTGTGGTAAATGTTCATCACCACACTTCTCAAGACCAAAACTGATGCGTACAAAGAAAATGCCTCTAAATAATCTAGATAAAAACACAAAGACTCCAATTAAATACACTAAAGTGGACACAATTCTCAGAAGGTGTCTTGCTTGTGGACATAAATCACGGTTATCATTGTTTGATGATGTAAAAGAGAAAGAAATTCAGGCTCAACATAATAAAACTACAGATAAGAAAAATAGAAAACTTTCTTCAATAAATAATATTAACAAAGCAGCACCCAACAATAATACCAAAACTGGAATAACTAAAACTATAAGAAGTGATACCACATTTAGAACTACATCCACTGTTAAGAAAATTACATCAAAAAATGAAAGTTTGCTACAAATAAAGTTTGGAAAAAATACCAAGTCAAACAATCAAACTAAAAAGATTAAAAACTTAGCAGCACTGAAGAAGGCTTTGGAAACATCTAAGAAACCACAAAGTTCAAAGTCTTCCTTGAGGAGTTTCTTGGATTCAAATTTATTTTAGAATCAATTATGTCTTTTCACTATCCTTACTTACTTTAGCTATTTAATTATTTCATATGAACATATAGGTAATAAATGTTATGCTAGATAGATTAAGATTTAAAAAATAGGTAATCATGATTAACAAGGAAGCTGAATCTTAAATTAAATCTTTTAAAAGGGGGGGTTTAATGTCTGCTCCAGAACCAAAGCCCGTATCATAAGGAAATTAAATAGAAGATGTGACCTTTTTTCTGACTAGAAGAAGCAGTCAGAAAGGCAAGTGGCTTCATGAACATAGTCATGGTTGCAGAAAGGCAACTCTATGAATGCAGTCACCAGACAAGGAATCAGATGAAGAGGTGATAGTGAATGAAGCCTACCTGACACAAAAGTCTAAGACCTCGGCAAGTAGTGAAAATAAGCAATAACAACATCAAAATTTTACAGTGTGGGGGCCAAAGGACACCTCCTTCCTAATTTTCCATTCACCACAGACCACTTCAGAATAGAGCTCCTAAGCCCTTAGGGGATCAATTAAAAGTATTATAATATACTTTTATATTATATATTATAATATACTATTAGTATTATAGTATTATAATATACTATACTTATAATATACTATTCACAAAGAACCTATGAAGACTATCTGTATTCACTGTTTATAGCTCTTCCAATGAGCAGTCTCCTTATCTCGCTGGTACCACCTCCTATCTCGTACAACTTGGCGTCTCTCACCAGTCTACCGGCAGGGTAGTCGTTAATGTAACCATTGCCACCTGCAAAAACAAAGGATTAGCATACTTCAGATCCTGTGGTGTGATAATTATTATATATATAGAGTTTATAAGCTAGAACATCAAAATTAAAACCTAAATTTTAGGCCTACAAAGAAAATTTGAAACTTGTACTTTTCAATGATTTACCTCTTCAATTATTAACTGCATTCAACTGAACTTTTAGATTTATGACTATTTGAGTATAACTTTCGGATAAGAGAATGCAGTCAAAATTTTAACATATTAATTAAAATAACTAGTTCTTGCAAGTCATTAAAATGAACATAATCATTTCTACATAAGAAATTATAAGCATAATATATGTAGGTATCTAGTTGATCAATAAGCCTCACCTAAGCACTGAATAGTCTGCAGTGCCACCTGAGTTGCTTGCTCTGCACAGTAGAGCGCTACAGCAGCACAGTCTTTGGAACTGAGGTGTCCTGCGTCTGTTGCTTTAGCCACAGAATAAAGGTAAGAACGACTTGATGACAGACTCGTGTACATGTCAGCAATTTTACCCTGTTTTAAGGGAGAAATGTAGAAACTAGAAAAGAATTCAACTTCATTGAGCAATCAATAGTTAAATTCATTCTGTTTACAATATACGATTCTCTGAATTCTAATTACGGTTCTGTTCTATTTGACATTTAGGGTTAGGGAAGATATTGGGATTATATTTTTTTTGTATACTCTGTTTAATTTAGAACTTTGTGATTATATAAAATTTGTTTGAAAAACTGTAATATATTACAATGCATAAGAGTGATGTTCATAGCTCACCTGCATCAGCTGAAATTCTCCAATAGGTTTGCCAAACTGTTTTCTGACATGCACATATTCAAATGCTAAATCGCAGGCAGCCTGCATGATACTGTAAAATATACAAATTAAATGTCAAAATTTGGCATCGACTAAGTAAGGCTCATTATTATTATTATCAAATGAGTTAATTTCAGTGCTTATGGTTGCTTCACAATATTTAATTAATAGCTAATGAGATTCATAGGTTACATGTTATTATATCAGACCCAAATTATACAAACTTGAAGCCAATCTTTTTTAGTTGTAAATAGGCAAGTGAAGAGTTAGTTATTTAGCTAAATATTGTTTAAAAATCAAAGGTTCAAAACAATGTGCATCTTCACCAAACTTAAGATTTAAGAGCAATATTGACCTCTATTGTTAAAGCTAAATTAAAAAAAGTGAAGAACAAAAGTAGAATAATTTAAATAGTTGAAATAAATGTTGAGCCACAGCAGTAAAAGAGGAAGATGGAAAATTAGTTTCAACTATATTGAGTTTAAAAGTTTCAGATGCATAAAGTTGAGAATAATTATTTAAATTAACTCTAAAATGAATTACAATTTTATTTACCCAACAGGACCACTAGCAAGTACTAAGCGCTCAATATCGAGACCAGAAAAAAGAACATAGATTCCTTTGTTGACGTTCTCGAGAACATTACAAGCTGGGGGTGTGAGATGATATAACAAAAGTATAATATTGTTCTAATGGTGTTTAAATTAATTTTTTCAAACATATGGAGAATTGTTGACTACTAACCGGGCACTACACAATTCTCAAAGATTAATTCAGAAGTATTAGATCCTCTAAGTCCAAACTTATCAAGTTTTTTCCCAGCACTAAAACCAGGGAAGTTTTTCTCTATAATGAAAGCAGTGACTCCATGCTGATGCTTCTCTGGTTCAGTCTTTGCATATACCTGTAGGAAAATGAATAACGGTAAATGATGGTTTTTTAGTTAAACACCCTTAATCAAGAGTGATAGAATGATTCACACTCACCACCAGTATGTCTGCATCAGGTCCATTTGTGATCCAAAATTTTGAGCCATTGAGTACATAGTTATCTCCTTGTTTTACTGCCTTTAGCTGCATTGACACTACATCACTGCCAGAACCAGACTCTGACATTGCCAGAGCACCAATGAGTTCACCTGAGCAAAGCTACTTGGAAGACATCAAACAGAACTATAACCTATTTCTCTTTCATTAAAATAATTCATGATAGGATAAATCTGCTCATTAATCAGGCAATCTAAATCACATTAAGTGATACAGAGTTTGAAAAATATAGATACTTCAAAAACGCAATGTAAATCACTTACCTTTGGCAAGTATTTGTTCTTTTGCTCATCAGTCCCATTGCGGTTTATTTGATTGAGACAGAGGTTGGAATGAGCCCCAATGGAAAGTGACATAGCAGCTGTCAAATTATGCTAGAGTCAACATTAGTTTTTATTATGCATTTAAATATTTATTATATATGATTAATAGATTCTCTCACCTGAGGCCCTAGCAAACTCTTCACCAATAATGATTTGTTCAAAGTATCCCAGACCAGTTCCCCCATATTTAGGGTCAGCAGTTATACCTAAAAAGCCCAAATGACCAAGTTTCTTGAAAAATTCCTGAGGTATGAATGCAATAGTTAGATGTAATTCTTTTAGCCTTTCATATCTATATATTGATATCAGATTAATTTAATGTTTTTAGCTAATTTGTAATTTTAATCATAAAATATTGTTGGGAGTAGATAAACAGAGAATTAGAAACATTGGCAAACACACTCAACAAAATCATAAGTAATCTTAACTCAGAAATTTCTTATAGCTAGCTATATTTTATGTGCCTAAAAAAGATATAAAATAAAGACACAACTGTCAAGAACTTACCCTACGTCCAGGAAAATCATCATCTTTATCTATCTTTGCTGATATTAGGGCCAATTCTTTTTGGCTTACGTTGAATGCTAATTTTCTTAGCTGAAAGAATAAGTAGAGACTATATTGAAGAGTATATATATTCAAATATAATTTTTTTAAATTGTTTGTCAGCTACCTCTTTCTGTTCATCATTCAAACCATAGAAGTCATCATTTATTGGGTAATAAGATCCATGTCTTATTGTTGAGTACAGTGGATAATATAATTTCTGCAATTTTCCAATAGAGTTTTTCAACATCTTGAACCCTATAAAATCTATATATAGATTACCTTAGTATTGTGAAATCTGAAACAATGTATTCTGAAATTATTGGGTTAGTACCTTTTTCATATATTTTATAATCAGATCTCCTGCAGATACACCATGAATTAAAAGCTTCAGATAACTACTCAGGTGTTACTTAT
The DNA here is from genome assembly GCA_947561585.1 of Caprella mutica. Classification (NCBI taxonomy): domain Eukaryota; kingdom Metazoa; phylum Arthropoda; class Malacostraca; order Amphipoda; family Caprellidae; genus Caprella; species Caprella mutica. Next base: position 36,919 of record CANNZV010000097.1, on the reverse strand, counting down.
ACTCAAATACAGCTACATGATGATATATTTGTTTGGATAATTCTAGTTTTCGACCACCATTCCAGATTTAACAAGGCGTAAACTATAAATTTAATACAACTTGCATGTATGATGAAATATGTATAAACTTTTTCTTTTGAATAGTGACAGTTGAAAGAAGATTCTTTTGGGTTGTTAAGGAACATCCCAAGATCACCTTCTTTGGTCATTGTTGCATAGACCCAATAGATGATTAGGGGAGCTGCGGGAGCATAAAAAATCTTCACAAATGGAGGTATTTCCCATGTTTTAGAGGCTGAAAAATTCTAAGCCAATTTTTGAGCCAAAAATTCTGAGCCAAGCCAATTTGGCTTATTTCATGAATATTTCAAGGCAAAATTAATATGGAAACATAGGAATTAATTCAAAATTTTAAGCCAATTAGACCTATCTAAGTTTTGACCTCTTGAAATCTAAGCCAACTTAGCCAAATAATTGGCTTAAACTGACATACTCTGTAACATGGGGTACTTCCAAACTTTTGGAGCTCTTTTTGCAGTAGTTATGTGGACATCCTTTTACTTTCTTGGATTGTTCCTATAAAAGTAACAACCTTTAAACCCTTTGATAGTGCAGGTTAATTCACTGACTGATGACCATTGACCAACTAAAAGTATTGAGTAAAATTCAACCTACACCTATGACCTATTTAAAAAAAAACATTTTAAAAAAAATGAAATATTAGTTATCCTTATTTTTTAATAAAATTAATAATAATAATCAACTTCATCTTTATTCAGAGGGGATCGCATAGGTCTCAAAATGACATAGAGTCGAAGCTGAAAAGTTGGTCAGCTACAGCAGACATCAGAAGAGAGCAGGTGAGAGTTGTACCTACATTTAAAGGTCCTCTCCATACTCCAGGAAAAATTGAGTTCATTAGGTAGGGTATAGGTAGGTATAATATTATAAAACTAAGGTCTAGGATTATTAATCCCCAAAACCACATAAAATATGGTTCAGTCTATATTTTTTGAATGCTGAAGAAAGAAATTGTACATTCTTTGTTTTGAATTTCATAAACATTCAATGCATTTTAGGTAGCTTTCATTTAAGATTTAATTATTTTGTGTATGTATAAGAAAACGAATGTTTCTATAGGTACCTATAATAAGTTTCTCCAAATTTATTTTATTACAACAATATTCAGTAATAAATTGATTATAGGTACTTATCTAGTTGACATTCAAAACAAACGGTGTACATTCTTTTTCTTCGGGCTGAAAAGTGGTAGGCCTAGGTAGAATTCTGATTATAAATATCTTAAAATACCTACATATAAAATTAAAAATACCTACCTAGGTACATGCTATCAATTTGCATGGGGTTGACAAAAAGATGATAAGAAACATTAGCCTCATTGATTAATATAATTTATAAAAATACTTTGAAAGGACCTTTAATGAAGCAGTTCACCCGGTGCTCACTGGGTGAACTGGCAGTCATGGAAGTACAGGGCTACTGCTTATCATTATACCTATACTGAGGTCATAGAGTATAATAATATTAACTGAGGTAGGTCCCTGTATAATGGTAGGCCAATAGTCGAGCGGTACATGTGAAATGAACTTTTTGGTATTTCCCAGGAAATCTCTTTTGACGGGGTTTCTTATCCGAACCCATTTTTCGGTCCGAACGGATTCGCGAATAGTACCTAAATGTTCACAAACATTTGTACAGAACGCTCACCCATAGTAAACAGAATAGTATAGTACCCCAGTTACATGCATTATTCAAATTTATTCTGGGTAGGCTGTGACGTCATGTATGTAAACAAGAGGTCACGTACGTCATAGTAAACAGAATTGCTGTGGGTCACGTGGAATAGAGAATTAAGATGGCGGCCAACGCGACCGATCTGACTAATGATCTAATTATCTTGAATAAATCGTCTTCTTCAAGACTAAAAATTTGTTACTATTTTAGGTGTAAAAAGACCAGTAGCAATTTCATCAAGTCATTTTTTAATTTTCGTCCGTATGACTATAGAAATTGGATTATAGCATGCGGTAATGTGGAATTAAAAAAAATATCACCGAAAACGTTATTTAACAAAAGTTGGGTGTGTTGCAGCCATCTTTTGTGTTTGTACTGTACGTACAAACGTACGCACCATTGTTGACATGTGACGTCACAGCCTACCGGGACACGCGTAATATCCCCCCTATAGCTCTGGGATACTATATATTCTCTGTGGCTCACCTCTGCCAATTTACCAACAGTACTCAACAGTCAACACAGTATATTATATTTTCACTTGAGAGAAGTGGCAGGGCTCATTTGAAAGAGGAAAAGGTTCTCCATAATTTATTATAGTTTTTTTTAAATACACCTTGTTAAATCGACTGCCTCACTGTAAACACGTACGTATATTGGTAATTTGGTATTATCCATTTGGTTACCCCTCCCCCCCCCCCCATCTGTTTCGTCCGGTAAATAGAGACTGTTCCCGTTATTCAGGGCTTAGTTATAGGTTTTTTAGGTCAGCAAGAATTAAATAGGAATGGAGATAAGTTATTAAACTTGATGGATGAATGTAGACTTGTTATGTTAAATTTGGATGAGGCATGTAGAGGTGAGATTACTAGAGAAGAGGGTATGCATAAGAGTGTGATTGACTTTGTTTTGGTGAATGGATTTTTGTATGAGGATTTTGTGAAGATGGATATAGATGAAAGGAAGGAATTATTTGATTTATCTGATCATTGTATGATTAGAATTGACTTTAAAATTGGTATGAATGGTAGTGAAGAGGTGATGCAGAAAAATATAGAGTACTCAGTACTATAGAGTTAAGGATGATATGAAAGAGAGATTTTTGCAAGGGATGGAAGATAGAATAACAAGCGTGAATGCGGGTGAACAGGACTGTGTGTTTCATGAGGCTGTGAATGAAGTGTGTGAGGAAGTGTTGAAGAGAACCAGAGTGATTAGAGGTAATTTGAATGTGAATGAATGGGAAAGTGTGTGGATGAATGAGGAGATAAAAAGAGAAGTAGGTAGGTGTGCGTAAGCAGTTGAACAGAATTAGAAGGAATCTACATGAAGGGGCAGAAAGGAATGAGGCATGGGTAAGGTATAGGGAGCAAAAGAGGAAAGTTGCAGATATGGTGAGAGAGAGTATAAGAGAGTATGAAAGAAGCAAGACGGATGAGATAAGAGGCAATAGAGACTCTGGTAAGAAAATGTGGCACAATATTAGTGTACTGAGAAGAGTGAGAAAGAATAGTGTTGTGAAAGTTTATGATGAAAGTGGGAATGAGATGAATGTGGAGGATTTGAAGAATAAGATGTGTAATTTTTGGAAACAAATTTACCAGATGCATGATAATGATGTGATAGAGGTATGGAATGACAGGACTAGAGAACAGTATGTGCAGAGTGACTATAGAGATGAAGATAGAGTAAATGTGGTGTATGAGAATGTTTTGGAGCATGGTAGGGGAGTGTTTAGAATGGTAGATATTAGAGTGGATGTGCCTTTGAATCTTATAGAGCATTATAGTATGACAAGAGGAAGAGTGGAAGATGTAATTAGGAGAAGGATGGATGAAGTAGTGGTGAGCAGTGTGGATGTCAGGAAAGCGTTAAAGAGAATGAAAGTTGGAAAGCAACCTGGAATAGATGGTATTAAACCAGAAGTGTATAAGTGGATGCTAGAAAGTGAAAGATGTATGGATGAAATGTGTAGGTATTTTAACAGTGTGTTAGATAGTGGTGTGCCTGTGAATGAATGGAGTGTGTCAAAGACTTGTATGATTCCGAAAGTAAATAAACCTAGTGTGAAAGATTTGAGACCAATTGCCTTGTTGAATGTTGAGTATAAGATTTTTATGAGTGTAATGAAAGAGAAGTTGATTGAGCATGTGAGAGTGAATGGGCTGATGAATGAGTTGCAGATTGGTTTCACGAGTGGGAGAAGGATAGAAGATAATTTATTTATGCTGAGTTATGTGATAGAATCGTGTAGGAGGGATAAGAAGGAATTGATTGCTGTGTTTGTGGATTTTGCTAAGGCATTTGATAGTATTAGGAGAGGAAGTCTGATTGAATGTATGAAAAGGTGTAAGTGTGATCCTAGAATGATTGATGTGTTTGCAAGAGTGTATGAGAATGATAGTACTGAGTTTAGTGTGAATGGAGAGAAAATGGGAAGAATGGATGTGTGGAATGGTATTAGGCAGGGGTGTACTTGCTCACCCCAGTTATTTATAATGGCGGTGAATGAGATGATTAGTGGTTTGCAAAGGAGTGGTTTAGGTTTTAAGAATGAGTGTGTTTATGTGCCAGCTTTGTTCTTTGCGGATGATGGTGTGATTTTTGGGAACAGTGTGAGAGAGGTTGAAAGAATGATTGATGTGCTTGTGAGTAAAACTGCAGAGATAGGAATGACTGTGAACAAGAGTAAATGTAATGTGCTTGTGTTTAATAGGAAGATGGATGTTAGAAGTATAAGAGGAATGGATGTAGTGAAGGATGTAAAGTATTTAGGAGTGAGAGTGTCAAGTGGGAAGGATGTTTTTAAAGTGCACAGAGAGAATGTTATGATGAGAGCTAGAAGGATGAGTAACATGACGTACTCTGTTATACACAAGTCGTGTAACAGAGTACTGATTGGAAAGACGTATTGGAAGAGTGTGGTGATGCCAAGTTTGTTGTATGGAAGTTGTGTGTTTTGTTGGAATGTGAGTGATATTGAGAGACTGCAAAAATGTGAGAATGCTGTGTGGAGGTGTGTGTTGGGGGCCCCATCATATGCACCTCTGGTAACTCTCCAGGGTGAGGTGGGGTCTTCAAGTATGAGAGCAAGAGATATGAAGGCGAAGTTGAATTATGAGAAGCATGTGAGAAATGGTGAGAATGAATTGTTGAAAATGATGTATGAGGATATGTGTGAATGGACCAAGTGTAAATGGTTAGAGACTGTGAAAGTGTATAGAGAGAGAGTGGGAGTGCGATTGAATGAATTGGATGATATGAGTAATGAATGTATAAAAAAAAAGGTGTATGCATGGGAGAGTGATAGGTGGAATGAGGAGAGAATGCAAAAGAGTACAATTAGTTTGTATAATGAATGTAAGAGTGAGATCAGAGATGAAGGATTGTATGAGAATGACTGGGGATCTGTTTTGCTGTATAGATGTAGGAGTAATAGTCTGAGGCTAAAGTGGAGAGAGAGATATGTGAATGGAAATGTTAATTGTGTTGCGTGTGACTTAGGAGTGGTAGAGAGCTTGGAGCACTTTTTGTGTGCGTGTGAGTGGTATGAGTGTGTCAGAAGAGAATTTGGAATGAGTGGTGTTAGTATGAAAGATCAGTTGTTTGGAAGCGGTTTAGTGTGGGCAAGGGAGTGTAGAAGATACTTGGAGTGTATGTGGAGAAGAAGAAAATTGAGAATGGATGAATGAATGTGTAAATATTGTATATATTGTTAATTATGAATTTTATGTTGTGATTTTTTTGATTTTAGAGTCTTTTAATAAAGATATTTTAATGGAATTTCAGTGCTGATATCAAAGCAATACTGGGGGACCAATAACCTGTAACCTGTAGTTACAATATTTATTGCAGTTAATTACCTACGATAGAACGGTATAAATTATGAGAATAGCTGCACGCGAGTTTGGGTTAGAGTTGAATTCTGGAGAGAGCAAATGTTTGCTGTATAATGTCAGAAGTGGAGTTGATGAGATAGAGATAAATCAGGTTGTGAAAGTCACTGAAAGAGATAAAGAATTTGGATATGAATTGTGATGAGATTGGGGCCCCTGTGGACTGTGGTCAACAGGTCATGGAAAGTATGCAGTGTGAGGCAGACTGCAGAGGGACAGAGAAGAATGGTGCAGGAAAAGTTATTCAGCAACATGACAAACTCTGTAATCTAATTTATAATATCACTCCTGTCTACGTCTAGTGTCTGCAAAGGCTCAAAGCCCATGTTTCACACCTTTTTTGAGGCCCAGAGGTAATGAGGTTGGCAAATGCTAAATTTTAAAGTTGAATTTTCACAGAAATTATGAGCAAAGCCAATTTTTACTTATTTTTGAAGATTTTAAGCCAATGGCCCAATTGGAAATCCAGGTAATAAAGCATGTTCTTGGTCCTATCTCGCGGCTTTGCCATTTTAATCATTTAATGGCCCAACTTCCAAGTGAACTAGTATGTCTCTTAAACTCTCCTTTTGTCTCTCCAAAAATCACCAAATTCTCTATAGAATAACATTGTAAATTTGTAACTAGCCCAAGTAAAATAGATACCAGTTTGCAGAAACTGGTAAAGTGTTTGTAGATATTAATTAATGTAAATGTAGGAATTAATTCAGAATTGTTCAAAGAGAATATCCTAAATAGTAAATAGGGTCATGCAGGTAAATTGCTGCCCACTCACTAACTGCGGCCTCTTAACAACTGAAACATCATAGCTAATAGCTTCAAAACATTAAACAGTAAACACACATCACACGTCAAAACTTGAATCAATAAGTTCTAGCATGCAGCCATGCACTGTGCTTCTTTTGATAGCTATACAACTCATGTTTTAAAGTGTGGCAGGAAAGTTGCCAGTTTAGTGAGAAAATGGATCCAGGTCACCACATTTAAGATACTTTAAAGGAGAAATTTAGCTTCCTAAAGAAGATTTTACACTTGAAAACATTCTTATGCCATTTGCCTGATGCATGTGTATCTCTTGTAACTATTTTATGAGAGATTTACAGGTTTTCCAACTTATTAAACCCCTCAAAAGTCGCCAATATACTGGCGACTTTGTCCATACTTTAAAACATGGTATACAACATTTTAATGTAATTTTGATTCAGAATATTTTAGACTCTTGAGAGGACTGCAATTAAAAATTAAAGGGCCGCAATTTACCTGCGTGACCCTATCCCCCATATTCTGCAGACTGGGTTTGTGTGTGGTAGGACTATTTACCGAATGGAACCTAAATGAATACCGAATGGAATCCTACCCTTGATCCTACCCACCTCTATTCAGGGAAAAATAACTTCCATTCAATAAAGAGTCCCAGGACTATTTACCGAATGGAGTCCTACTGTCCTTCCCTTGATCCTACCCACCTCTATTCGGCTAATAATAACTTCCATTCGGTAAATAGTTCTGGGACTATTTACCGAATGGAAGGTATTTTTACCCGAATAGAGGTGGGTAGGATCCAGTTTTATTTGGTGCACAGAAACCCACTGACTTCTTCAAAAAGTTGAAAAAATCCAGCCAAATATTTATATAATTTGGCTGATCCACCAACATTTTCTCAATTTTCCCACCGTAAATTAATGGTAACATAGGAATAAATAGCTAAAATTCCACCAACTTTGCTAGAATATTATTTTCAAGAGGGAAAAAATTCCACCGACATGTCGGTGGAATTTACCATGAAATACAGACTGGGGTAGGATCAAAGGTAGGACTCCATTCGGTATTCCATTTGGTTCAATTAGGTTCCATTCGGTAAATAGTCCTACCCGTAGTCCTATTTTGTAAAGAATTTTTGATAATTTAGTCATTTTAGAGAGAAATTTGGTGAATTTTGGGGAGAGCTGGAGAGACAAATGGAGAGTTTATGAGACATACTATTTTACTTTAATAGTATGTCTCATAAACTCTCCAGCTGTCTCCAAAATTAATCAAATTTCTCTCTAAAATGACTAAATTATCAAAAATTCTCTACAAAATAACCTTGCAGCATAAGAGAAAATTAGCTATTGAAAGGCTCAAAATAACTGTCACCAACTCGCCATTAAAATTGCAAGTTTGGACCTGCTTCATCACCTGGACGGACATAACTCTATGGGGTCTGGACACTAGCCCCCTTTTTTATTTTTAACTTGGTATCCAAGGTAACCTAAATTTCACTGACTTTTGGTGAAATTTTCCCCCTTTGAAAATAGTATTCTAGCAATAGTGTTGGGTGGTTGGTGAGAACTCTTGTAGCAGACTTGCCAGTCTGCCAGAGTGGAAAACTCAAATTCTAACATAGTTACTCATGAATACTCAACTGCAGAGTTTATTAATGATTAACCCTGCTTAGTTATTAATAAAGCATGTACCTAGCATGCAGAGTTCAATTTTATGAAATATATAACTGATTTTTACATAGACCTAGTTGAAAGAAATATTGTGATGTTTTTGCAGAGTTAATTACTCTCACATAGTTGATTTTGAATCTCTAACAGAGTTACTATACTAGTCAATCAGAAGTTATTTTTCCAACCTGGCCAGTCTGCAAAGCTTGCACTATTAGTCTGAAGTCTCCAGATATTTATTTTTTGGGCAATTTCTCTCCAATGATTTTCAAATTTCTCTCCAAAATGGCCAAAAATTTCAAAATACTCTCCAATAATTATATGTAATCATTGGAATTAATTTGAATATTGTCCCTGGTTAATTCAGGAGACTAATTTCAAGGCCTCAACAGTTGCCGGATAAACTTCACAACTTCATGCTTTTGAGACTAGCAGACTTGCACTGTCCCATTGAGGGTGGGATTTTGTGATTAATGTTGATTCATCTATAATTGCTAGTCTACCATACCCACCACTTCAACTAACTAACTAACTAACTAAGTAATATTAGGCAGAAGATTGGTTATAGTAAGTGCTATCAACAGAACTTCTCTGATATGCAAGAAAATTTAATATACAATTTCAAAAACTGATTTGTTGATATATTTTGAAGATTTCATATTTGAATAATGAATAACATACATTTGCTAACTAACTTAATAGTGAAATAATGGATTTTTTTAACTTAATAGCTTGTAGGTTTCAGATTATCATTCTCATTCACAATGAATGTACCTAGGGCAGTGACATTTTTACTTCAAAATGCCCAAAACGGCAGAAGAAGCCTAATGACTACAGGTTTCAAATCTAGCACAGTCTCTGTTACTGATGCGGTAGTTGGTAAACCGCATCCATCAAAATTCCTCAGTGAGTACTCTTTAAATAATATAAACCTGGAAATTATAGCTACTTTATTTTGATAGTTTAACATGTTTCTTGAAAAGTAGGCCTAGGCTACCCACAGTTAGTTTCCATATAAAAATATAATTACTAGAATCTAGAATTCTTTGTTTTGGTTAGCATTATTTAGAGTCCTATAAAAAAATATTTAAAGGGAAGTTTATCGCTAACAAAATTATGCTTGAAAAATACCTAATCCCATTGCAGGAAATATATTAATTAGCTACTTCAAATGTAATGATTGAGTTTATTATTTTTTTGACTCTTTCCTCTCACTTGGTCTATAGACCTAATTTTAATTTTTTTATTACACTTCTAACTCTGTTAAATTATACTAATTCAACTAAAAATATCTGTATTAAGATGAAGTAGTTTTTAGAGATAAAATCAATAATATTTACTATAACAACCTCATACTTTTTCCTCAGGTTACATTCTAGTTGGAGGAGCAATGATCTCAGGAATGAGCACTGGGGCTTGGATGAGCAAAAACATTGCCAGCTTCTTGGAAGAAAATGAACTCTTTGTTCCTTCTGATGATGATGACGACTTCTAAGTTTATCTCAAATGATGGGGAGAAAGAAATGATATGTAGTGGATATAATTGAAATTGGTTTTCAATATAACTTTAATGTCATTAGTACTATGTGTTCTGAAACAGAGAAACTTGGCTGTCCTATTGCAGCCATTAATTCGTATGGAGATCTGAGTTGTATTGTTCATCTACAGCTAATTGGGTTTAGTGTTATTCCACACTTCTGTGCCAAACTGCATTCAGAGTGTATGTAATTGCTACCGAGAGTAGCTAGTTCAAATTACTTTTCTTACAAGATGACTTATTCTATTCAATGTATTTGGATAAAATTAATTATGATAATAAATCAAACAATTGATTTGTTGTCATATAATGCAGCAGATTTCCTTTTGAAGATATTATTATTTGCAATTATCACTCAAATTTAATTTAAAAATTTCCAATTGGAAACTTGACATTGGATGTGAAAGAAGTCTGTGAAGTAACTGTCTGAAGTTCTACACTAACTATTTTTATTAAAAAATGAAACTAATTTTAAATTCTAATTTATTGGGTATCAAACTAAGATTATAGTTAATTTTCCATTACCACATGTTATTTAATTATAAACTAGTAGACTATTTGATAACACTCTGCAATGGCTCTTTTCTCAATTAGTTCAATTTAACAACACAATATTTCATTAAGCGGTTGACTAGAAAGTTTAAGCAAAACTTCTAATTCGACTGAACTTCTAGTTCAGCATCTTTGTAACTAGTTACAGAAAAATCCACTGTGAATGTTTTATTCATTATCAGAATTAAAATATCCAATAGTTACTTAGTATTTAGAGATGTTCTCAGAGTTGATAGTAACCCATGAAATATCAGAAGATATGTCACTAGAACAGTTGCTCAGATTTCAATGACTCTTCATAAATCACTTCATAACAAAGTAACTAGGAATAGAAGAGGGATGAGTTAAATTTAAAATTGGAAAGATACAAAAAATTATGTAGTTATGATCTATGTATAGCACAACAGTCACTTATCTTGCTTATTTTTATTTCATATTTTTGAATGAGGTCAGCGAATTCTGGGTCATGCTCAACTTTCGGATTATTAATATGATAAAATGATCTTAATTGGATAGAAATATATTTAATCAATGAACCTAGTCATATAGTCCAAGGCATGCCTGTTTTTTCTTGACATATTATATACTTATATTGTTATGGCAATAGTGAAGATATTATTTAAAAAATATGACCTTATTTGAATAATTAGGTAATCTTTTTGAGAGGTAATTTAAATTCAACATTGAAATTTTTTATGATTTAGCTTCGAATTAGTATACTGTCCAGCTATTAACCAGGAACTGTAACATCCATGTTTCTGTTGAATGTTGATTAATAGCCATTTTGTTATTTGAAAGCTCGAATTATAAATAATTTTCAATATAGATTATTTTTGTGATTACCACACACACACTGCAACAAAAACCATGTGTACTTAGTGAGCTTCTAAAATATTGATTTCAAATTTATTGTCTATCTTCACAGTTGTGTCTATTCAAACTGTATTTGAAAGCATGGAAGAAGTTTCAATATGTCACCTTTCTAATATTTAGAAACTGTTACCAATCTTAAAATGAAACTCTTGATATAATTAGCCATGTTTGTTGATTATAAAGTTTAATGTACTTAGGAGTAGGATCACTTTAGATCAAATATTTGATTAGCATTCACACTTCTCTCGAATTAATTTGCTGTTGAAATTATTATATCTTTATGGTGTTTATTAACTTTAATCGATTTTATTATGATGTATATAATAGTCTAAAAATATCAAATATACACTAATCGTGTATACTCATTTTGTGTTAATCATTGACCACAAAGAATAGGGGGGTCACTTCTAGTTATTTCCACAAGCAAGAACTTTCCGTGCAGTGGGAAAAAAATCTTTGACTTTCTTTGAATTAAATAATATCTTATAACTTTGAAACATTTCATTTGCTCAATAAATTTTTCAATGGAGCTTATTTCAATATATTTTCAAATTACATTTATTTATATATTAAAAAGACCCCACCCCGGGCTCTATCCTGAAGCTGTCTGTGGTGAATGGAAGAGAAGGGGAGTGGCGTCCTTCGAGCCCTGAACTGTTGTAATTTGGATTATGTGTATGGTCTTTTTTTCATTTTTTATTATATTTATCATTTTTGCAACGCTACTTTCAGTTTTAGAGGATAGTGCTAGGCTAAATTTTCCTCTTCAATCCGTGAGTGCTGCCATCGGTGCTTGTGTCCCTTTTCATCACATTCCTTGGTAAGTGATTTCATCACGGAGTAGCTTTTATCCATCCATGAGCTTCGTCACTAATTTCCTTTCTAACATAGCGATGTAATAAAATTAATAATAATAAAGTTTATTGAAACACTCACACAAGAAAAAAAGCGAGAAAATAGAATACATCAAAATTAGACAAATGTAAATAATATATACCTAATCAATTACAGAAATAATACATAATTAGACTTGAACGTACACTCGGTAGAGAGCATACCTTCGCCGCCGCTTATAAATGGCATTAATAATCTTTGTGTTATAAATGACCTTAACCTTTGATCCAATCACTCCCAAAATCTAAATAAATTGTTCCTGGACATGGACCAATCGTACCACCAAATTTCAGGCAATTTGGTTGAAGGCTTTTTGAGTTATGCGAATAACAAAATGACAAAGTAATGCCACCTGAAATATTACCTTCCGCATCTGCAAAGGTAACAAATACATATTCAAATATAATACATAGTTAGACCAGTCCATTACGCACACTTGACTATTTCGGCAGTATTGACCTATAAAAAAGAACTTAGAACTAAAACTTGGTTTCGAAGCAGACGTTAAACCCCTACTAAAATAAATAAATATATTAGCCAATTATATGAGTGAACATTGCACATAAATTCAATTTGATCAGTATTTAATTACCTTTTTATCTCTGTTTTTAAACATAACGCTAAGAGAAGTAGAATATTACCAATTTAACGTCACTTGCTAGATATAAAATAATCTGAACTTACTGCAACAAAAATAATTAAAATATCTTGAATCAATCTAAAGATATAAGAAGTCTAATTCGGGTTCCCACATTTTTTTTGCCCTTACTAAATGCTCAGTTTGCAATTTACTTTCAACCATTATTACAATTATTTAGTTATAACATTCCAACAAAGATAAAAAATTAAATTAATATCATAATAATTCACAAAAAAAATGAAAAAATTATCCATGGTATTCCAGTTGAATTAAACTAATTTTGATGCCCTCAGTCCAAAAATGACTGGTTTTGCTCAGTAAGGTCAGAAATCGATTTTGCGTTATAAAAAAAAAACAGAAATACAATCAAAACAAATGAGTGTATTTAAACAATTGCATGCATGCAAAGAGAAATAAGTTAATGTTGTAACTCGATATATTCTTCAAGAAAAATATGATTGAACTCATATCCCCTGCTATTAGTATAAATATAGCTAAGTATGCCTATGGCTGTATCTCAAAAAGTTGACCTGATAGAGCAAAATGAATGGGATATTTGGACTCAGAACACCAAAATTAGCCTAAATCAATTGAGAAACCCCAGACGAGTTTTTGGCTGTTGCCCGGTGTTGTCATTGTCTTTTACGACATCGGATAATACACATTGTTGTTTATATATATATACATTTCCTGTTAATAATTTGATACACTCTGAATTAGAATAAGAATTTCTAAATAGCAACTGGAACTGAAATATATTATGTACTGAACAAAAGCTATTGAAAATTAAGTCATTAAAGTTTTGCAAATCTACCGCAATGCCCCATCAAAAAGAGAGATGTGATCAGTAGATTGAATAAGTACTCCAATGTGTATTCAATGGATCATCCATGAATTAAATAGTTAGTTTCTTCATGGGATCATCATTCATACTAATAAAATCATGATTAAATATTTTTGACGATTTTTCAATCGTACATAGTTTGTCCAAAAATGTGTTCGATTTTCCATAGCGATTGTATTACTAATTCATGATAGAAAAATTATTAATTTTATCGAGAATGTGTAATACATTATAAGAATATAAAATATACTGTATAATGCATTATAAGAATATAATAACATGTGAATATGCTCTCAGAGTATTGTTGCTCTCAGAGTATTAAAAAATTTTAAACGCAAATAATAGAATATTTACTGAACCGAATTGTATGCGGTTTTCGGAATAATGATCCTTGACCTTAGTTCTATAATATTATGTAATAAACTCATTTTTTTTCCCGGAGCCTTGAGAGGACCTTTAAGTTGTATTTTTAGTGACCGATACCAAAAACCTGTTTGCGCATTTTTGTTTAACTTCGAATTTTAGGATATTAAAACCTTGTTGTTAAAAACTTTCAAAAGTTTATTATAATTAAAGTGAGTATTTAAAGAACAAGTGTATTATTATTTAAAGTGAGAATTTAGTTATAGGTACCAACCAAGGTTAGTGAAACACACACAAATAGTTTAGTAATTAAATATTGAAATGATGGCTACCTATATAAGAAAATATAATACACAATAATATATAAATGATAAATAAACCTTAATGTAAATGTTATATCCTAATATAAATTATGAACTAGGTAACTTGATATGATTTAATTGCGGGCTGGTAATGCTTTGGAGGTAGGTAGGTTAGCCAGAAAATTGTAGGCTAGGCTGAGTAAGTAGGTAGGTAGATGGTAGGTAGGTCCCAGACTAAAACCTGTAATATAAATTTACTATTGCAAATCCGACTAACTGAATCAATGACACGTTCTTATACAATATTCTATAACAAATTTAATTAATGGTATTGGATAACTTACCCTAATAAGGGAATATAATTGTTAGGTTGGATTGCTTGAGTTTGATGGAACAGCACACGCACAGTAGCGACATGGCTCTATGAAATTATGAAAGTTAAAAAGGGAGTTACAAAGAAGACAAGACTTTTATACTCTAAGCGCAATTGAATACCTGCCAACTCTCGTATGCCAGTTACTCTTAATTATTTTATCATTTACTAAATATATAAAATGAAACTTTAAGCCTAAACTATTAAAAAACAAAACAAATACATTGAGGAAAATATATAAATAATAAAAACTAATCAAAACCTACTAGGTAATTCTAGAAACAGATAATTCATTTTAACACACGGTCTCGAACATGTTCCAAACATTACAAGACAAAGAAAACAACTAGAACATTCTACAAGCATATAAAATAAGGAACCTAAAACTAATTAATTATATTAAATGGACTATAGTGTCACCACATAATGGTTTAGTAAAGAAACGTTATTATAACAACAAAAAGCGTTTATTACAATGTCACTGAAAAAAAAAAATCAAACTTATCCTCCTATTAATTGTTTCAGACGATTTGGTGAACCAATCGTTACGATGATTCAAGGCGATAATGCCTATTGCCGAATTGCACATTTAGTTTTCCCTTACAGCAATAGTTTTCTGCTCAGAAGCACCGTCCTGAACCCACCAGGTTCGATAATTAAGTTTCTATGTGTTATCGAAGTCTTTGAACGATCCTAGAATATAATGGATCAAGGTATTCAACTTCATTTAAGTATATTTTTAAATAAGGACTGATTACACAGCCATTGCCACTGAGTCACATCTGGACAGATATAATTTCTCTCATGAAATTCCTACGTCAAAGATAAAAGTAGGACTTGGCTCTTCGGTGCATATGTACGAACGTTATGATTAATTATTTTGCCATCCAAATGAAAATCTGTCTCATAGCCAATCACAATATCGTCCACAATCTGGACATTTCTTTGCAAACAACATTGAGCAAAATTCAGCAGCGAAGGAAGATCGGTATCGAGGTGTTACTTTCGCTCGTGCATCTTGTAAGGATGTCACTTCAAATCCCAAGTTACAATTTTGTTGAACCACTTGTTACATCAGTGATTTGCAAATTTTCTGTAAGTGCTACTTGAACAATTCGAACTATGAAATAAGTATTATACTGAAAGTGCGCAAACAGGTGTTTAGTATCGGTCACTAAAAATACTGCTCAAAGAAAATGGTTCCATCGATTCATCTGAAATATTTTAGAGAGATAGAAAAAAAGTTAAGGAACAAAATGTGATTCACCATTTTTTTTGTAAGTTTATCAGTTTTTGAATTACAGCCATCGAAATTTGGTTATCATTTTTTTTGGGTCACCCTGTATATACATTTCCTGTTAATAATTTGATACACTCTGAATTAGAATAAGATTTTCTAAATAGCAACTGGAACTGGAAAAAATAGCAAAAAAGCTATTGAAAATTAAGTCATTACAGTTTTGCAAATCTACCGCAGTGCCCCATCAAAAAGAGAGATGTGACCAAGTGATCAGTAGATTGAATAAATTCTCCAATGTGTATTCAATGGAACATCATTCATACTAATAAAATCATGATTAAATATTTTTGACGATTTTTCAATCGTACATAGTTTGTCCAAAAATGTGTTCGATTTTCCATAGCGATTGTATTACTAATTCATGATAGAAAAATTATTAATTTTATCGAGAATGTGTAATACATTATAAGAATATATAATATACTGTATAATGCATTATAGGAATATAATAACATGTGAATTTTTTTAACACTATACGTAGTTTTCAGATGGAATTTTGTTTCAAAATTTTAGTATTTGGGTTTAGTTGGTTTAGTGTTAAGTTCATTTTCTCAGGTAGTATTAATGTTACCCGGGCCAATATTTTCTGATCACTCTTTTCAGAATGCTTCAAGAAACATTGTTACTTCTGTTAAATTTTAAACAGCAGAGTAGAGTATCATCTTAAATCGACTTAGACTAAATTTATTTTTTTTGGGTCATATTACTTAGGTAAAAAGCTACTTTTGTAAATGGTTCGATATGTTGAGATTACTCTTGATATTATATAAACTAAATTACGGACATGCTCCTCTCAGTCACATCAATATCAAGCTTTATTTTATGTTAGTGTGTACCTCTTAAAATACAGCACTGTACTCATGTCTCTCTTCGTTTGAATTAATCCCCACATCATATAATATTTGATACCTTGACTTCCACAAACCTAACAGGTTATGGGCCCAGACACCGTCTTGTATTCAATGGTGATCAAAGTAAATATGAACTGTGGGAAGTGAAGTTTTTAGGACATCTAAGAATTCAAAAACTTCACTCCGCCATTAAAGATGGCGACGAATCTACTGAAGATCAGAGAGCTGAAGTATTTGCGGAATTAGTCCAATACCTGGATGACCGCAGCCTATCCCTTGTTATCAGAGATGCCAAGGATGATGGAAGGAAAGCTTTACAGATTCTCAGGAGTCACTACCAGGGAACAAGCAAACCTAGAATTATATCTCTATATACAGAATTGACTTCTTTGAAGAAATCCAATGAAGAAAGTGTCACTGACTACATGATCCGAGCTGAAACTGCAGCAACTTCACTGAAGAGAGCAGGGAAAGAAGTGGATGACACTTTATTAGTAGCAATGGTACTTAAAGGTTTACCTTCAGACTATAAAACTTTTTCTACTGTTATAACTCAAAAAGATCAAGAGATAACTTTTGGCGAGTTCAAAACTGCACTCAAGAGTTATGAAGAAACGGAGAAGAGTCACCAATCTGAAGCTAGTGATGAAATTATGCATTTAAAATACAACAACAACAAAATTAAAATTAAATGTTACAACTGTAATAAAATGGGTCACAAGAAATCAGAGTGTAGAAGCAAACCTAACTCTAGTGGAAGCAGCAAAAGATGGTGCGAGCACTGCAAGTCGCCAACTCATGACACGAGTTACTGCAGGAAATCGAACTCCGCAAAGTCAGCAAACTGTGAAGAAAATTCTTCAAATAGCCATAATTTTGCATTTAGGATTAGTGATAATCAAAGTGTAAATTGTGATGTGTTAGCTGAGAGTTTATTAGTGGACTGTGGAGCTACTTCGCATATCATTAGTGATGAAGCCAAATTTATAAAATTTGATGAAAACTTTAATTCAACTTCGCATGTTATTCAACTGGCTGACGGAAGCAGACAAGTTGGAGTTGTGAAGGGGAAAGGCACTGCAAGAGTGACCATAAGTGACAAAAATGGTGTTGAGCAAAATGTGTTTCTTAAAAACTGTTTGTGCATTCCATCATACAAACAAAACATATTTTCAGTTATCTCCGCAACTGAAAAAGGTGCCCAAGTCAAATTTTCTAAATCTTCATGTGAAATGCAAGCGACTGATGGGACAATATTTGATATTCAAAAAGAAGGCAGGTTATATTATTTGAATAAAACCAAAGTAGAGCAGTGCAGTTCAAATAGCTTGAAAAATTGGCATGATATTATGGGACACTGTAATGTTAAAGATATTCTAAAGTTAGAGTCAGTTGTTGAAGGCATGAAAATTTCTGATAGAAATGAGTTCAATTGTGATGTATGTACAGCTGGCAAAATGACTCAAATTAGAAACAGAGCCCCTGATGAACGTTCTAAGGCAAGTTTAGAACTAGTGCACTGTGACTTAGCAGGTCCAATTGAACCTGCAGCTAGAGATGGCTTTAGGTACGCCATTTCATTTGTGGATGACTTCTCAGGTATCAACATGATTTATCTTCTCAAAAATAAATCTGATACATTAGCAGCTACAGAAAAATTCTTAGCTGATTCTGCCCCTTTCGGAGAAATTAAACGACTAAGATGTGACAACGGTGGAGAATTTACCTCTAAAGCATTCAAGAATTTCATCATCAAGAGAGGAATTAAGCAAGAATTTTCTGCTCCATATTCACCCCATCAAAACGGCACTGTTGAGCGAACTTGGAGGACAAATTTTGATATGGCCAGATGTTTATTAATGGATGCAGAATTACCAAAGTCAATGTGGACTTATGCTTTGAAGACTGCTGTTTACATCAGAAACAGGTGTTTCAATCAAAGATTAGGAAAAACACCATATGAAGCATTCACAGGAAGAAAGCCGAATTTAAGCAACATGGAGCAATTTGGCAGCAAGTGTCATGCTTATGTTCAAATGAAGAAGAAACTTGATCCTCATGGGGAACAGGGAATATTTGTAGGGTATGATGCACTAAGCCCTGCATATCTTGTTTATTTCCCAGGACAGAATGATGTAAAACGAGTAAGAGTTGTGAAATTTCATCAAAAATTAATTCAAGAAGCTGAGGCACAAGATGATGACTTAATTCCATATAAGTCACAGCAACCAAGAGGAAACCCAACCAATAATGAGGAAGAAAAGACTTCACCACCTGCAACTGAAGCGAAGAACCCAGTTTGCAGAGTACGGGAAGAAGTTCAGCAGAAAAGAAGAAATCCCTCAAGAGAGCGAAGGAAACCAGCACATCTGGATGAATTTATTTGTGAAAGTGATTCTAATGATAATGAAAGTGATCTAAGCAGTAAATTAATTCAGTGTTCAGTTCAAAATGATTACTCTAAGTGTTGTGTAGATTACTGTTATAGAATCTCAGACATTCCTAAAAGTTATACTGAAGCAATTAGTTCAAATGAAAGTAGTAAATGGAGAAAAGCTATGAATGATGAAATTCAATCTTTAAATGATAATGATACTTTTGATCTTGTTCCTTCAGAACCTGATAAACCAGTAATAGGGGGAAGATGGGTATATGCAGTAAAACTTGGTCCAGATGACAAAGAGAAATATAAGGCTAGATATGTTGCTAAAGGCTATTCTCAGGTGAAAGATGTTGACTACACTGATACATTTTCACCAACTGCTCGTGTTACTTCTATTAGAATGTTGTTACAGCAAGCTATTCAGGAAAACCTTGTAGTTCATCAATTAGATGTAAAGACAGCATATTTAAATGCTAAAATTGATTGTGATGTTTTTGTAGAACAACCTGAAGGCTATGCTGTGACAAATTCTGCCAATGATAAACTTGTTTGTAAACTTAAGAAATCCCTCTATGGCCTCAAGCAGAGTGGACGAAATTGGAATAATGTTTTGCATGATTTCCTTATTGGTGAAGGTTTTGAACAATCATTTGCTGATAATTGTGTCTATACTAGATTTGTTAACAATGTCAAAGTTATCATAGTAATTTGGGTAGATGATATGATTGTTGCAGCTAGTAATGAAAATGCTTTGAATTCAGTAAAGGTTTCTCTTTGTAATAAGTTCAAAATGAAAGATTTAGGTCAACTATCATGGTTTCTTGGAATGGAATTTAAATTTAATGATGAATGTATTAAAATGAGTCAACACAACTACATTGAGAAAATACTTTCTAAATTTAAAATGCTGGATTGTAACCCAAAATCCATACCTTGTGATGTAAGTGTAAATAAGATCATTGAGAATGACACTAAAGAGAAATGTGATGTAACTTTGTATAGGGAAATTGTTGGCAGTTTAATTTATGTGATGACAGGAACCAGACCAGACCTATCTTATGTTGTGACTAAGCTATCACAGCATATGTCTAACCCCACTAAAACTGTTCTTGGATTAGCCAGACATGTTTTGAAATACTTGAAAGGTACTAAACATTATGATATTACATTTAGGAAAAGTGTTTCTCCTTTGAAGTTAGTTGGCTATTGTGATTCTGACTGGGGAGCCTCTTCAGACAGGCGTAGCATCACAGGATATAGCTATCAATTATCTGAACAGGGTCCATTGATTTCATGGAAATCTAAAAAGCAAACTACTGTTGCCCTGTCTTCATGTGAAGCAGAATATGTAGCTATGACAGCAGCTATTCAAGAGGGAAATTTTCTGAGCCAACTGTTTTCTGATATTCGAAATATAGATAGAACTGTTGTGACTTTGAATGTTGATAATCAGGGAGCTATTGCTTTAGCCAAAAATCCTGTGCACCATCAACGTTCAAAGCACATTGATATAAAATATCATTTCATAAGGTCTCAAGTAGAAGATGGCTCTGTTGATCTGATATATGTACCAACTGGTAATAATGTAGCTGATATGTTTACTAAAGCATTGCCCAAACAAAAGCTAAATAACTTCATCAAAGTTATTAGAGGTAGCTATTGATAAACATGTAAACTTTCTTATTGATTTGTTTCAAGGCTATTATAATCTAAAAGTAGCTATTTAGTAGTCATAAGGTTATATTTTGTGTTCTTTATTTGAATATTATATTATGTGTTCTTTATTTGAATATTATATTTTGTGTTCATTATATTTGAATGATTATTATTTTTGCTTATTGATTGGCTATTTTTCATTTATATTAAGTGAAGTATAAAAATGCTTAAATAAAGAATTAACTTAGGCTTAGACAACTGTTGATTGAATCTAAAGGAATATTTATATTTAAAAATAATTAGCTGTGTATTTTAGTTTAAGGGGGAGTGTTGAGATTACTCTTGATATTATATAAACTAAATTACGGACATGCTCCTCTCAGTCACATCAATATCAAGCTTTATTTTATGTTAGTGTGTACCTCTTAAAATACAGCACTGTACTCATGTCTCTCTTCGTTTGAATTAATCCCCACATCATATAATATTTGATACCATGACTTCCACAAACCTAACACGATAAATGCTTCAAAATGTATGATAAATAATGATATTTTATAAATTATAATTAAAAGGACAATTTATTTCAAAGTTTATTTCGAACGAAGACGTACATTAGTTTAAGTTATATTTATGATAATTGATAACCTAGGTATATCAAATGATTTGCCTTGAGTTATAAATGACATAGACCTTTGACCCGATTTCTCCCAAAATTTAAACATATGATTCCTTGTTATTAATTGTAACACCAAATTGTAGGCGATTTGGTTAACACTTTTTGAGTTATAAATGACCTTGACCTTTGATCATCGGATTGGTCCCAAGATTTTACCAGATGGTTCCTGGACATTGTCCAATCGTTGAACCAAATTCCAGGCAATTTAGTGTAGCCCAATACTTTTTTGATTTATGCGAATAACAAAATGACAAATAAATATATCCTCACAAACGTCAGTCACTTTTCCTCAATATTAAAATCTATCCGGAGGTTTTTATATTTTCTCACTTCTTCTTGGTTCAGCTTAATTACTCTTCATTTCTATTTTATACTTCTAAACTACCTTGTTCCTCTAATTCATTTGTTATTACGCTGTTTTGCTCCTCGTGATTGTTAATGTTATTTTAGTTAATTTTTCCAGTCGTAATTGTCTCATTATCATCATTTCCAGGTCTTCTGTCATGTTTGTGGGGATTGTAGTTTATTTAATTTCTGAATATATATTTTTGAACAATGCCTAACTCCTAGTGTTAGGTTTGTTTCCATCATCTGCTGTTATCATAGTTCCTTTCTTACTCACAATCTTCGGAATATAAGCTAGCTGGTTCAGATTTATTAATCGATTGTTTCTTAACTAGCAGGGAGTATTTATATTATTTTCTTTTTATTTACATTTTCTATTATAATCTTATTTCATTTTTTCTTTGGTTTTCATATCATTCAATATAACTTCAAACTTTCATTCTTAATTTGGTTGCTTATTAATGATAAAAGGCATTTTAGTACCTATGAATTTACCGTTTGTGAAGAAGTTCATAAGGCGGAATCTTGGGTGAGAACATGATCTGTAATTTCGTAAAAACTTCAATAACTCCTATTTTTTTTTTTTTGATGTCTTTAAAACTTTTCCAATGCTACACATAAATTTTTCAAGTTGGTGTTATTTATATATCTTTGATGCTCATCTCTTTCATGTAAATTTTAAAATACTGAAAATTGAAAGGTGCTCCATTATCAGTCTTTATTTCATTTGGTAAACCGAAATCACTGAGTACTTTGTCAAAAATTTGAATTATTGAGGTTGCTTTCAAAGTGTTGGTGAATTCAATCACAGGATATTTTGAGTAGTCATCCATAATTACTAAAATGTAAGTTCCATCACTAAGCGGTCCCTTGAAATCCACAGATAGGTGACTCTTGCATTCATCAGGTAATTGCTACATCATCACAGGAAGTCTGGTGTGATCAGCAACGGTGCACGGACAACTCGTACCCGGACAACTGGTATACAGGAAAACTTGTACCCGGACAACTGGTACCCGATTTCCATAATTTCGTGTTAAATGTACCTAATTATATGTAATAACTGAATGAAATACAAGTCCGATTTTCAAAATTTAGTTAAATCAAAAAAGTATTGGGCTACACTAAATTGCCTGGAATTTGGTTCAACGATTGGACAATGTCCAGGAACCATCTGGTAAAATCTTGGGAGCAATCCGATGATCAAAGGTCAAGGTCATTTATAACTCAAAAAGTGTTAACCAAATTGCCTACAATTTGGTGTTACAATTAATAACAAGGAATCATATGTTTAAATTTTGGGAGAAATCGGGTCAAAGGTCTATGTCATTTATAACTCAAGGCAAATCATTTGATATACCTAGGTTATCAATTATCATAAATATAACTTAAACTAATGTACGTCTTCGTTCGAAATAAACTTTGAAATAAATTGTCCTTTTAATTATAATATATAAAATATCATTATTTATCATACATTTTGAAGCATTTATCGAACCATTTACAAAAGTAGCTTTTTACCTAAGTAATATGACCCAAAAAAAATAAATTTAGTCTAAGTCGATTTAAGATGATACTCTACTCTGCTGTTTAAAATTTAACAGAAGTAACAATGTTTCTTGAAGCATTCTGAAAAGAGTGATCAGAAAATATTGGCCCGGGTAACATTAATACTACCTGAGAAAATGAACTTAACACTAAACCAACTAAACCCAAATACTAAAATTTTGAAACAAAATTCCATCTGAAAACTACGTATAGTGTTAAAAAAATTCACATGTTATTATATTCCTATAATGCATTATACAGTATATTATATATTCTTATAATGTATTACACATTCTCGATAAAATTAATAATTTTTCTATCATGAATTAGTAATACAATCGCTATGGAAAATCGAACACATTTTTGGACAAACTATGTACGATTGAAAAATCGTCAAAAATATTTAATCATGATTTTATTAGTATGAATGATGTTCCATTGAATACACATTGGAGAATTTATTCAATCTACTGATCACTTGGTCACATCTCTCTTTTTGATGGGGCACTGCGGTAGATTTGCAAAACTGTAATGACTTAATTTTCAATAGCTTTTTTGCTATTTTTTCCAGTTCCAGTTGCTATTTAGAAAATCTTATTCTAATTCAGAGTGTATCAAATTATTAACAGGAAATGTATATACAGGGTGACCCAAAAAAATGATAACCAAATTTCGATGGCTGTAATTCAAAAACTAATAAACTTACAAAAAAAATGGTGAATCACATTTTGTTCCTTAACTTTTTTTCTATCTCTCTAAAATATTTCAGATGAATCGATGGAACCATTTTCTTTGAGCAGTATTTTTAGTGACCGATACTAAACACCTGTTTGCGCACTTTCAGTATAATACTTATTTCATAGTTCGAATTGTTCAAGTAGCACTTACAGAAAATTTGCAAATCACTGATGTAACAAGTGGTTAGATGTTACTAAATTTACATTCAACAAAATTGTAACTTGGGATTTGAAGTGACATCCTTACAAGATGCACAAGCGAAAGTAACACCTCGATACCGATCTTCCTTCGCTGCTGAATTTTGCTCAATGTTGTTTGCAAAGAAATGTCCAGATTGTGGACGATATTGTGATTGGCGATGAGACAGATTTTTATTTGGATGGCAAAATAATTAATCATAACGTTCGTACATATGCACCGAAGAGCCAAGTCCTACTTTTATCTTTGACGTAGGAATTTCATGAGAGAAATTATAACTGTGCAGATGTGACTTAGTGGCAATGGCTGTGTAATCAGTCCTTATTTAAAAATATACTTAAATGAAGTTGAATACCTTGATCCATTATATTCTAGGATCGTTCAAAGACTTCGATAACACATAGAAACCGAATTATCGATCCTGGTGGGTTCAGGACGGTGCTTCTGAGCAGAAAACTATTGCTGTAAGGGAAAACTAAATGTGCAATTCGGCAATAGGCATTATCGCCTTGAATCATCGTAACGATTGGTTCACCAAATCGTCTGAAACAATTAATAGGAGGATAAGTTTGATTTTTTTTTCAGTGACATTGTAATAAACGCTTTTTGTTGTTATAATAACGTTTCTTTACTAAACCATTATGTGGTGACACTATAGTCCATTTAATATAATTAATTAGTTTTAGGTTCCTTATTTTATATGCTTGTAGAATGTTCTAGTTGTTTTCTTTGTCTTGCAATGTTTGGAACATGTTCGAGACCGTGTGTTAAAATGAATTATCTGTTTCTAGAATTAGTAGGTTTTGATTAGTTTTTATTATTTATATATTTTCCTCAATGTATTTGTTTTGTTTTTTAATAGTTTAGGCTTAAAGTTTCATTTTATATATTTAGTAAATGATAAAATAATTAAGAGTAACTGGCATACGAGAGTTGGCAGGTATTCAATTGCGCTTAGAGTATAAAAGTCTTGTCTTCTTTGTAACTCCCTTTTTAACTTTCATAATTTCATAGAGCCATGTCGCTACTGTGCGTGTGCTGTTCCATCAAACTCAAGCAATCCAACCTAACAATTATATTCCCTTATTAGGGTAAGTTATCCAATACCATTAATTAAATTTGTTATAGAATATTGTATAAGAACGTGTCATTGATTCAGTTAGTCGGATTTGCAATAGTAAATTTATATTACAGGTTTTAGTCTGGGACCTACCTACCATCTACCTACCTACTTACTCAGCCTAGCCTACAATTTTCTGGCTAACCTACCTACCTCCAAAGCATTACCAGCCCGCAATTAAATCATATCAAGTTACCTAGTTCATAATTTATATTAGGATATAACATTTACATTAAGGTTTATTTATCATTTATATATTATTGTGTATAATATTTTCTTATATAGGTAGCCATCATTTCAATATTTAATTACTAAACTATTTGTGTGTGTTTCACTAACCTTGGTTGGTACCTATAACTAAATTCTCACTTTAAATAATAATACACTTGTTCTTTAAATACTCACTTTAATTATAATAAACTTTTGAAAGTTTTTAACAACAAGGTTTTAATATCCTAAAATTCGAAGTTAAACAAAAATGCGCAAACAGGTTTTTGGTATCGGTCACTAAAAATACAACTTAAAGGTCCTCTCAAGGCTCCGGGAAAAAAATGAGTTTATTACATAATATTATAGAACTAAGGTCAAGGATCATTATTCCGAAAACCGCATACAATTCGGTTCAGTAAATATTCTATTATTTGCTTTTAAAGTTTTTTAATACTCTGAGAGCAACAATTGACCGAATCACTAATCTGACGCTGAGAAAGAAGATTGTACACTCTTTGTTTTGATTGTAAATTTAGATTTTTAAACAAACAATGTGTTTATGGCCTTCGTTAAAGATATTTTTTGTTTCCTAGAGTATATAAACGTTTCTTTAATAAGTTTATCCCATTTTTACTGTTCTGGAAATATATATTTTCTTTATATCAGATAAATATTAAGTTTTCATTAGTAGCTATATAGTTATGTAAACATTTTGGTCATTTTTCAATTAGGTACTATTTGAATTCATTCTAGAGTGAAAATGTTAACCAACGTAAAGTCGTTTCAGTCAGAGTGCCAGTCTTATGTTATAGACGTACTCACATCTAACTCCTGACTATCCTCACCTCAAAATACTGTAGTATAGACCCCAACCTTGATTTACCGTCGCGGGACTCCGCGTTTCTGCCGAAGTCGTGTTGTGAATAAAACAGGTTCGGAGAAAAGCACATATATTGAAGACGTCTTCAATATATGTGCTTATCTCCGAACCTGTTTTATTCACAACACGGCTACGGCAGAAACGCGGAGTCCCGCGACAGTAAATCAAGGAGTCTTCTTTTTGAGGTGAGAGTATCGTTAGATATTGGAAATGGCATCAGAGCCTGCACGAAATCGTCAAAAGCCTCTCAGTATGCTGGAAATAGAATTTGATGAGGCAACTACTGAACTTCACAACATTTTAGCTGTAAATGTTGCTAGAATTGAAGATCATCGAAATAGTGGTACTAATCTTAAATCCAGTTACGCTAAATACTCAAGCGCTAGCAGAGCATATTCTAGTAGTTTGTTAAAGAATGGAGCTATAAAAGATGCAGCTGAGATTAATTCATTTAGACATGACATGTATTCAGAGTTTAAAGACAAATTCAGCATTATTCAAAAGCTGTTGGAGGATAACAACCAAAATATCATTAGTGAATATGACAGAGAGAGAGCATAGCTTCATTTAAATCATTAAATCTCAACGTAAATAGAAATGTAGACAATTGTTTTTATGCGTCAGATAACAAACCAGTTACAGCAAGCTCTGTCAACATTGAATCATCAAGAGAAAGTTCTGTCTACCAAGAACCGATAAACATTCCATCAAATGAAACTATGAAAGCTAATCAAGAATCAACTAAGTCACCAATTCAACCAGAAAATAATTGTGTCTTCGAGCCCCGTCCTTACAAAAATACTCCACTTCGTGGTCCTAGGAAAACTTTGTCAAATCTTGGAACACCTTTCGAATACCCTAACCCTTTTCAAGCTACAGTGGGGAGGAAATTAGATCCTCAAGTGCTTCCATATAAACCTTTCCATCCTCCTAAAACCAGCCCGATGTCAAGTAGAAGAGGTTCACCTTACAGAAGCAAAGTGAATTATTCTTCTTTTGAAAACCACAGAGAGCCAGCGACAGGAAATAACAATACATCTTCAAATAATCTTTAAGAAATCCTGGCTAAACAACTACTCACTAAAGATCTTATAAAGAATTCTATTGAACCTTTCGATGGCACATCCTACAAATTTTGGTCCTGGATGCAGCAAGTCAACCAGCGTGAAGAATCACTGTGTCTATCTCCGAGTGAATTCATCCAAGTACTTGAATCGAACAGCACCGGTGACGCTAGAAAAGTTATCGTCGATTTCAGGTCCTCGTGCGGTCATATCAATCAAGAAAAAGCAGATGAGATGGTTGACATTCTCATTGAAAGATATGGATCCACCTCAATCATTGCAAAAGATTTGCTTGATAAGTTAAAGAGATTTCCAGCCGTGAAACCCCCAAATACAGAGAAGATTCTGAGAGATCTAGTGGACTTGTGTCGACTCATCTTATTCAATATGAATGATACACCTGAGTTGCAGTTCCTCAATATTGCAAATGGTGCAGAGCTAGTTAGAGAGAAGCTGCCTCCTTTCATCCAAGATCGATGGAGGACAGCTGGACAGAATGTTGAAGATTCACATGGCTCAAGACATCCACCATTTGAGTTCTTCATTAATTTCCTGAACAGATTGGTGAGGGAACTGTCCAACACAAATTACAAGAACGTCACTAATGGAAATAGGAACGTTGGCAGAGTATACGCCACCAATGAAACTTTTTCGGTGGTCAAAACTTATGAACAATCAGAGAATCGTAAATCTGATAAGTTTTGCTTTCTTCATGGTTCCAATGGCCATGACACAGCTCATTGCAAAAAAATTAGCGATCTTAAAAACTTCGACAAGAAGAAAATAGCGATGGAGCACAAGCTGTGTTTCCTGTGTCTACAACAACATATGATGTCCGAATGTAACTCTGAAGTCAGTTGCGAGAAATGCGATGTCAAGCATTGCACTGCTATGCACAGAGACTCAAGACCCCCTGGTTCTAATTATCGTGACCGTAGACAAGACAAAAAATCATTTTGTACAAAGATCTGTGGTGAAACCAATGTCCCAAAGAATTGTTCGAAAACTGTACTGGTAGATCTCACATCTTCTGAGGTGCCTGGTAAGACATTGCGATGTTATGCTCTCATAGATGAGCAATCGAACTGTTGTTTAGTAGATCCGAAAGTTCCTCTTTTTTTCGACAAACAGTACCCAATTCAAGGAATCACGCTGTCTACAGTAAAAGGTTGTCAGACTACATCATCAGAAATGGTGGTAACAGGACTCAGAGTAAGAGGAGTCAGATATGGTAACACAATAAATATGCCCCCAGCATATACAAATCAAAACATTCCAGATACCAAGTGTGACATTGCAACTCCTCATATAATCAGGAAAATTCCTCATACAGCCAGATACGCTAAGAATTTCCTCGAAATAAATCACGATGCAAAGGTCCTTATGCTCATAGGACGTGATTGTAGCGAAGCCATGCAAACTCAATGCTACACGAAGAAGGCTCCATTCATTCACAAAACTTCTCTAGGATGGGCAGCAGTTGGAAATACATGTGAAGACTTCCGTACTGATCAGTTCACTGTCCTGAAAACTTCAGTAAGTCATGAACATTTTGATGAAAAACAAAATTTCCAAACTCCAGCACTAAAAGAACAAAAAATCTTGAAAGATAATGTATTTCAAGAGTTCCCTGATGATATGAACGATGGCCTCTCGGTTGAAGATGAACTTTTCTTAAAAACTATGTCAGAAAATGTGAATTTTGATAAGTATGGTAACATAGTCGTACCTCTTCCACTGAGAGAAATAGGAAATCTTCCTAATAATCAACAAGCAGTTTTGTTGAGGACCAAAAGCACTTTAAAACGACTCAGCAGTTATCATCCACAAAGACTTGAAGCATGCGTATCATCAATGCAAACGAACATAGACGAAGAATATGTCGAAGAGGTTCCTGCATCTGATCTCACAGTAAGTAAAAGAGCTGCCTGGTGGCTACCGATCTTCCCCGTGGTTCATCCCAAGAAACAGAAGATCCGTTTAGTCTTTGATGCATCTGCAGAATATTCAGGTGTAAGTTTGAATAGCGTGCTGCTTAAAGGACCCGACTTCAACAACGATCTTCGAGGAGTTTTGATCAGATTCCGGGAAGGCTTAATAGGCTTCGTTGCAGACATCAACAAAATGTTTAACAACTTCAAGGTACCAGAAGAACATAGGGACTATCTTCGCTTCTACTGGTACTCTAATAATTCTCCAAGAAATAAGTTGGTACAGTACCGTAGTAATTCGCACATCTTTGGTTGCACCTCCAGCTCCGCTGTCGCGAACTTCTGTCTTATGTTTGTAGCTAAGGATCTAACAAACGATGACCCAGCGAAAAGCTACATAGAGAACGCATTCTACGTTGACGATGGTCTTAGATCATCGAACAGTGCAAGTGAAGCTGTAAAGACGCTTGAGCAAGCCATTGCTGCTCTAAGTAAATACAACGTAAGGCTACATAAGGTTCACTCTAGTTCTAGAGAAGTCTTACAAGCGTTCCCAGAGAGTGAAAGATCAAATTGCAATCACAATTTCAGATACGAAGAGATACCTTCGCAAAGAACACTCGGGATCCTTTGGAAACCAGAAAAGGACGTTTTCGCCTTTGAAGTAAGCATCCCAGAAAGAAAATTCACTAAACGAGGAGTGATTTCTGTAATCAATTCCTTATACGAACCTCTTGGATTTGTTGCACCTATTGCCCTCACAGCTAGACTTATTCAAAGGATGATCTTACCCCCAAAGAAGAACGCTGATACTGAATTAGAACAGTATGGATGGGACGATCCCCTCCCTGAAAAGTTCCTTGGAAAGTGGGAAAACTGGAAGCAAAGCTTAGTGAGCTTGTCATCTCTAGAAATTCCACGCTGCTATATTCCAAATGATCAATTCGTAAACTCTAGTAAAGAGCTCCATGTCTTCTGCGATGCGTCTGAAGAGGCTATCGGCTTTGTGATTTACGTAAAATCAGTAAATGAAATGGGCAACGTTCATCTTGCATTTGTGACTGGTGGAGCCAAAGTAGCTCCAAGATCTGCAACTACCATACCTCGTCTAGAGCTCTGTGCAGCTTTAGAGGCGACGATTGCGTACAACAATGTGTCGAAAGAAATTAGCTACGATATTTCATCTGTGACCTTTTACTCGGATAGTCGAGTAACTCTAGGTTACCTGCACAACACCAAGAGGCAGTTTTCCAATTATGTAACGAGAAGAATCAAGATGATATTATCTATGACAAGAAAACATCAATGGAAGTACGTAAGGACAAATGTAAATCCTGCAGACATCAGCAGCCGTCCACAAACACCAGATGAATTAAATCGATCTACTTGGTTTGAAGGACCTGCCTTTCTGCGCGGAAGTTTTTCTGAAAACACAGAGATCACTGATTCAGAAGTCAACGAGCTACCAGAAATGCTTAAGAACTGCCAAACGCTTCAAGTGTGCGTCAAAGAACCCTCAGAAATCTCAATGATGTGCAGCAGAGTTAACTCTTGGATCAAAGTTTGCAGAGTGACAAATAAATTACTGGAAGTTCAATCGAACATCGACGTTATGCGTCAAAAAAGAGGAGTTCATTTGGCTCTTAGAGAAGGTCCAAGAACCCTGAGTAAGTCCAGAGAAATCCTTATCAAGATAGCACAAAAGAGACCTTTGGTGACATCATAGAGCACATTTCGAAACATGGCTCGCTTCCAGAAAACAGCAAACTGAATGATTTATCTCCATTCATCGATGACACAGGATTGCTTCGTGTAGGAGGGCGCCTTCGCCATTCAACCATTCCATCTGACAGCAAGCATCCGATTTTGCTTCCAGAAAATCATATCGTCACTGAACTTCTAACTTGGTACCACCATGAGAAAATATGCCATCAGGGTGGACATTTAACCCATGGAACCCTACGAACCAGCGGTCTACACATCTTGAACGGTAAGAAATATATCAGACGTATGATAAAAAGCTGCGTGACTTGCAGAAAACTACGTGCTGAAACAATGACTCAATTTATGGCTGATTTACCTGAGGACAGACTAGAAGAAATTCCTCCCTTCAGCAACGTCGGACTCGACGTATTCGGACCTTACATCATTCAAAATGGAGAGAACACCAGAAGATACAGTTCTTCCAAGAAGGTTTGGGTACTGATAGCAGTCTGCCTTGTTTCATGTGCCATTCACGTAGAAATGTTACCCTCTATGGACACCTCTGCCTTCAGAAATGCACTTGCACGTTTCATAGCGATCAGAGGAACTGTGAAACTGATCAGAAGCGATAACGGCACGAACTTTGTTTCAGCAAGGAATCAAATGGTAGCCGAGTCTGCTGTAAATGTTCAAGAGATTAAAGATGAGCTTCTCAATAAGAACATACAATGGATATTCAACCCCCCAGCCGCTAGCCACTGCGGAGGCGCTTGGGAACGCAAAATTGGTTCTATAAAGAAGGTCTTGGACTGCTCATTAGCTTTGCTCCATCAGCGGACCCTCTCCTACGACGAGCTCCATACGTTCCTCCAAGAATCTGCAGCTATCGTCAATAATACACCGCTATGGGAAGTTTCCAACGATCCGGAAGATCCTGCTCCTGTAACTCCTGCAGCGCTGCTTACGATGAAAGAATCACCAAACCCTCCTTCGGTAGAACAGTTCAGTGCCGAGGACTTACTTGAATATGGTAAGCGACGATGGAGGCGGGTTAAATTCTTACTCCAGCAATTCTGGATAAGACGGCGAAGAGGTTATCTTCAAACATTGCAAAATAGGAAGAAGTGGACTACTAGAAGAAGAAATTTATCTGTTGGTGATTTTGTGTTAATCAGAAACACAAATGAGAAAAGAAACTGTTGGCCCTCAGCCAGAGTGATTGATGTTAAAGTTAGTAAGGATGGACACGTTAGAAGTGCAAGTCTTAAACTATCCAACTCGAAACTTTTGCAGAGATCAATCCATGATCTAGTATTGATATTGCCAATAGATTAAGTATTTATGTCTTTATGATTTCATTGATTTGTCCAGTTTATTTCGATAAAACTGGAAGTGGGGAGTGTTCTGGAAATATATATTTTCTTTATATCAGATAAATATTAAGTTATCTTTAGTAGCTATATAGTTATGTAAACATTTTGGTCATTTTTCATTTAGGTACTATTTGAATTCATTCTAGAGTGAAAATGTTAACCAACGTAAAGTCGTTTCAGTCAGAGTGCCAGTCTTATGTTAAAGAGGTACTCACATCTAACTCCTGACAATCCTCACCTCAAAATACTGTAGTATAGACCCCAACCTTGATTTACTGTCGCGGGACTCCGCGTTTCTGCCGAAGCCGTGTTGTGAATAAAACAGGTTCGGAGAAAAGCACATATATTGAAGACGTCTTCAATATATGTGCTTTTCTCCGAACCTGTTTTATTCACAACACGGCTACGGCAGAAACGCGGAGTCCCGCGACATTTACTTTTACACGAATATTAAATATATTTATCAAACCTAATACCTAGTTTTCAATCAAAACAAATGGTGTACATTCTTCTTCTTCTGACTGAAAATTAGTAAGTCGGAAGTAAAATTAGGTTTTGTAGAGTTTTGATTATAAAAATCTTTAAAAGCATATGAAATTAAAAATATGCTATCAAATTTGATGGGGTTTGCAGTAAAATGATAAGAAGCATTAGCCTCGTTGATTCAAGCAATAAAAAAATTTGCTTGGAGAGGACCTTTAAAGGTCCCCTCCAAGCAAATATTTTTATTGCTTTATTTAACGAGGCTAATGTTCTTTACCATTTTGCTGCAAACCGCATCGAATTTGGTCGCGTATTTTTAATTTTATACGCTTTTAAAGATTTTTAAAATCAAAACTCTATAAAACCTATTTTACTTGTTGCCTCGTTGAATAAAGCAATAAAAATATTTGCTTGGAGGGGACCTTTAAAACAAACGGTTGAATCAATCTATCTAAAATTTTGTACAGAGATAGAAAAAATGTTGAGAAACAAAATGTGAATTTTTTTTTTTTAAGTTTAATAGTTTTTGAATTACAGCCCTTGAAATTTGGGTATTGTTTTATTTGGGACACCCTGTATAATGTATATATAAACAACATTGTGTATTATCCGATGTCGTAAAAGCCAATGATAACACCGGGCAACAACCAAAAACTTGTCTGGGGCTTCTCAATTGATTTAGACTAATTTTGGTGTTCTGAGTCCAAATATCCCATTCATTTTGCTCTATCAAGTCAACTTTTTGAGATACAGCCATAGGCATACTTAGCAATATTTATACTAATAGCAGGGGATATGAGTTCAATCATATTTTTCTTGAAGAATATATCGAATTATAACATTAACTTATTTCTCTTTGCATGCATGCAATTGTTTAAATACACTCATTTGTTTTGATTGTATTTCTGTTTTTATTTTAACGCAAAATTGATTTTCGACTTTGAGTAAAAATTCAATATCGAACGCAATACTGAAAAATTAGCGAGTGTCCAGTTCTGTTACTTACCACTGTTATATTGGTGGTGATCGCTCACCGCAAGATCAATTTATTTTAGTAACTTATAATTTCCAACAAATAGTAAATTTTAGTCAGCTGACATATTGAGTTATTAAAGACCTCCCACTTTCTTTCTGCTGCCCAATTCTTATGAACTTGAATTAGGATTGATCTATCATCTCTACTTGTTTTAATTGTGTTTACTTTCAGACTATCAATATGATTACTTAAGAATATACTACAAATTATCAAATGTTATTGAAGATTTAAATTTTGAAAAGTTCATTGTCTTAAAAAATGGCCACTCTTGGTTTGCGCATCTATCAAAAAATTGACCCACAAGCCCAATTTTCCATATTATTGGAGAATAAAAAGAATAAGACAAGTTTATTATTCCAAGGAGGGACAGTAGCTGAATTAAGTAAGTTTAATCATGAATCAATTAATGATTATGGATGATTGCCTTTAGGCTTTAACAGTTAGTTAAGTTACCTCACTGACCTGATGCCTGATGGCTGATAGGCTAGGCTGATACAGTGATACTTGAGTAGGGTCACGCAGGTAAATTGCGGCCCTTTAATTTTTAATTGCGGCCCTCTCAAGAGAGTTTCTAAAACATTCTGAACCGAAATTACATTAAAATGTTGCATAGCTATTAGCTATCAACCAAGTAAAATAGTATGTCTCATAAACTTGCCATTTGTCTCTCCAGCTCTCTCCAAAATTCAACAAATTCTCTCCAAAATGATCAAATTTTCATAAATTCTCTCCAAAATACCAAGTAATAAAGCATGTCCAAACTCGCTAATGGTCCAGTCTGCAGAATATGGGAGATATTTGGGATTTTCTCTCCGAACAATTTTGAATTAATTCCTATATTTACATTAATTTTGCTACGAACACTTCTGAATTAATTCCTATATTTACATTAATTTTGCTACGAACAGAATAAGAGATCTCTACGAACACTTTACCAGTTTCTGCAGACTGGCTAATGGTGAGTTTGTGACGGTTATTTTGAGCCCTTCAATTGCAAATGGCGCGTTTTTTCTATTTTTCTCCTATGCTACAATGTTATTTTGGAGAGAATTAATGATAATTTGATCATTTTGGAGAGAATTTGTTGAATTTTGGAGAGAGCTGGAGAGGCAAATGGTGAGTTTATGAGACATACATTTTTACTTGGGCTATAAGTATACCAAGACCAAGTAATAAAGCATGTCCAAAGTCGCCATTTTAATGGCGAGTTTGTGACAGTTATTTTGAGCCCTTCAATTGCAAATGGCGAGTTTTATCTATTTTTCTTCCAGTCGGCAGTCTGCAGAATATGGAACATTTTATGATTTTTCCAAGACTCTCTGGCACTCTGCGGGAGTTTTAAATTGAATTTTAGAAATTGGAGATCTCTGCGGGAGATCTTGAATTAATTCCTATGTTACCATTAGGCATTAATTTAGCTGCGGGAAATTTTGAATTAATTCCTATGTTACCATTAATTTTGCTGCGGGAGATTCTGAATCTGCTACTGAGAGTCAGAGAGTAACTGTTTCTCAAATTGAAATCTCTGAGGGAGAAGAGACAAGTTCTGCAGACTGGTAAATTTTCTTCTATGCTACAATGTTATTTTAGAGAGAATTAATGATAATTTGATCATTTTCCAATTTTGGAGAGAATTTGTTGAATTTTGGAGAGAGCTAGAGAGACAAATGCCCCAAATGGTGAGTTTATGAGACATACTAATTATAGACTGTATTTCATGGTAAATTCCACCGACAATGTCGGTGGAATTTTTCTACATTGAAAATAATATTCTTGCAAAGTCGGTGGATTTTAAACTATTTATTCCTATGTTACCATTAATTTTCGGTGGAAAAATGGGTAAAATGATGATGAATCAGTCAAATTAGTGCAAATTTATGGTGGATTTTTTCAGCTTTTTCAAACAGACTGGTGGATTCTGGGGTCTGGTCTTCTGGGAGTCTGATGGTACAATTCTTCATTCTTGCACATGGGATGGATCTAGAAATATATGAGCTTCTGCTTATATTCTATATTAATATTATACCAGATAATAAAGCATGTCCAAACTTGCCATTTTATTGGTGACTTTGGTCTTTGTAACAGTTATTTTGAGCCCTTCAATTGCAAATGGTGAGAAATACCTACCTATTTGCTCCTATGCTACAATGTTATTCAACATTTTCATTTTGAAAAGAATTTTTGATAATTTGATCATTTTGGAGAGATATTTGGTGATTTTTGGAAAGAGCTGGAGAGGCAAATGAATAGTTTATAAGTTTATAAGCCATACTATTTTACTTGGTCTATATGATAATATAATTAGAAAGTTACTAGTTAAAAAGAAATGTATATTCAGAATAGAAAAGAAGCTATTAGAACATAGAACTGAAAATTCACAACTCTAAGTCTCTAGGTAGTATTTAAAGTTTTGAAGCGAAAACCAAGTAAAATAGTATGGCTCATAAACTCTCTATTCGTCTCCCCAACTCTCTCCAAAAATCACCAAATTTCTCTCCAAAATGATCAACTTATCATAAATTCTATCCAAAATAACATTGTACTGATTGTAGCATAGGAGAAAAATAGATATTTCTCGCCATTTGCATTTCAAGGGCTCAAAATAACTCTCATTTTTTATTATTTGAAGTGAAGAGTAGAGAGAAAGAGTAAGACTTTAATATTTATATGAGGCTGGTCATGCGATTAGTTTATGAAATTTCATGCTTTATAGTCAGTTTACAAAGTAATTAAAATGGTTCTAGGTAAATTGCTCGAAAACAATTGCTCGAAAGACAATTGCTCGAAAACAATTGCTCGAAAAACAATTGCTCGAATGAACAATTGCTCGAAAGAACAATTGCTCGAAAGACAATTGCTCGAACGAACAATTGATCGAATGAACAATTGCTCGAATTATCAAATTGCTCGAAGGAACAAAATTGCTCGAATTATAAAATATCACAGTTTTCGATTTTAT